>JAOVVF010000010.1:3510345-3523140 GCA_028565595.1 Duopalatinus emarginatus | reverse complement strand
TCTTACAGTGGATGGATGAAGCTGGAATCTTTTGGAGATGGTCTTGTAGCTTTTCCCAGACTGATGGGCTGTCACCATCTTCTTTCTGATGTCCTCAGATGTCTCCTTTCCTCTCGGCTTTGTTGATCTGTTCTTTATGCCTTATAACAGTGGTTTGGTTGGTTTCCTCTCCCTTTTAACCAGTGCGGCTCAAAACCTTTTCCAAGGATGTCTCATTTGATTGGTCTGCTTAATTGATTACTTGAGCACTCATGTGTTTCACCTGAGTCTTTTACCTAATTTTAGGTAGTTTACCAGTGCAGCTGTGGTTCATTTACTTTTGCACATTCTCTGATTCCATGTTTCATGTAGTTTGCTTGCAACTTCCTCAAAACAAGTAAATGGAATCGATGAACCTAAACCTAACATTTCATATACAAAAACTGGTCATAAAATAAAAGAATCGTGGTAAAACAATAGAAAAATACAAACTACTCAACTAGTTCACCAACTTTCAAGCAGCACTGTATATGTAACATACTTGACAAAAACAAGCAATGACAACCCTTAAAGCAATGACAACCCTTAAATAATGTAATAGTCATTATAATAAAGATGGTCCCTGAAGGGGTTAAGTAAGAGCTCACTGTTACTGATTCATTCCCAGAGTTACAGGCCTGACTGACACGGTTAAACTGTAGCTACCTGCTGTGTGTTTGTGTGTGTGTTATGTATGTGCGTGTAGTTTCTAATCACTCTGGCTTGCTTTCCATGGCCATGCTGCATTTTTGCAATGTTAGATAACTCAGCCTGTGCTTGCCAAGGAAAGTAAACCCTTGTATTCAAATTTCCGTTGCTGTGCAAACTTGCCGCAATCACGGAACCCATATTTGCTCATTACAGGTATGAGTGTGTCAGAAAAATATGCTTATAACAAGGATAAATAACCCTGCGATAGACTGGCACCCTGGCCAGAGGTAACCCTGATAGAAGAAATGGATAAGAGAATGACTGACTGACTGGCTGACATAAATAAATAAGCATGTGGATCTTTAAACAACTCTGCAGGTGAAATGTTTCAACTGCATGACAAAGTATGTAGAAAAACCAGTAGAAATAATAGATATTTTTGAAATCCAGTAAAGTAAGTGATTTGTGGAGAAATCATGGACCAATGACCAATTACAGAAAAATGGTCGAACCTGCAGCGCAAAACAATAACCCCAGACAGGAAGCAATCTTGGTGAAATTTAGCCCAGTAAAGGCACTTATGGGCCAGTTATTGCAGTGGCAAGTGTACTGTGGGCCAAAAACTTGTGGCCAGCGACATTTAAAGTTCGTCATGGTGTGTACACTTCAGGCCACATATGGCCTACATGCAGCCCACCATATGAAATAATTTACATTTTGAGTTCCTGTACCTGAATGTGGAGGAAGTCAATGCTGTCATTCCTCTGCATTATGAGGCCGAATTAAGTATTAATTGGACGGTTTTGAGTTCCCAACTAGTTTACTTTCCAAAAACAGGTTACGATCATAAAGTCTAAATAAGCTGTTTTCTCTGTACAAATATTCTGTACTCCTCTCTTTCTATCCTTTAAGCTCTTTTATCTAAACCCTCTGATAATTGGCTTATCAGATCACGGGATTTCTTTTTTTATTATGACGAGTGCAGACAAGGATTTGAAAAACCCCAGAGAAGCACTCTTTATACTTACTTAGTACAAATGACTTTGTATTTTGTCGCTGTGTTGAGCAGAGAGAAATTCTGGGATGCTGTGTAAACAAAAAGAAGTGGAGCAGTAGACATTTCCTGTTGTGTTCAAGGATAAATCAGGCCCGCGGTCTCATTTGATGGGTGGGATGTCCGTCATTTAAATCACACCTCTTCTATCTGCCTAAACAGGAAATTCCTTCTGACAGTGTTACTAAATGTTTGGGTGAAATAAAATGCTCTGTGGGCCTCATGATAGGTGCCAATGACCCGTTTGGACGAAGAGTAAACTCAGTAAAAAAACGACTGTAGCTGCTCTGTCTGTGTCTGAAGTGAATCTGCACTTACGTCTCTCCTCTTTCATATTTAATGAAATTAGTTCTGCCCACTGCCTCTGCTCCATGTAGCTGCTGTTAAGGAGACTTAATGGAGCAGCTGAGGAAAAACAAGAGCTTTAAGCTGACCTGCTCTTTTTTTTTTTGTCACATTAAAACCTCCTGGAGCTTGAGTGCTGCTGCTGGATCAGAGAAGGTTGATCTTGTTCAGATGGACTGTTTTTCACAGTAACTGAGATCAGTGTCGGCTAGAGTACATTTGATCCTAGATTAGCATTCCTCTTCACTTTGCCCTGCCATAACCATACATGGACGTGTAGGAGTGTGTTTCATGGTTGGTTGAAGAATTCGGCTTGTGTGTGTGTCTCCTCTGAACATTTTTTTTTTCTTTTGGGAAAAAGCTTACTTACACGTGGGAATAAAAATGTACACAAGTTGTTGACATTCTTCCTCATACATACATATATATATATACGGCATACTAAGTATGTAGTGTTGAAAGTGCCCCGGTCGGTTGCTATGTAAAGTGGACCTGTAGGTAGGTCTGGTGTCTGTCACTCACAGCTCATAGCAGGGGTGAGGAGATCCTTTGGTTCATGGAGATAGTAGTGAGGGTGGAGCTGGGAGAAGACAAGCAGTGAGAGATATCTAAACAGAGGTGCTGTGTGTCTGAACTGTTTAGATTTCAGACCTCTGATTGATAGTGTTTTGATCCTCCATGATAGCAAAAAAGTCCTTTTTTTCCACTCTAATGTCTGTGCAGGTTTTCAAGGTGGTGCAACAGAGCATTAGGAGAGACCTGTAAAAACTACACGCTAATTCCAAGTGAAAACACCAGACGAGAGCGGGGTCAAAGCACTGCAGAGGAACATGACTTACAGCATGGAAGACTAAATATTCTCATTGACTAAACATAAACATATATATATTAGTTCCTCAATGTTGTGCTATAAACTTATATATACATAGCATTTTACGGTGTCACAAGTTCAGCTGACTTCCTGGGAATTCTGGGTTGGGAAAGAATAATAGTCATCCTTCCCAGTCAGGCTGAACAGTTCTTTAAATGATACCACAGCGTTGGTGGTTCAGTAATAAAGAAAACAAGATAAGCTTTGCAATTTAATAATGAACATGTTTTTTGTGTATGGTGTGCAAAATAATAGTCTCTCTCTCGCTCCATGTGACCTCTGTCATCCCTGAGTCAGGGGATTAGGGGATAGAGTCTAATGTATCGCCTTTGTTTTGAATCCTACTCCCACATTAAACAGGGTTATTTATTTTTTCCAAGATAAATTTGCCATCACCTGACCCAGAGCCATTAGGTAATTCTTGTAAATTTATATATCATGAGTCACAGTCAACAGCTAACCTTCAAGGATTTGATAGTAAAGAAGGTACTGCTCATGGTCCAGTCTATTAGGTAATAATACAGACAAACATAAGCTGTGTGAAATCCTGGCTTGATGCTGTATAGCAGACCTGCAGGTCAGCAGGCACCAGATAAAGGAAATTGGGTAGGCTGGGAAGAAAAGCCAGAGCCAGCTGTACCCCTATTTCTCATCTTTCCATATGGTATGGGGTTTTCAGATAGGTCACAAGGGCAGGGCCACGTTTTTATTATTTTTTTGTGAAGTGAACACACTGAGGTCAGATATCCTGGGAAATGCAGACTCCGAGCAGAGCTGTTCTGGGATCTTTTCGGATATGATGCTCATGAAGTTCTCAGAATAAATACTGATCTTGGGTCAGTCCTCCTACGATTATTTTTGAATGTATCATGGGAACCATGAAGACCACAGGGGAGCAGTCATCCTATTTGTGTAACTCTCAGTAGGAAACGATACAAGTCCAATGTGGGAGACGGACAGAAAGAGGCACGGTAGGAGAAAGATGTTAACCCCATGTTTCCTGTCTTTTCCGATTCTCAGAGAGCTATATTTAACAACACTTTCGTATTTCATATTTTCAACACTCTGGACAGAGTGTTGTTTACTCTTTTCCTCCAATATCAGCACTCTCATGTCCTGCATAAAGTGAAACACAGAGGAAACGGTTTCCCTCTCTTGGGTTCTTTATTATGAGGGTTCTCAGGAATCAATTACTATTAAGGAGTTGTAACCCCCCCCCTTCTCTCTCTCTCTGTGTGTGTGAGAGTGAGTGAGTGGGGTGGGGTGGGGTGGGGGTTCTTTCTGGCCTTTCTAGGCCATGTAGCAAATATTTCACAGTGCTCTGTGTTTTGAGGCTTTGTGTTAGTAAGAAATTCATATTTTAATAAGTAGCCATAAATTTCTATGTGTTTGTACATATTACACATTTCTGGATATTTGACCATCACCCCTATCTGTGGTTCTTCCCCAAGCTGTTGCTACAAAGTTACAAGAAGCACACATTTGTATGGAATATCTCTATACAATTTTGCACCTGATACAGCATGACAATACCCCTGTGCACAAAGCAAACACACTCTGAACACCCTAATCCCCACAGCTCCGCTCTTACAAAAGTTATTACATGAGCAAAGAGGGAGCACATCTGGAATGGGACGTTCAAATAAAACATATAATGAGTTGTCCAGAAACCTTTGACCCTATAGTGTATATAATTGATTTCTTTTGTGTTTTACCAGTTTTAACCGAGACAATCCCAACAAGACATCATGACAGGAAGTCAGAGATCTGCTCCTTTTCTTCCGTCTCTTTCTCTGATGTGATGTGAGAGCTGATCTGGACACAAACTTTACTGTCCATTCTGAACTATTTGAAAGATCACATCAGCTTAAATGATTTTGTTTCGTTCTTCTACAGTAACCTCTGTATTCTGGGCAGAATTGTGATGCTATCCTGAGATAATTCACCTTGCCATTCCATCACAGGTCACACACACACACACACACACACACACACACACACACACACACACACACACACACACACACAAAGCCTTTTCTTATTATGTTTATGATCTCATTTTGATATCTGGCAGTCAGGTGGAGTATTTTGTGGGTGTGGATCTGTGTTTGTCCTCATTTTTATATCAGGGTAGGAAGATATGCTGATTTTGACCTTGGGAACATTTTGATGGTCCCCATAAGGAAACTGTGTATAGCTTTAATCATCTGCAGTACTAATTAGGATAGTTTTAGCTGACAGGTTTGATTTTTCAGTTACTGAGGCTAAGGATGCTCATGTTATCCATTGTTTACTTCATCCAGATACATGTTCATATACACTAAAGTCCCCAAAAAACTGGTACACCATCAAATATTTTGTAGGCACGGACTCCATGAGCTTGTGGAAATATTCTGTATGGACAATGACCACCATACTTCCTGTAGAACGGTTCACAATTCTGGTGTATTCTGAGGTGTACGATGACTGAATGAGCATGATGCATGACATCCCAGATGTGTTCAGTGATGTTGAGATCTAGTGACTTGGGTGAGAATGACACATGCTCAGATGAGTGTTCCTTTAACCATAATTTGGTCTCTTCATGTGTGTTTTGTTGCATTGTCCTGTTAGAAGAGGACATAGAATTCCAGTTCTAAACCTGATACTATTATGGTGCCACCACCAATCTGTACCAGTTTGTATTTGTTGTATATTTAAACATGCTGTGTCTATTATGACTTTATAAAAAATATTTATTAGAATGCTATTTTTATTGTGTTGTTTCACAAGCGCTACCAGCACAAAGAGTGAACACACAGCCCTGCTTTCAGACAGAAGAACATTGTATATGTGTCCTGTGTGGCTGTGGTATGCTCGAATAAACAATCATGTAGTCATGCCTCTCATTTAATTATCTCTCTCTTTACACTGAGGGCTGCAGTCCACTGTGCCAGAGCCCCGTCCTCCTCCACAGAGAGGGAGGGAGAGGTGGAGATACCGAGGAGTCAAAAGAGAGAGAGAGAGAGAGAGAGAGAGAGAGAGAGAGAGAGAGAGAGAGAGAGAGAGTAAGTAAGTAAGTTGAACTGCTTGCTAGAATGTAAACACTCAGACTTAAGGACACACTGTTCTGATCTTTAGAGCTCCAGAGATTTATGAAGTTTAAAAGAGAACAGATAGAGGAAAAAAGACAGAGAGACAAACCGAGAGATAATACATCGGGTTCAGATTCTGTTAATAAGCACATTATCATCAGATCCTGATTTATAAACTCGAATCAAAGAAAACTGAAATAGATATAGTCTCTGAAGTTCTCTTGTGGGGAGTTTCATGATTTTTTTTCCCCCTGAATTTCCACAACAAGTCCAAGACATTTCAGCTTTAATGTGTGTTTGGTTGTAAACAAGACTCCTCAGTGTTTGTATATTAGCATCCTCCAATCAGAGCACCGTGTCCGACAGCCTGTATCTGCCTGGATGCCAAAGGGATTCATTATGCTTGTTAAATGAACACTAAATTTAGGTTACACTGGAAGAAATGCCAGAGGTGTGACTAGGAAAGGCAGAAAGATGGAAATTTGCTCCAGATGATTTTATACAGGATTCCTAGCCAAATGGGGTCCTACATACTGTAGATCTTTAGCTAGTATTGTTTGAAATAGTGTTCCTCTAGAGCACTGAAATAAAGTAAGTTAAAAATGATCCGCACTCTGGTTGTAGAATTTCTTTTTACTAATACTTTTTTTTTTTTTCTGACATAATCTCCCTGCTTTACAATACAGTTTGTGCAAAATATTTTACTCTGAGCTGCGAGCTACAAATGCACCTTCACTTCATTTTAGCTTCACTTCTTCAGACATGAATCTTTATCCTCTTATGACTTCTTTCAGGGGACCAGATCAGGACTATAGGGAGGTTGGGGCAAGATCAGGACTATATAGAGGTTGCTTTAACACTTTAACAGTTTTGGAGAGTCTTGACAGTATGGGCAGTGGTGTATGGATGTGCACATGCAACAACACAACAACTGTGGATAGCAGTCCAATGCCTTTTGTTTGAATTTTAGACCAATTCTGGCCCTCGAGAAGACGAGAAAACTGTTAACATTCATTTTCCAGCTTTTTTTTTTTTTTTGGCAACTGAGGATGTTTTGGTTTTGTTTCATGAGTTTTAGTAAAACTGGAGTGCAGACCATTTTTGACCCTATATAAAGACCGAAACGGATTCTTCTGGTCTTGAACTTAAAAAGGAAAATGTTTAGGAAGTGCAGACTTTCCTCAAACCAAATCGACGCACATGTTCTACATGGTCTTTGGTCTTTGGAGACCCTGCAAACACAAACCTCAAGATACTATTAAAGCTAAATGCTGTGGTAACATTATGTCATTATCATTTTTATCTCATAAAGAGATAAAAGAAAAATGCGACTTATCAAACACAAACACTTTACAAGCACTGAGGGCGGAGAGCCTTCCTGTTGTGAAACTGCAGAAGCTCCGGCGTTCCTGAGACATGATAAAAGCTGCAGTGGAGAAAGAGTGTTTTAGGGGCGAGATGACGTTAACACGACCGGACGGCTGCACTGAGGCGAGCAAGTGTAAAGGAAAGAGAGGGAGAGGGAAGGAGAAAGGAGCAGGCATCCATGCTTGGCAAGAGTACGTCTCTAAAGAGAGGAGAGAACGTAGTTTCTGCACAGATACTGACATCACCTCGTATCGGCACAGAGGCATCAGAGACTCCTGTCATTTTCAAGCTGCAGCATGAAGGTGTTTGGTGCAGTGATGTCATCTCGAGAGAGAGCAGAAAACAAGGTGAAGTCCCACTTTTCTCATGGGAGGCTGGCTGAAGTGGGTAGAAAAACGTCTGTTCAGATCACAGCTTAGCCATGATCTTTAACGCCAAGATGCATTAGACCTACTCAAGTGTATTTCTGATTTTTTAATAAATGATATCATGAATATTTGGAGCAGACCATTCCAAGGTGGAACTGCTTTTATTAGTCAATAAACTACAGCCACAATGAACACCCAGACTTTAAGGCTCTAGGTAACTGATCAGGTCGTTAGAGGTTTATGCCCCAGCACCACCAAACTGCCACTGCTGGGCCCTTTAGAAAGCCTCAGTGGTCTGATTCACGAAACATCTGTATTGCCTGATCAGAAACAATGGCTCATTCTTTTCATCGCAGCTGCACTACGTTCAGGTATTCTTTCAGCAGCGTGACATCACATCCTCACTTTATTATGTTTCCTTCTTCTTGTCATTGTACATAGCAAGCGGCCCTTTCAGCACCGCCTACATCACAGGACACCTAGGGGGAAACAATAGCAGTGATGTCCTGTGTAAATCCGTGGCGTGATAATGAACTTCAGCCAAGTTCAAAGTCCGTCTGAAGAAGAAAACGGACAGAGAAAAACTTTGCTCGGTTTCTGTGCCATTTTCGAACGCCTGGCCTTGTGAATGATTTACCATCCCTTGTGGTGGTGTTGTTGCTGTGAGGTGGACTGCGCTATACAGGCACTTTCAACCATTCCTGGACTCATGATTTATGGAAGTTCAGTGGAAACCAGGACAAACCACAGCCTCCTCCCTACTGAGAGCCACTTCAAGCTGGCCAACATTAATAAGGCATGGTCTGTCTCCGGTTCGCCGCTAACTCTGTCTGAGGAGGAGGTCTGTGATGGAGGTTATCGAGGCCAAGGGTTTTGTACTCCAAGTGCTCATTGAGAGCGACTACATTAGCTCACTTGGGCATTAGTGAGGGGTTAATGCAGAACATAGAATGTACAGGGGCGCATGAGGACCTACATGGAGCCAGATCCGTACAGACAAGGACAGACTGTAGATGTGTCATGTTGTTTCTGTCATACTAAATTAAACTCACTGGTTCCAGCCACATCATAAAACAAAAGACTCGGCTTAGAGGCAGATCAAGTAGATGAGCATCCCAAGTGATCATGGATCAATACTGCCTAATATTGATCCATCCAGATCTAGCCTATTACTTAATGTTACTTACTGTAAATACACTACAGTGAGTTATTCACTAATAGACCTTGTCCATTGTCCTTCTGTGTGTCAGGCGTGTACCAGGATGCAGTTAAGTACCATGGATTAATTAAGTGCTCATACCTTCTGCACACCTCTTCACCACCCGCCCCATTTATTTATCATTTGCGTTCCATTTATACAACTACGTCCCTGTTAGAGCATCCGGTCGTGAGAGTGCGGTGGTCCGGAGCTCACGGAGGGAAATGAAGCAGAAGAATCGACTGTGTGGAAAGCGAGGCAATGAAATGGAAGAAGGAATCTCAGAGGACTGCTAAAAGCCTGAGAGTTTCACATGCAGGGCCTGTGTACAGCCCAACAGACATTTTGGTTTTAGGAAATTCAGCTCTCCCAGTTCTGCATGGCTTCAAAACGAGCTTCAAAACTGATAAACTCCACGGGTGATGCATGCTGTGAAGCTCAGCCTTTGGTCTGATGATGAAGTCAGGTTCTTATTTAGTTGACAGCTCACCTGAGACATGTTTAATGTCCATCTATATGATGTTGATATATATGTTTGATATGAGCGGACAATTGACCTGGTTGATTTCATGGGTAGTGGATTATATATAGTGTGTGATCTGACGATGTCTTTGGTGCAATGGCTTCTCTGCCTATCAGGAAACGTCCTTCGAGTTTCATTACCACACACACACACACACACACACACACCAGATCCCTGTCACCTGCCAGCTGACAACAGTAACTGACAGGCTGGCCCTTTTAAGGAAGCGAGCAAAATAAAAGTCACACTTATCTGCCTCTCACCCATGCCTTTGTCTTTTCCATGCCAAGATCTCTCTCACTGTCCCAGCTCTCAGAGCTATTCCTGGTTACTGACCTTCCCTGCCTCGAGTGGCTTCTAGAGAAGAAGTTTGGGCAATTAGACATGGGAGAAATGTCTGCAATTATTATACGAACATTCTGTGATTATGGGATATTGTGCATACCTGTTTAATGATGTAAAACATTATTACCCCTTATACAGGGAGCACAAGAGGGAGTATTGCTGCTTCACAGATACAGGGTTCGATCCTGAGCTGAGGTTAACTATCAGTGCTGAGTTCCTCATGTCCATGAGAGATTTGTGCAGTTTGTCTGGCTTCTTCTCTGCATTTCCCATTCCTTAAGAGGCTATGTATAAAAATGTAAACATCCCATCCAGCATATGGTAATGCCTTAGACTGAGCTCTAAACAAACCTGATAAGGAAGTACATTAAAATACCAGAAAAAATGGTCTAATATACACCAGTCTAATACTTGCCACAGAGCCTGGACCCCACAAGTTTGCAAAAATATTCTGTAGTCAATAAACACCATACTTCCTAAAAAAACACTCCACAAACCTGTTGTATTCAGAGGTGTAGGATTTCCGTTCCACAGCACGTTGCAAGGAATCCCAGATGTGTTTGATAATGTTGAGATCTGGTGACTTAGGTGGGAATGGAAAAGCCCAAAAGTCATATAACCATAATTTGGCATCTCTAGACATGTGTGAAGAGGCCAAACCCATCAGAATGAATGCAGTACATGAACGGGTATAACTCATCAGAAAGGAGAGACAGATAGCATTTACCTGTCAGTGACATTTGTAAGATGTCACTTATCAGAGATCCAATGGAATGCCAGCTAAACAAACCTCATATCATTATGGAGCCACCACCAAACTGTACCAGGTTATTTTTTCAGAGTTTGGACCAGTTTTTCTGGCATTTCTGTGTATGATAAGTTATTACTAAAGATGAATAAATCAAGTCTGGAAATAATTTTCTGCTAAATATTATCAAATCTCTAAAGCTTTGTGATACAGAGTTTTGATTGTGATCATAAATCCTGATTTGTGTACTTGTAACACAAACTACTTTTATGAATCGCTAGTTATGCTGGCAAACACTGTTTTTTTTGCCGAAACCTTTTAAACTGATATATTCAGAAAGCTGTCCCAGCTGATCCAGCTGCGGGAATTAAATAAAATTTCATAACTGCCTGTGGAAAGAAAGGGCGAAAACATTCATGTTACTGAACGTACACCTGTATAAGCCTTGGTGCAGCACGTATAATCTTTCATAATATATAATCTAAACTTTTATAAACAGACCCTATGATAACTCTAGCTATAGATACACAAAGAAAGTACATAACCACACATTAATATCCATATGGTTCAGTGGACATGGTCCTTTACTCACACAAAGACATGCCATCTGAGAGCATAACAATAACTACAAGTGTGCTTTGTCTCTAGCCTGTAATCGTTTGAAGTTCGTGACTATTTCTTTTCCCTAAAAGGCCCGAGAGCATTCGATCTCTTATGAAAAACCCTTTTAAATCATCAGACTAATAAACAACTCACAGGCTCGCTTAACCGTACAGCCTGGTGAGTCACAGCCTGATCTTCCACGCTGATAAACCAAGACTGACTCGACAAATTTCAACTGCCAGCTCCTTCGCATTTGCTCCTCGACCTACTGTTTTCGTTAGCCACTGAAGAATAGCTATTATTAAGCTGTGATTGAGGCCTCCTGATCTCCTGATGTGCTGCAAAGTAAACAGAGCAGGTTTAGTTCATCTCTGCAGCTTTACGCTCCATAAAAGGTCCTGCTGCACTTCGCCTCATCTCATATGCTTTACATTGTTGCTCTGGAAAGCAAATACTTATTTTCTTCCACACATGCCCAGGAGCTAATGACTTATAATAATAATATTCAGTCTTTAGATTCAGTGAAAATCAGTAGGCATTGGATGTGCTCTCATATCTACATTATTAACTTGTGATTGTATTAATCCATTAGTCATGTTGTGTGTTTTTTAATCCATCACTAGGTTAAAGATTTGAATTATGGTTATGTCCAGAGATTTCTCAATCTCCTAGAATAAACAAATCTATTAATTATTTAACATAATTTGTTGACAATGAAAAATTATGTTCATGTGCAAGCACAAATTACCAAAATTGTTGATTTAAAATTGTTTTAACTGTTTAAATCATTTATATAAAAGCAGATGGAGGAGAAATGGAGGAATGGCCTGGCATGTAGTAAGAGTGGGCTGGGGAATATCGTCGTGATGGCGGAGGAAGTCTCTATAAATGTCTTCAAGAGGTTTTTGGCAATGAGTCGTATAGACAGAGGGCGCTGAGAAAACTTAGAAACACCGTAAAAGGAGCAAGAGTGGGCTCTATAAACCAGAGAGTGCTATCTGGGCTTCGGTCTACTTAGAGAACTCCTTAGCCAGAGTTTACAGACATGCTGTTGCCTGGGATGTCTTGACTCATGTAGATTGTGCAGAACGTGGACATTTGAATGGCATGCCTGCTTGGTTCTGCAAGGTGCTGTTGCTTTATAACTCTTATAAAAGAGTTCAATAATGCTTGGAACAACATAGTTTCAGGATCTTAACAGTAGTTTTTGGTAATACTACAAGCAATCAACATGCCATATATAGTAAATAAGATAAGATAGCTGTCTAAACAGCTGCAAAAACAACTGCCATCGACTTCACAAAATCTCTGAAGCTGTTTTGGTGAATTTGTGCACTAAGGCTTTAGCAGCTTCTTCTGTAGGATCGGATCAGACAGGCCCCTCACCCTACACATCAGTGAGCCTTTGCACCCATGACTCTGATACTGGTTGATCAGCTTTTCTTCCAGTTTTGGTAGGTACCAAGTGCCGTATACTGGGACACATTCCACAAGATCTGTTGTTTCGTGAGATGCTTGGACAATTTGACATTTGTCAGACTCACTCAGATCCTAATGCTTGCCCATTTTTCCTGCTTCCAACACATCAACCGCCTATTATACCCCACACCTTGACACCTTGACAGGTAC
>JAOVVF010000010.1:3489879-3510245 GCA_028565595.1 Duopalatinus emarginatus | reverse complement strand
ATGCAGCTAAAGTAAATTAATGCTAAATGCTAAACATAATAACCCTCATAATGCCGAAAGCACTGTGGGCAATTTGTCCCATAGATATTAGATCCAAGTTAACATTATTTATAAGAATATTTGTTGTTGAGTTAATCAGGTCTGGACTGAGGCCAGTTCAATTCACCTAATCAAGTGCCTGATCAATATTAAATATGAGAACTGTGATAAAGGTGAACACTTTGAGAACCACTGATCTATAAACCTGTTGAATGAATGAATGAACCTATCAAGTACTTCAAAGCAGTTTGTTGATGGTTTGACACAAACTGTGATATGACACATATTTTGCTTTCAGTTTATGTAGACAATCCAGTTTATAGCTGTCTGTATTTTGTAGATGATCAACAAGACAATCACTTTCACATTCCCCTAATTCTCTCACAAAATTACGTGGAAAATCAGATCAGGTGACGTATGGTTAAGAATCAGTTGGTTCATTAGAGTCTGTAGATGGTTTACACGGGTTTTAAATTAGACTAAATAAAGTTATTTTCAGGTACACAGTTGAAATTGAATGTTATACCCACGCTGCTGTCTTGGGTTTGATTATCACAAAAAAACAAGGCCACGAATGGATTTAAGCCATACTGTTAATGCCAAATACCCTGAAAAAAAGCAATGGAAGGTTATACAGTGTGAATATTGTGGGCAGAATCTTTAATATATTTTATTATTTTTAATACACAGTGTAAAAAGTAGAAAACTTTTGAAAGTTAAAAAAAATGGCTGAAGCCGTATTATAACAAATAATGCATTTATTTTCAGAAAGTGTGTTTTTGCTAGTGGTTTAAAATATGTAACGTCTTTGCTGTCTACACATGCATGGAACTGCAATAAGAGGCTTTAAATAATTCATCCAGTGCCTGAAGTATATGAGAGACGGCTGACGGGATAGACAGAACGACCAGGTTACACACTTACTCTGGCAGAATTGGGTATTTCTGAAAGTTTAAAGAGAACCTGAGCGTGTTCCTGATTTATGGGTTGTGAAGCAGCCAACACATCCTGAATCTCCCTAAGACATAATTACTGAATTCTACTATTGGAGTGCTGAAGTTACTTCAGCCAACTTGTTTTCATATCAATTTGACATTATTTCACATTGTTTATTTCAGATATAGATATATACACTATATATACACTATACACCATATACACTATATACACTGAAGTGCCAGAAAAACTGGTGAACCTATACAAAATAAGTAAATTGGTGGTGGCTCCAAAATGATATGGGGTTTCTTTAGCATGAATTCCATGGGACCCCTGGTACAGATACAAACCTCACTGGCATGTAATGCTATGTGTGCCTCCTTTCTGATGAGTTACACCCATTAATGTCTTGCATTCATTTTGATGGGTTCGGCCTCTATTGTGGTTAGAGGAGCACTTATCTGAGTTTGGGGTCCCACCTAAATCACCAGATTTCAACGTTATCATGCACATTCAGGATGTCATGTCATGCAACACTGGTGGTCCCCAAGTCTAATATTCTGTAGGCAGTGAACACTATACTTCCTGCAGAATGGTCCGATTCTGTTGTATTCTGCGGTGTCGGTGTTCCACAGTATGTTGCATGGCATCTCAGATCTGTTTGATACCATTCAGATCTGGTGACTTATGTGGGAATGGCAAAACCCCAAACTTTGATAAGTGTTCTTCTAACCCTAATTTGGTGTCCGTTTACGTGTGTCCTGTTGGAAGAAGTCAAACCCATCAATATGACTCCAGGACATGAACAAAGACACACATAGTGTTCACCTGTCAGAGAGTAGATGTAGATGTACCAGGGGTTCCATGGAATGCCAGCTAAAGAAACCCCACACTATTATGGAGCCACCTCTAGCCTGTGTATTTTGCATAGGCTTGCTTGTAAGAGTTTGTCTGGCACTTCAGTGTATTTACTGGACAAATGTTTAAATCAAGTTTTTAAGGCGCAAGATAAATATTTCGTAACTACTAGAACCTGCTTATTGCCTCAGTCATAGAACAGGTTTAACAACACACTCAATTATAACACTTCTATAAGTGTGTGAACTTGTTCTGGAAGTCCACACACACACACACACACACCTTAAATTCTGTTCAATCATTTACTCCAACCGGGAAAAAGATTACAATACGGTTTTAGCTTTAAAGCCGTCATGTGTGTAAAGCCATCATAGATCACAGTAACCTTTTTAAAAGGCTGAAGAAACCATGTGACATGTGTGACAAGGTTGCAGAACACCTGAGATTACATATACGATTACAAAAATGCTATTCAGCCCATTTACACCACTGACCACCAGATGTAGAAGAATTGACAAGGCTAGTGTACGGCTTTGGGGTGGGAAAAGCTAAATCCTTTTTTTCCATTCATGCTTATAGATCAGATCCTGTTTAGTCTCCATCTACAGAGAAGTGGTTTCCAGTGATGTGTGGTGAGGTCTGCGGATCACTGTAATTGTGAATCATTGTAATGTTTTATAACAATCTAATCCCTGTTAACTTTTCTGGCTGCCACAGAATTGTACTATACTCCAAATAAATCAAAAGCTAAAGTTTTATGTTGTCATGAATTTGTTTATACGGTTATTTTGATTAAATGATCACAGGGTAGGCACTGCCTAAACTGTATGTATGAGTCCCATGTAACAAAGATCCTAGATTAAGAAATCATTTTCCAATTCCCTCACTCTTATCAGCTTCACCAACTTGTCCTCTGACATCCTCATAGTTTCAGCATCAGATAGACCATAGACCACCCACACATGTGTATTGTATACTTAGCTGATACAACCATAACCATCAGAAACCTGCTAGTTACAGTCTCACTGGTTATCAGATATAGATATAGTGATGAGTTCAACCATTGTACTTGCACACAGAGGATTGTAATCTCCGCATTTAACTCATATGTGCAGTGAAATGCACAAACTAATGATGCCAGACACAAGGGGGCAGTGCACAAACTTGCCCCATGCAAGGGGCAGCCCCTATCCACAGCACCCAGGGAGCAGTTGGGGGCTTAGATGCCTTGCTGAAGGGCACATCAGTAGTGTCTTGTCAGTAAGGGGGGGTCAAACCAGCAACCAGTCTTGTCAGTAGGAAGGGGGGGGGGGCAAACCAGCAACCCTCGGGTTACAAAGCGGGTTCCCTAAACTCAAGCCACAGCTGCCCCTAGTCTATTTTTTTTAAACACCATGACAGGGTGTGTAGGGCAGGTTATACCCACTGGATTGACCTCATCACTGTGGTTCTAAAAAAAAACGTTTTTAAATAGGTGAAAATTGGCTCTTATTTTAGGATGCGTTGATGCTTAACGTGACATGATAAACATAACAAAGGTACATTGTACATTTATACAGTTTTTGGACGGTAACATCTGGATATCATGAAGCACATTGAGGACAGCCAGTCTGTCATAAATGTTAGACCGAGAAAATCTCTGCTATTCTCTGTTTGAATCTCAGAGGAGAACCAGAACAGCTGAGTGCGAAATATATTCATTCAGATGTCAAACAATGTCTCTTTGATTTGCTATATCCTGCTGTACCTGTGATCTGTATCCTGTCATGCTAGGGATTCCTGAGCAGCTGTGCTGTACACAGAATATTTTATACAGAATATATATATAGTGGTATTTATATATAAGTGGTATTTATTACGTGCTGATATAAGTATTGTCAGTGTAAATATTTGACTTATTTGGTATCACAGAGCACAAATGTCACTGCTCTTCTCTAGTCTTGTGAATATCTTCCTGAAATTTTGTTGAAAAAAGGAATATTTTATACTGTTTTGTGCCTTGTTTGTTAAGACTTAGTTAACTAATTTCATGCATGAACAAAGCCAGGTCAGTATCTCAGTGTGACTTATCTCTGTCTGTGAAGGGAATGTTGTTGTTATTTATACCCCATGTGAGGATGATAGAGAGGTGACAGGGTGGCAGCTCTGAGAGTCATCTTTATCTTTATCAGCTACATTTGCATATAAGTAGAGAAGTGATTGGAGCTCCATGTGTGTCCGTTTGGTTGGTGCGGTGGTGATGGTGGTGGGGTGTGGGGTCAACATGCTGGGACAGAATTTATTTTTAAAGAAAACTGAGTGTAATTCTACTAAATGAATTACAGTAAGTGTACCTGATCCTTTCCATATTCCAGCTGAAGGCTGACTAGCTCAACCATTGCCACTGACTTTGAGTTGACACAGACATTAAAAAACTGCCACTTTGACTTCCACCACTTATTCCAACAGATCGATGCCTCTAAGTGCTGTCAGATATCCAGCAACCCCAGTCTATAAATACTAACCCAGGCAGAGGCTAGAATATTGTTTGTTATAGGCTTTAAATCATAGTTCGTCTGCTCCTACTTGAAGAAAGTCCTCAATATTTCAGAACTGTTGTCTACAAACTGTGGAGGTATTTACACATTCAGGGACTACCTTATTCAGTAATAACTGTATGGTTGCATTCCTATCCATCACTGTGATTATGTATGAAGGTTCTTCAGTTTTACAGTTTCTTTTAATGAAATGGTTTATAGCATGCACAACCGGTTTATGCTTATTGTGGCTTCCATCAATCACGTCCATATCTAAGTATCAATTTTATTTAATATCTTTCTCTTTTCTATTGTATGTCTCTAAAGGTTTAAGAAACACAATAATCCACTCTTTGAAGAGTCAGACATGGGACCAAATATATAACCAGTTATCTATGGTACCAATACTGTTGCATCTAGAATATCTGTATAGTAGAAGTGGTGTGCATCAGGGCTAGTTAAGCTAGTTATGGAGGACTGGCATCACTGGTAAGAGTTAACAATCCATGGACAGAAAGCTTTCATGAAAATGTTTTGTTTGACGCCCAATCCAGCAGCCAGACAGAGAGACATGAGTCAATGGATAATGACTCCTCTGGGCTGAGTCCCTTCCCAAGTTTCAGTTTGATGTTCTTCCAGTCCATCTTCATTTTCAGCCCATTGTTTACTCATAGATTATCAGTGGAGATAAGCTAAGGCCATGATTGCCTGGGCTGTTGTGGAAAAGTAAGGAAAACTATTCCACAGCTAGCTGGTGAGAGAAATTAGCATTGCTGGTTTTATATAATAGTAATAAAGATCTAAATGAAAAAAAAAAAGTAGACTTACCAGGTTGGTTTTTGCCAAAAGATGCTTAAATTTCATAATTTGCACATTGCATTTTACAACAGTAACTATTTTATAAATCTTTACAAGGCAGCATATTGGGGTTGCAATGTTTAAAATACAGCATGGCAACCCCATCAAACTGAACAAATAAACAAATAACAGTGGTTTCAGTGGGGAAGGAGGATGCTGCAGAAAGGGATGTTGGGTAAAGATTATAAGTAGGTGGTGTATTTGAGATTTCCCTCAACTTCCACTATTACAAGCAACATACAAACAGTGGAGCCAAAAATAAACTGCGTCTCTACAGATATTTAGGTATCAGAATGAAACCGTTTAGAAGCTTGTGCACATTGTGGTGTATCAACTGTATATTTACTTTCTTTCTTTAATCCTCAAAGACTTTTTTATTTTGAAAGACGACTTTTTGTAGAACAACAGATTCCAAACTGACTGCAACTTGCTTACTGTAATGTCTGGCACATACACACACAACAAGCTATGTAGTCAGGGATCATAAACAATATATTAGAGAGCACAATTACCAGCTAGTCAATCCCACGAAAACACACAATGCTACTGGATGCTATCTGTCATCCGCTTTCTTATCCTCATATTCTACAGGGTGCTCCCACAGGAACTATGGGTTAATCAATTCTACATAATTCTGAACTACTCATCTGGTCAACTAATTCCTCACTTCTACAGCCACCAGAGTATGAAGCTTTTATATCTATGTTCACATTTTCCGTTCCACCTTAAAACATTTTTACCGTTCCACTTTAAAATGGCACATATGTTACACTGAGCCTTAATAAAGTGTTTTATGGGTTTTATACATTTATTTGCATGTTGTGAAGACATTACAAACAGCCCATGTAAAACATGAAAAGCCGATGTTAAGTTCAAAGCGCCTAAAAAGCACATCTTCAGCCTGAAGTCTGTGTTGCCATTGCGGCATTTATTAAAGGTAATAAAATGTATTAAAGAAAGCTAAAAAGCAGCTACTTACACACAGAGCCTTGGCCTGTGCAGCTTGTGCACCTTAGTAAAGACGTAAGCCATGTGAACAATAATTAGCACGAGACAGGCACCCCCTAAAAAAAAATATTGATTTTACCCCCTTTTTTGGGGGGTGGCGGGTGGGGGGTGCACTGACATTACCTGACACTTGCCGTCTATAAAAACAGGCATCCTGATATATCACTTAAAGATTCTCTGCCATAGATAAGATCTAGCTGAACCATCTTAACTCAATAGCATCTTCAACCCTGCTCAGAGAAGGTGTTTCATTAGAAATTATTGCCCCCTGACAGGTTAATGCCAGAAGACCCTCCACTCTCAGACAGTTTTCCCTTTTACCCCTGCTCTATAGTTCTTAATTTCATCCACTTTTCGTATACATTTCCTTAGGTATGCGGTTCAGGGCATCTCTGTGAAACCTCCCCCCTCCCCGCATGTAGTCTTGTAGAATAGATCTTTTTTAGTATCTTGTACAGTGGCTGCGGTATGGTCTGGTGTTTTTATGTCCTAGAATGTGGTATTTTGTCATTAGGTCCATCTGACTCCTACAGACACTCCTGTGGTCCAATTTCCAGTGCCTTAATGGAGCAAGAGGCTTCTGTATACAAATGTAATAGTTTCCAGTATTCACCCTTTTAGTCACTGTAAAAGAGATAAGTGTACAAACTGGTTGCAAAATGATATGAAGCAATGATCTAACCTGTTATAGAAACTCAGAGCATTTACTATTTGAGAATTTGAAGCATCTAGTTTCTTTGTTTTTGGTTACAGTAAAAACGTATTGTTTTACAATTACAATATCATGGCAATGAAAATCTGAGGTATTCCCCAACCAGACCTATTTCTAAACTAACAGCATAAGCTAGCTAAATATGTCCATTGTAGATAACCCCTCACGAACAACGTGATCTTGCTATTTAGCTAGTTTTGTGTAGATTTAATGTGAGATGTCTTAGTGCAACAGAAACATTAATCTTGAGATTGTGAGTTTGTCAAGTGAATCCCAGTGATGCCACATAAGAGACAAAAAGGGGGAATGCCAAAACCAAAAGATGAATTCTTAATAAGCAAGCCAACTTCAGTTATATGATAGCTTGCTATCCTTGTTTGGAAATGGCCTTATAACCCTTCCTGGTTTGATGGGCAGCAACAATTGCTTCTCTGAGATTACTGTCTTTCTTCTGGGATCCCCTGTACTTTGACTCTCAGTAATTGAGAAAAATATTCATGTAACAGAAACTGATGCCAGATTAGCCTCAGGAAATGGGGGTTTTCTGGTAGTGTGGAGGTGGAGGAGTGAAACAATAATCAGGGAATGTCTTTATTCTACAACATGGGAGCTCTTTCTGCTCCCTCATGTATTTATCACAATGTCCAAAATAAGACAACTACTTGTTTTGTTATCACTCCTAAAGACTAAAAATAGCTTGAATTTAACAGTGAAGAAAAGTTAACCAGTGACCCTTGAAGTGGCACTATAATAATGAATGCTGGCCAAATATGGTGAACCACAGAAGAGTTTAGGAGACCTCTTGGACCATATTACTGATGTATGATTAAGATGGATTATATTTACCTCTAACAAGCATACAAATGAGGATTAGGGGTAAAGATACAGAATGTCTATTTTTAGTTAGAGAGCAAAAAACAGCAGCAGGTCAATGATTACAAAGGAGCCAAATATTTCCAGCGCCTCCCTTTGGCGTGCCCTGCCTTTCCCTGATTATGTTCTTACACAAAGTCAGGAAGCAGGCTACTGTTTGCTGCTGAAAGCATAAACTTTCCCCATATACTTACATAGTGCATAACCTAGAATCCGGCCTCGTGTCTCATATTGTCTGTGTCCATATTGCCTGATGAATAATAAACTAATTCAGTTTAGAGATTAGCTAATTATTCTGATATGTCTGGTGTATAATGCCATTGCTTTATATCTTACCTCGGCCAGACAAACTTACAAGCCACACCTTTGTCCTCTCTTCTGACATTTAATGATTTCCTTTGTTTCATGTATGAGACTGTAGTTGTTTACCATACCCAGGACTGGGCTATGCATCACAAAAAAAAGAGAAATTCATGTATAGAAAACAGTACCTGCACCTCAGGTAATAGGCTCTGTACAGACTTTATTTCCTGTTTCTATGCTGAATATGTTCAGGTTCATGCCAAAAATGTATGACTCCATAAGAGCCCAACATATTTATTGTGATCTCATCTGACCAAAAATGTGTTCCAAATATTTTTTAGGCCTCTTTTCATGTTCATGTTTAGCTAAGTTTCATCTTGTTTTGTGCTCAAAAGGGGTCTGATATGTCTGTCATACACCTGGCTAGGTCTACCACAGTGAATGCATAGTCCCAACAATGAAGCATGGAGGTGGGATTGTGATGATATGGGCTGCATGGGTGCAAGAGATGTTGGGGAGATGACAGTTATAAATGGCACAATGAATGCCTGTGGATACCAAAAAACTGGCTGACAAGATGACCCCCAGTCTCCAGAAGCTGGGCAGAAGAGGAATATTCCACACCTTTGGGGCATTTTAAAGATAAAGGTAGAGCAACACAACCACTCCAGCAAAAAGCAGCTAAGAATTCTTATCCAGATCTTCTTACAGCTATAAGTCTAAGTATACACTAAGAGTTGTTTATGATCGGAGGAGAGGGGAAACACTGTAATAACAGGAAATGGAATGTTTCTGAGGGAGGGCCTGGGTTTCCTCCCCCATCTTAACGGCATAGAATAGACTGAATTTTTTTTTCCAGATTTCTAATAACCTTTAATTTAGATCTTATCCTCCTCTAAGGAATATAGTCACCATGAAAGGGGAAAAATGGACAGCTCTATATTTTCTTGCTTAATATGTGTAAAGGATATTACCTACTAGGCTATATTTTTAAATTGCATGTTGATATACAAAGATATGACTGAAAGTATTTTTTTTTTAATATATGAAATTCCATAACATCTTAAAATAGAAGGCAATTTTTACTGTTTGTTTTTTAGTGTACTGCCAATTATTATTATTATTATTATTATTATTATTATTATTATTATTATTAATAATAATAATAATAATAAGAAGAAGAAGAAGAAGAAGAATCGCTATTATTATTATTATTATTATTATTATTATTATCCTTGTCATTGCCATTTATCACATTTTTTCAAATTTCTTTGTTTTTACAGTACATTACATTTTATCTTTACCTAACTTTTTTTAAATGTTTATATTTTATTCATATAAAATGCTTAATGAATATTGTAATTGTTATCTTATTATTCTTATACATATTTTTATTACTACTACCAGCATTGGTATTGGTGCTATTATTTATTTTATTTTATTTTATGGATATTTAACAATAATTGCTATTAGTACAGTTTGAGCATGTAATTCCTGTATTTTAACATTTAGTCTTTGCATAAAATAATAAATATACATTTTGCATACACTAAATTTCACATTCTTATTCTTGTTTATTACAGACTTTATTGCTTCAACGCTGTAAAATCAGCAATCATGCACAATAACAACCGAGTATATCCTATAAGAGACACTGTTTAGTCAGCAGTGGGTCATGTGGAAAGACTGTGATGGTTTAAAGAACACAAGGTTCATCTGTATATGACACACACTCTGTCTGTTAATTTCACTTTCACTTCACTTTCACACAGAGTACAAACTCAACACAGAAAGGCTGGGGAATTGATCTAATATTCCCAGTAGAAATAGAAATTGAACAGAAAATTAAAATGTGTAAGATGGGGAACCTCCAGGATCAGAAACCTGTGGTCTAGCAGAGTCACAAATCTGAGTTCTAAGTTCAGAATGAATGGGACATAAAACCTTACCTATGTATTACTAATTACATTGTGATTCTTTCTATATAGGCTAGACAGACAGGATTTAATAGGTATATTTTAGTAATATTGCTAATATACGACAGGGGATTCAAAAATGATCTACACTCCACTCGTGCAACAACTCACAGAAGAGCATGAACAGAAACATCCTCAATCATCAACTAAGAAGAAAAGTCAACGATAAGCTTCACATCTGATGAAGAGGTGAAGACATTGGTACATTTGTGGCTCGCAGCTTAGAATAAAACATTTTTTACTGAGAGAATATGAAAGCTTGTTGACAGACGAAAAAAGTGCATTGTAAAGCAGGAGGAAAAAATTATATATTTTCTGAAAGTTAATTAAAAGAAATCCTACAGCCAGAGCGTGCAAAATTTTTGATTCTCGTACATAAATAAGTTAGAAGAATTGAACCATACTGAAAATGTCATTTATTCAAAATAAACCTATTTCCTTATGACTATGTCCAACCTGTAGAAGAAGGAACTAATAACCTTGACAGTATGTAGGAGGAAAAGTGAAGCACGAGAAAGTTTTGGCAGTGGTAGTAGTAGTCGTGGTGGTGGTGGTAGCACTAGTAGCAGTAGTGATCTTGGTGATAGTAGTGGTGGTGGTAGCAGTAGAGCACAGGTCCGCCCTCTCTCTCTCTGTAAGGGTCTGATGCAGGCAGTGGGGCGGGCCTGAGACCAGCTGAAGTCCATCTGCAGCGCTTCACTTCTCCCCCACCTTTAATATGATTGATCAGCGAAAGGCAGAGGAGCAGAGAAAGAGAGAGACAGAGAGAGAGAGAGAGAGAGAGAGAGAGAGAGAGATCTTCACCTTTTACATTGAACCTGTCTTCATTTCTCTTCTGACTGAATTTAACTTGATGTGAGCAAGGCAAGGGGAAAACCAAGCAAGCAAGCAAGCAAGCAAGCAACAAAATCACTTCTTTTTCCCTTTTCTCACCCTCACAGTGCACTTCTCCACTACATCACCTTTAATTTTTTTGTTGTTGTTGCTTTTTATTTTATTTATTTATTTTTATTTTCCTGGTACCTCCTTGGATACTTTGGCTTACAGCACGGCTTCACCTGGGCACGTCTTTTCCTGAAGTCTCACCAAAAAAACCGACACCAAGATTTTCTTCTGCCGACTTTAACGCACGTCAGGGCAAAAAAAAAAGCGACAGGGAAAAAACAAACACAAAGAAAAGTTTTTTTAAGAAGCGTTAAAGTTACACAATGAGTCTCAAATCAGATTCTGAGCCGAGCAACAGTGTATCATTAGAGGAGGAGGTAAGGGGAAAAACCGCTACTCTTTAAAAGTTTCTGTGTTTCTGAGGGACGCCGCTCCGAACTTTTTTCTTCCTTTTTTTCTGTTTTTTTGCACCTAGTTTTGATATAAAACTTTTTTATATGTATAGTGTAAAGTTGTCAGATTTACAGTATGACTTTTCCTGCATGGTTTTTCTTATTTATATTGAAATGTCGGCGTTTTTAGCGTCCATGCGCTTGGCTTTTGAATGCAGCACAGGTGTGTCCGTGTATTCACTGAGTAATACCTGAGAATATATGAGGATTTTTTTATTATGATTAGAATCATCTGATAGAAGAATGTGATTTGTACAGTGTGTAAGTTGGTTAATGATTAAACTCCAGTTAGACAGTGTGTGCTGGACTGTGTTTCACTTGTTCACCTGCTGGTTTCACTGGTTAACTTTTACTCAGTCACTCAGTAGAGGAAGTCTTGAATTAAGTCTTCAGGTCAGGATGGACACCAGTTTTTCAGCCTAAATTACATTATGTACACTCATCCTAACAAGAAGTATATGTTTGTGTACCTTTAGGTGGCTATTCTCCACCTGTAAAAGTGGATTTTGTGTAGTATTTGTGTGAAAGATGGCATCAGGAGTCATCCTTAAGGTCCATTTATGTACCTTAAATCTTTTTTAAAGGTTTAAAAACCTTTAAAATGCACCGTACCCTTCCTTACGGCAAGAGAGCATTTAGTATATATATTTTATTTTATATTGGTTTTGCTTGGTTTCATTTTCATTCAGATACTCTGTTGTACTAAAGCAGTTTTATTGTTGTTAAACGTCTGCTGATACTTTTTGTTTTTTAAAGATAATCAGTGTCCTTAGTTGATATTTGATTACTTGGTCCTTTGGTTAAACATCTACTAATATAACGTCACTTTCTGTACACCATTATGTTAATTAATAAGAAAAGGTTTTGTTTGGTTAGTGTGGAAAAGCCAGTCTGGATGTCTCTCAGCTCGTATAGTAAAATGAGGTTAAAGGTTCAAATGTTCATTAAAAGCCAAGCTGAAAAGAACAACTCTGTACAGAAATGTTGTCCAGTCTTCCCGTCACCTTTGGCCCCTGTGCAGGAGGGATTTCCTGCTGCATGTCTGCTCGGTTCAGTTTTCCCATTATGTTGCAGGACACCATAAGCCGCCCATGTCTCCGGGGCTGCCGTGCGCTTGTTTTAAACCTGTGGATCAGAGCATGCTGATGATCTGGTAGTAGTCTGAAATTGTGCTTAGTTAACAATTTTGACAGTGCCCCTGTAAAGTTCTGCTGTTTTGAGACGGTCCGTTTGAGATGGTAAAGGATCTTTAGGTTTGGTGGAGGTTTTATCAGGTTGATTGTTTAGAGTGCTGTGGTACTGGGTAAGTTGTCGCATGTTGTGAATCATAAAGGTGCATGAGTTTATCCAAGCCTAACCAGTGTGTATTGTGGTTGTAGCTAGAACAGGTGTGTGACTTGTTTTTGACTTGAAAACATTTAGCAAAACTACTTCTATAGCATATTTTGTTCATTGTTAATTGATTGTTTTTTTTACTACTGCAGTATTTTTACTTTTTTGTTGATGTCGTCGCAAAAAATAACACTTGCATTACATTTATGATTTACAGTGGATTCAGTTAGAAAAAGGTCATAATGACTGGATATAGCTTTAACATTTGTCCTCGGTATTTGTCAGGTCACTCACGCTGACTCATTGTCAGATTATCCTCAGCTTGATCCAGGCCATGGTGACCTCTCATATGAAGGAAATGATGACTTCTTTTCCAGTGGGTCATGTATTTACGGAAATGATGTACGTAGAAACATGAAGCTTGGGGTTAAGGGTGTCTCAGATTTGAAATGCAGATGGGTTGCTGGGTTTCTGGTGTGCAGTCATTTATATAGGCAGTTTCGTTGTAAGACTAAAATTATTGGGTATGGGATGGACTCTAAAGTAGTCTACAAATTTGTTTATTTTGTTTCAAGAATAAAAAATAAAATAAAATATGAGGCTTAAGTCTTTTATTCTTTAAGTTTTTAAACCATCTGGCACAAGGCTTTGCCGTGATTCCTAATTAATGAATTAATTTCACAAATATGTATTAATCAACATTTTTTGTATTAAGGAAATTTACCACTGAGCTCCTTTATAGCCTTTCCAATCACGTTTCTCTGTACCCACCAGTATCATTTGCTTCATCTGATTCATTTTGTAGTGAAATTAGACTTTTCTGCCTTCCACTGCATCGAAGCAGGATTTCTTTTTTCATTCCCCATAGAGAAATTCTTGCATCCACAAAACACTTTCCACGCTCAGTTCGCTCACTCACACTTGGTAGCCATGCACACACTCAATGTCTTCACTTAACTAACACGGTTTCTCATGATTTTTGTGTACAGTCAATCTTAAATACTGAACAAAAGCTGCAGAAAATGGCGAGAGTTTCTGAAACAGTAGGAAGGGAAAAGTTGCAAGCGGGCAGGACTAAAGGTAGTTTGAAACTTAATACACAGTATTTTTATATTTTTCAGGTACTGTTACTGTTCCACAAAAACAAATTGACAGTAAAAGCACACTTTCATGAGACTCTTAGTAGCACATTTTATATTCCCACCAGTATGTCCTAACAAAAGTAAAAAGACACATTTTTTTTTATCCTTTGTTCTGTAGTTACTGAGGCATTTTCATTTTCTAGGTACGAACACTTTTTGTCAGTGGTCTGCCAGTAGACATCAAGCCACGGGAGTTGTACCTGCTGTTCAGGCCGTTCAAGGTATTCAAAACAGCCGAGCATGCCAAAGTACCACGCTTCACCTTATCTGGAAATTGTCATGATTATGTATATTTTGGTTTCTCAACTATGCAGCTATGTTTATGTAGTTAATTAAGCCACTTAGAGTTTCATTATAGCCTGTCGAAAGCCCTGTTTACCCACTATTATGATTATATTACATCTGTTTTTACAGGGATATGAAGGGTCACTTATAAAACTAACCTCAAAGCAGGTAATATTGATTAATTTAATTTTTTCTATACCCTTATAGTTACTACTGTAGTAGGCCTTTTTTTCCTCCTGATTATAAAACAACTAAGTGACACCTGTTAATATTAAGTGCAAGGATGCTTCATATTTAATCCATCACTTTAAACCTTTATCTTTCTCTCCCTCAAGCCTGTTGGCTTTGTTACCTTTGACAGCAGGTCTGGGGCTGAAGCGGCGAAAAACGCATTAAATGTAAGTAACCATTCAGTGGTCTGTAAGTAAACGTCAGCGGCAGTGCCTGCTCTGAATTATTGATTAGCTCCCCGCTTTGAGCTCCACATCTCATGTCTAAAAGTTTGACTCCATGCCTCAGCGACTCTCGTGCCTAAGTTTTGCCTCACACTCTGTCCCTAAAAGTGGAAAGTTCCATGACGTCACTGGGGTTGTTGGCTTCATTTTTAAAAGCCCTCAATACTGTCAAAATACAGCAGATGTCTGATGTATCTGTTAAGCCGGTCCACTTCAGGCTTAAAAAGGCTATATCCCCTCTGAGTCTCTGATGCCTTGAAACCTAATCATTGCGGCAGTGCTAAACAAACTGATCTGCATGCCATTTCTGCTGCTATAATCTAAATTACTGTTGCTGATAACATTCTCCTGCTTCTGTATCAGTTATGAACAAATTATGGTCATGGTCAGAGCCTCCGTCATTCACAGACTGTCATTCATAGATTATAGCAATCCAAGATTACCAAGAAATTACACTCAAGTCTTTTTGGTTTCCTAAAACATCCTTTTTTTTTTTAAACAAGGGGATTCGCTTTGACCCAGAGAACCCCCAGACACTGCGTCTGGAGTTTGCCAAGGCCAACACCAAGATGGCAAAGAGTAAGCTGATGGGTACGCCGAATCCCTCAAGTCTGCACCCAGCTCTCGGGGCTCACTTTATTGCACGCGATCCATGTGAGTATGTTACTCTGGCTTTTCAACACACGCATGCACGTTTTAAGTCAACATCCTGCCGGTGCTACGGTCACCAGCATATGATACTTATGGTTCTGGCAGTCTTTGTAGGATGTCATAACATTCACTGAATATATGGGGGGGAAAATCTACACTTTGGACTGCATTTGACTGGCTTTTCCTCTGTAGATGACCTGACTGGTGCAGCACTGATCCCAGCATCCCCTGAAGCATGGACACCGTATCCACTCTACACCACTGAATTAACCCCTGGTCTGCCGCATGCCACATTCACCTACCCTGCAGCTGCCGCAGCCGCCGCTGCCCTGCACGCCCAGGTGAGGGAGCAACCGGTGTGTTCCTGTTCCTTTCCTTTCAAACACATGCTGTATGGATGTGCCTGTACACCTGCTCCTATTTTTATTATAACTACAGGATGCAGGTCTTTGTGTGACTTTGAGTCTTACGAAACATGTGATTCAGTGACTGAGGAAGGAAGGAATGAATGAACGATTGAGCAGACCTGGTTTGGAGTGATTTTAGTCTGGAAACTTGTGAGGAGTTAGCGATCACACCGTATCGTGTCTATATGTATTTAGATCAGGGTAATTCATCTGTGTGCCTTCATCCTAGTCAGTGTTTTCAGTGCTGCCTGTCTGCAGTCCTTTGGGGATAAGTAACAAATCCATTTGCCAGTGTTGCTAAGGAATCACAACAGAGAAATCTGTTTTTAATTGCATCTCAGCTTGGATTTGCATTGCATTTGGTTGTTGAGTGAATCTGTGGCTGGTGCAGGCTGGTTAAACGTTAGCCAAAAAGGCATGTGTTTGGATTTTCACAAGCTGCTAAAACAATGCAGAGCGACACTCTGATGACTTTTGTTCTACATATAAATGATGGTTTCAGTATGCACACATTACTATGTAACACTCTGGTATGGTCAAGGTATGGGTCCTAAAATGTTTAAATTCCTGTAAACAATAATATAAGAAAATAAGACTTTCTCATAGGTCACGTCAGTTATCATGTGTATTTAACTGTAATTTAACTATTAAATTATTACAAGACAGATTTTTAAATATTATTTATGACATTGTGGGGTTTCTTCTTGGTCTTTAAATATTTAATGCTGTTCACTGCCACACATAATTAAATGTGACTGGTGTAGCAGATTCGTTCAGTCTTGACGTATCAGGTTTATTGATTAACAGGCAAATTGGGCCTTTTGTTGCCATGACAACAAGGCCGCATAAACGTAAGGTCACAAGTGAAGTGGTTGACCGAGCTCTTGAAAATGCCACAAATCTCACTGAAACCTGGCTAGTCCATCGTTTTCTACAAATATACCTTGTTTCATTTTCTTTTTACCAAGAATAAGTGATCGAAATGACCAAGCTTTTATTAATAGCAGTGTTTGAACACAGTCAGTGGCCTGGTGTGTGACTGCTGGTGATGTCCTGAGTGCAGCGGTTCCCAGAATTGCAGAATAAAGATGATTGGCAGTTAGTCCTTTAATCTGTGGCCAAAATCACACACACAGGTGAAAGCTAGACATTAAATAAAACCTCTGACTTAAGAAAAACAAAGCTACACCGGTCCAAAGTCCAACCATTGCATTGCAAAATCATTTTCAGGGTCAAAAGAGTGTTCTGAGATTCACTAAACTAATCTTGTTTTGGGATTAGTTACTGATGTATTCTTAAGGATTATTTAATGCATTATGTTAATGTTCATAAAGGACAATTTACATTTAATATACCTCTATGTATATGACCTCAGATAAATGATGAAATGAAAGTAAACTGAATGTAGGAGTATGTTATTCTAATACCTTTGGTGTCGGTAACCCTGTGGATGAGTGTGAGTGACAGCAGTACTGGTATTATTTAGCTGATGTGCATTGTCTGGTTAATGTTGGTATGTGATGTAAAAAAAAAAAATATATCGCAAGTTTGTGTTATCCTGCTCTTGGTATAGGATTATACAGTCACACTTTTATTACCAGACCACAAGACAGCTGGTGAATCTGGTCTAAGATTATTGAAGATAAGATAAGACAAGAGACTGGTGTGTGTGTGTGTGTGTGTGTGTGTGTGTGTGTGTGTGTGTGTGTGTGTGTGTGTGTGTGTGTGTGTGTGTGTTTGTTAATGGTATATTTGTGAGTAAACAAACAGCAATGAGCTGTTTCAAATCAGTTAGCTGTTCAGAACCAGATTTAATGTGTGATTAATATGATGTCTTATGTTTGTATTGTATCTTTTTATGATTTTTATAGACATAACGCACCATTAAGTGTGCTCTATAACTAAAATATGTAATTATTAGCAATATTTTAAAAATACTATGTTTATAGGTATTTTATTACTGGATGCAAAATACTTTAAAACCTAGAGTTTAAAATCTATATAAAAAAAACTTACTGTTAAATCAGTCAGGTCCATAATTTGTCACTGTAAAACAAATAGTATATATTACAAGACTAAATAAACATGTCACAATATGCACTATATTTAAGAAAAGCATATTATGATAAATTACTTCACAATATCCATATTGTCATGTTTCCTGGTTCTAATCTACATCAATGTGTTTATCATCATCATTTGTCATCATCTAATATAAAAAAGGCATCACAGGAAAACTAGGACTAAACTGTTTGACTCTCCATCAGTCACATGTCCATCAGTGAACAACTGACAAGATTCAACAAAACTCATGGTAAAACTATAATGAATTTTCGGGCTGTACATCTGCACTTTGTTCTATATAACACACAGTTAGAGAAGGGGTTGTTTATAATCACACTACCCATGCTGTCCATATGAGGATGGGTTCCTTTTACTATTGCTTCCTAGTGTGATCTCGGGAAGGTTTCTTTAACACAGTCACCTCAACAGGGCTAAAATTGTATATAAATGTGAAATTCAGATTTTATACTTTTGTAAAGCTGCTTTGAATTTCTAATCTAAAACACAGTATTTTGGATGAAAATATATAGTGCATTCGACTGGCCTCAGAAGTGATGTCATTTTTATTGAAACTGCAAAATGCAAGGATGCCTTAATGCTTCTCTTTTGTTCACAACACTCCCCTGTTTTAAACAATGACCTGTACAGTCTGTGTTTTAGAGTTAAATAATTATGTCTAGTGTGTTGATTGATCCGAAGCAAAAGTCTGTGTGTATACAGTAAAACTCCTTTAAAGGTAAAACATGCTGGCTTGTTTACTGTTCATGCTGTGAGCAGCCGTGTTGGTTTGATGGCACAAATTGGAGAATTATTATTGCCCATTCGTTTTCTTTAACCTATAACTGTGTAATGGTGTAATATTATGAATACATCATATACACTATAAAAAAAAAACATTGTGTGCAATTCTAAAATCATGTACATGTAAAATGTAAACTATTTTATTGCTTTTAATTCAATTTAATTCAATAATTGCCAGTGTTTTGTTAAAGCAGTCTGCTGTTCTGTATAGAAAACGTTCATAATTTGAAGGATAAGCTGACCAAACACTGCTATAGCATCATACTTATGTCTGAGTTTGAATACATATAGTAAATGTAGACATGTGGGAGAACTGAAGTCTGTAGTTATGCTTGAGGTTATCAATAACACTGATGAGACTCTGTACCAAGAGGTGCACTGGACTGGACGTTGTTCCATCAGCAGCAAACCTTATACTCAATACCTAATAATAAAACATGAGAAATAACTGTAGATTTCAGGAAGAGGAACTTGAGCTTGTTTGTTTATCGGTTTGCCGAAAACTCAGAGCACCACTGAGATTTAGGTAGCGATTATGTTGTATACTGTATATGTTTAGGGTTTACTAATATGTAGCACTTTTAAAATACTGCTGTTGTGCCTCACAGATGCGCTGGTACCCCTCGCCCTCTGACACTTCACAGCCCGGATGGAAATCCCGTCAGTTCTGTTAAAAGTATAATAGTAAGTATCGATAAATGTGCTGAGCTTTGGGTTTAATATGTAACTGTGTCAGCTTGGCCACAGTGTGTGTGTGTGTGTGTGTGTGTGTGTGTGTGTGTGTGTGTGTGTGTGTCTATAATCTTACTACACTGTTCTCTGTACAGGTGCCACTCGGTACATGCAGGATCGTCTCTCCGTCCTTTTCAGTAAAGTGTACTGGGCCTAACCTTTAATTCAATCAGGTATATTTAACAAAAAAAGACAAGTGTGTAAAAGACTTCTGGAGAAATCTATTCTCTGAAGGACCCTGAGCATAAAAAAACCAGGATGTTATCTACAGCTGAGGCCTCATGGGCTAATGGTACAGTCTCCACTTTTCAAAGCCACACATGTGACGAGCCAATCACGTGCAAGTTGAAATCTTCTAGCTGCTCTCTGTGGGTTGTGTGTGTTTGGGGGTGGGGGGACAATAATTATGCATGTTGAAGTATAATATATGGCATGAAGTGTAGAATGCAAAGTTGCGTCTTTATTCCTCTCCCCTCCTTCCTTCATGTTGCCATTTGTTCAAGCCCCATAGCTTTCTTTGCTTCTGTGAAGATCTCAGATTTGATGTTATTCACAAGATAGAGGTCTACAACTTGTTACTATCAAATCTCCTTTGTTTTGTTTTTGCGTGTTCAAATTGAATTCCTCATGCACTGGGTTATTTTTTCCATTCCTTATGATTGTGACTGTAAGATTGTCCATGATGGACAAATCCTTCTGAGATGCTTCTCCTCAAGACCTCAAATCCATCGCCCCTGCTCTGGTATCTGTGCTTGTTTAGAGTATATTTGAACAAAAAAAAAAGTACAAGTATTTTTGTACGTTTGTGTAATAATGAATATTTATGCATTTTTGTGAAATTAAATAAGTATATCTGTATAAGATGTTATGTCTACCCTTGGTATTTAGATGATATTTTGTCTTTATCTTGTTTGAAGTAGATAAGTGCAATTTTTTTTCTTTTGTATGTGTGTGTGTGTGTGTGTGTGTGTGTGTGTGTGTGTGTGTGTGTGTGTGTGTGTGTGTGTATAGAAGGGGAGACATATTTAGTCTTACTAAAGCATAATAGATATTTCTCATTAAAACCATGCAATTACCAGAA
>JAOVVF010000010.1:3435160-3452898 GCA_028565595.1 Duopalatinus emarginatus | reverse complement strand
AGGAACAACAGGATCTGGCTCTACTCTCCATCTCTACCTTCCAGCGGGGACTCAAGGTTTGCAACACACTCAGCTCACTTAACTGGTGCATCGGGACTGCAATGTTGTGCTGATGCAGACAGAACAAGCATTAAAGGAAAAGCCCATCTTGAAGCACACTGAATATATTTATACTGAAATATACATGACGTGCTTATCGATTCTGGTGCTGGTTTGTTGATGCCGTATTTTTGTTATTCGTGTGAAACGTTAGCGGTGCTGTGCTGCATTGGCATGACAGAGGGATACAGTTAGTGCTGCCTTTAATACTACAAAGTTTAACAACCTTAGACAGCTTCAGGTTTCACTGCTATGCATGTACACAATATAATCTTGATAAGTTATGGCAATGACTTGACAAGTAAGCGATCTGTAAGTTGTAGAAAATGTGTAAGAGGAAGTGAGACAGCTGGACAGACTAAACTATTAAAGCGCTGCTGCATCAATTTTAGTATGTGATGTAATGTAAATTGCACTATAAATGGGTAGTTGAAAGGGATTGTGGGTAAACGTCAACCAAAGATCACTATGACGATAAAAGAAAAACTCAAATTAAATCTTAGACACCAATAAAGATCAGGTGTTAATTCTAAATATTAATAACGAAGTCCCACTCTGTAAAGCCCTGAAGCATGAAATTGCATGACCTGACACCTGCATGATTGAACATGACTCAGCAAAGCCCTCTGAATCATTTCCTCACGTTTTGATTAAGTGAAAACACCACCTAGTGACTTGATGAGGAAACTGCATGTCTCTTTCCACCACGGTCACAATGCAGCATATAAGGTGCATTCATGCTTTCAGACTTTTTTATTTTACTTTCTTTTCCCCCCCTGAAACCTGCAGGATCCGAATCAGCTTATACGTGCGAGTGCCTTGCGTGTCCTGTCCAGCATCCGAGTCACGATCATCGTGCCCATTATGATGTTGGCAATTAAAGAGGCTGCTTCGGATATGTCTCCATACGTCCGCAAGACAGCCGCTCACGCAATCCCTAAGCTCTACAGGTATGAAATCCTACCACTGAATCCCGAAATATGACTTTCTACTAAAACAGAAACTGGTGGTACTTGGGGCTCTAGATTCTTTTCCAGCATCTTTGGAGACAACTGGAACGGTCATACAGATGACAGTAAAAGCAACAGCATTCGATTCATGGCACATAATAACTTGAATTAAGTGTCTGAATTAAGTGAAAGTGAAGTGATTAACCTTTGCATTTAACCCATTCTTGCACTGAAACATACACTAGTGAATGCACACACTTGGAGGCAGTAAACACACATTGCCCGGAGCAGGGGCAGAGACCTCTATCTATGGTGCTCGGGGATGCCCTGTGTTTTAGTTTTTGACTGGATTCCAAATTGGCACCATCCCAAATTGTTTGTATGGGTTTGCTCCAGGAGCTCCGGTTTCCTTCAACAGTCCAAATGCAAGCAGAAAGGTGAAAGGTACTAAAAGTGCGTGTGTGTGTGTGTGTGTGTGGGTGTGTGTGTGTATTTGAATGTGTGTCTATGTGTCTGCTCAGTAATGGATAGATGACCTGTCCAGGGTGTTTGCCTGCTTTCCACAGACGGAGCACTGGGATAGACTCCAGCAAACACCCCCCCCCCACCCCCTACAGCTCAATAGTAAAATTAGCGGCTTAGATAATGAGTGAGTGGTTGTTGTGGAAAGTAGGTCACAAATGAAAATAACATTGTGACATTGCTAATGGCACACATTTCCCTCTCGCACCGAGCATTGCACAAACCACTGCGTATCTCAGCACGCATCACAGACACACTATGTCACCATGTGTTTCTTTGTTTTCATTTCACTTTACGTCTCCTGCCTGTCTTGTTATTGTCTCCCTAAAGTGTCTTGATACCTGTGTTCAGTAAACCCTCCTGTTTCCTTTCTTCGTTGTGTAGTACACATCCAGTTTTCTTGTCGTTCCCAAGCCTTTGCTTTTGTGTCTGTCCTGGATTTGATTTAAATTTTGGATTTGTCCTGTTTATATTTATTGCTCATCACCCGACCTTAGCCTGTTTTTCGACCTCGTCTTTGCGGATTTCCTGTTTAAAATAAATGCCATTTTGCATTTTGTACTGCTCCTTTTACACAGCTCAGGCTGTGTTTGTTCCAATGTAAATGATTGTTTTGCTGAAAATAGACTTAAATATTAACCTGAATATGCAGGTTGGCAAATAAAAATGCACAGTGTTACCTCTGATAGTAGAAACATACCACCAAGGAACCAGATTATTTCAGATTTTCAGTGTGTATGATGCCGCACATGGTGTGACATGGTAAGCACAACCAGTCAGTACTACATAGTGCCTGTAGCTCCTGTTTTAGGACCATTACATCATGTCGGTGTCTATTGAGCATAAATAGTATGCAGCTGGAAACTTTAGTCACTTTGGGTCTACAACCATTTCAGTTTTATGCTGTCAAAAGTTTGTACAGTCTCATATGAACATGGACACATACTGTTGTCTTTCTCTCTGTCTATTTTCAGCCTGGACCCTGAGCAGAAAGACCAGCTAATTGAAGTAATTGAAAAGCTGCTTGCTGATAAAACCACTGTAAGTCCTTCTAGTCGTCTTATTTATATTACCAATACGGCATCCCTGTTAATAACACATGCTTTCACCTTCAATGGTTTGTCAGTACATTTACATTGTATCCTGTGTACAACCTTAGCTGGTCGCCGGCAGTGTGGTGATGGCATTCGAAGAGGTTTGTCCAGAGCGGATTGATCTGATTCATAAGAATTACCGTAAACTCTGCAACCTGCTGATTGACGTAGAGGAATGGGGTCAGGTAGTCATCATCAACATGCTCACCCGCTATGCCAGGACTCAGTTCCTCAACCCCAACATTAACGTAAGTACAGTTAGTCTCTATAAATAAACATTAAGCACGCTGGTTTGACCTTGTGATATGTTGTAACTGTTAATAGGAGTCCCTGCTGGAGGAGGGTGGAGAGAAGGCATTTTACGGTTCTGATGATGATGAGGATGATGAAGAGAAGAAGGCTGAGGTGGCTGCCCTTGCTAAGAGGAAGCCGTATGTCATGGACCCTGACCATAGGCTGCTGCTCCGAAACACCAAACCTCTGCTGCAGAGTCGCAACGCAGCTGTTAGTATAATATTTATGATAAAACGTAATTCTGTGGTCATTACACATGAAGATGCACTACACAGTTAATCTACTGCCAAAAGTAGTCACTTCACTTCACTTTGGAAAGGAATAAACAGTAGAGATAGAGAACATTGAGATAAGGAAATCTGAATTATTTTTGCATGGACAAGCAAAACCATGTCAGGCCAAAAGATTTCACCCTGATATTATTCCAAGTGGATTGTCTGTGTTATACCTATCTGGGCAGGCTCGGACAGAGGTGCCACAGGTTGTGTGTGTGCTACGCAACTCCAGGGATCTGCGGTTGTGGGGTAGCAGGTTTGAGTCGTGCTCTAGTCTAGTTTTTTAGTCTAGTGTAGTTTTTTTCCCCAGTGTCCTTGTGGGTTTTCAATTGCTGCTCTGGTTTTCTCAGAGTTCCCGAAAAACACACATGGTAGGCGAATTAGACGTGTACAATTGCGCCTAGGTGTAAGAGTGCAAGTGAAAGGGTTTGTGTCTGTGTGTGTGTGTGTGTGTGTGTGTGTGTGTGTGTGGTACCCTGTGGATTAGCGCCCTGTCCAGGGGCTATTCCTGCTTTGTGCCCAGTGATTTGGGTGTGCTTGGGACAAACCGCAACCCTGATGGACTAAGTGCATAAGAAAATGACTGACTGACTGACAATCTGCGCAGTTTTTTAAGTTTTGTGCATGCATACTAAGACACACAAACAAACGCTATGGGGATTCTCAGTCACGCACACTTGGGGCTTTAAGCAAAACTTCCACAATTCCTAAAAGGATAGGTAAATTTTATTAGATAATAATATAAATGTGGGTTTAATAAAAATTATAATGATTTCTTAATACCTTCACATCTTTAGTTGATTTTACGATTTTATTGGCAGCCAAACATCATCTACTTTAAACTACCCTAATTTAGAATTGGATTTAGCAGGTAGATGTACTTACTTTTTGAAAAAAAAAACATTTAAGTTGGCTTAAAGTAATTTTAGTAATTTAGAATCCTAATGCATCACTTTTTAATAATTTCATAGTTTCAGTGAAGGTAAGATTTCTTGTTCTGCAAGTAGAACATTTTATGTTCATTAAACACAAAAACAGTCATTTGTAGTTGTCTTAAACATGAAAAACAAACAGAACAAAACAATCAGTTTAAACAAGCAAATCTAAATTGGCAAACAATAATTTCTTCTTTACAGTGCTAACTTAACTAACTTAATGCAATACTTGCTGCTCTGCGAAACCCAGTTTTGCCATAACGTACTGTAGCTAGCTAGCTAACATTGCTACAAGGCAATGAAAGCAATGAAAGCAGTCCACTAATCTGTTTGGTCACATGGTGTTTCAAGAGCGCTTATATTTTCAGTAACCCTTCTGGGACATTTATAACTCTGCTTGTTTATGTAAAAGTCCACTACATTTTTTAAAACAGTTACTTCAGTAAAGTTAGCGACATCATTAGCAGACATGGCTGATGATATTGTATTACAGGACTGTATAAATCCAACTGAGCTAGCTATTGAGCTAGCAAACATGCTGTAAAGTAAGTGTAGCTTCTTTATGATCTCTTTTTGTAAACAGGAAATTCTTATTTATAGACCTGCACTCGTAATTACGCAGTTATACTGGCATGTGCCAATGTTCATCTTGTGCATTGTTGCATAAATATAAATTACAATGAATCTTTTTAAGGATTCATTACTCACAAGCAGAATAACCCTTACACAGCGAGTCTCCTATTCAGTCCTCAGAATGGCAACCATGATACGTCACCTGAGACTCAGAGATGCTATATATATGCAAATATATACCATATGCCACTCTATGATCACTCTCTCTGTCTCTCTCTCCCTCTCTCTTTCTCTCTCTCTCTCTCTCTCTCTCTGTCTTTTTTCAGGTGGTGATGGCAGTCGCTCAACTCTATTTCCACCTAGCTCCTAAAGCAGAGGTGGGCGTAATTGCCAAGGCACTGGTGAGGCTGATGAGGAGCCACAGGTCAGTAGAAGAAGAACATTTTGCCCGTGGCTGATTCACTTAATAGTGTGCCTGCCTATAAACCTTCTGTGTGACCTTTAAGGACTCGGTGAAGAAGTTCTCAGTCAGTGTCAAAAAGGAATGCTATCATTAAACCCTCATGCCCTTGAGTCCCAAGAAGAGCATCTGCTTTTATTTGGCTTATTTGTTATAATCTTCTCACATAGTGGTCGAGAAAGGTTTACCCATGACATCTGCTTTTACACTCACATTAAAACTGTTGGATTTAAAAAAATGTTAATTACTGTTCCTCATGCAGCTCATGCAGGTTGTCTGACATGTATGTTAAAAACGTACCAGAAAACCTGGTTCCTCAGTCTTAGACTTGGACTCCACAAGCTTGCTGCTCTGTAATATTCCGTATTCCGAGGTGTAGGATTTTTGTGTTCCACATAGCATCCCAGATGTGTTTGATAATGCTGAGATCTGATGAGAATGGCAAAGTCCCAAACTTGTGCTCCTCTAACCACAATTTGGCATCTCTAGATGTAGAAGAGAACAGTATGATGCAGTATAACTCATCAGAATGGAGGCACACACAGAATTCACATATCAGAAATGTTTGTAGACGTACCAGGGGGTCCCATGAAATGTCAGCTAAACAAACCTCATACTACTATGAAGCCACTGCCAGCCACTACGGTTCACTGTTGACATGCTGGATCCATGGCTTCATGAGGTTTTCTCCACACATGAATCCCTCAAACTGTCTGAAACTGTAGGAAACAAGACTCATCAGACACCAGGCTACTTGTTTGCAGTCATCAAATGTTCAGGGGCAGTACACCTTGAAATGCTTGCACATGAAAACCCAAACTTCACTCCTACCACTGAAATAACCCATCTCACGAGCTCTGAATATAAAATAGTTCAAATCATAATCACTTGCCATTCTCCCTGCAGAAACAGCTCTAGATGTCAGCTCAGCTTGATGTCTATTGCTATATACACAACCAATGAGTTAGCATTGCTATGTATTTTTCATAGACTCATCTGTACTAGTTTTTCTGTCACAGTGGCAGTGTGTAGTATGTGTAGTTTTTTTATGTGATAAAAATACTGTAGATTTATGGTGTCCTTTTCATTTATTTTTTCTCTGCAGTGAAGTCCAGTATGTTGTTCTTCAAAATGTTGCAACCATGACCATCAAAAGGAGGGTGAGTCATTTACAATCCTTGACCTTCTGATAACAAAAGACTCAACCTGTTGTGACATCTTGACTTTGCCTCAACACAAAATAAGTCTAATTTTGCTGTTGTAGGGGATGTTCGAGCCATACCTAAAGAGCTTTTATATCCGATCTACGGACCCCACGCAGATCAAAATACTCAAGGTGGTAAAAGTATTCAGAAATGAATTGCACCAAGAGTACATGATAGACAAATTTTAGGAATCTTTAAATAAATTTCATGTCCACTACATTGCAGCTGGAGGTGTTAACCAATCTGGCAAATGAAACCAACATATCTACGATTTTGAGAGAATTCCAGGTAAAAGAAAATATTTTAACAGTTAGAAAAAGTGTAAATGAAGGTTATCTGAAAGCCTTATTAACGTATATGACACATGTGTAGACCTACATCAAAAGTATGGATAAGGACTTTGTGGCAGCCACCATCCAGGCCATTGGCCGCTGTGCCACCAACATCGGAGAGGTGAGAGATACCTGCCTCAATGGTCTCGTCCAGCTCCTCTCAAACAGGGATGGTGAGTGAAACCTTGGAGGTTTGGCTATAGATAATATGAAAGCACACCTGATACAAGGGGTAGTCAAAATCCGCACATTATCCGCACTTTTAATCAACTTTCAGTTGTCAATAATCTCTCTGTTTTATTCTGAGCTGCAAGCCACAAATGCACCTCTGTTTTGACCTCTTCATCAGACTTGACTCTTCATCATCTTCAGCAGTGTGTGGACATATATGCAGCAACACAACACTCTTGTATAGCAGTCCTCTGTGCTTTGTCTCAATTTTAGTCTTCAGCTCTTCAGCAAGCGTCTCAATGTAACGAGCACTGTTGATTGTTGAACCTTTTTTACTGCACGCTGTTCTTCTTTCATGCAAAGATGGGCAGCCATTTTTACTTGCACTATAGTCACAAATGAACTGATGTAACATGTGTAAACCTGCACAGCAGTGATATGCACCAACGTTGATATGACCACCAGAAGTTTTAGTAGAACTAAAGTGCGGATCATTTTTGACTCATCCTACATTTGCTCAAAAAATCTCCTTTCAGCTGAACTCAGATAAAAAAGTAGCAATTTTAATAGTCAGCACTTCTTATATGCTTATGCATATAAGCACAAACACATTTGGACAAAACTACTGATGTGCTTGTAATATAAATTTAAAGCTGATATCAGAATATCAACACTGGACCAAATGTTTTTTGTCATCCTGCTGCAGAGCTGGTTGTAGCAGAGTCTGTGGTGGTGATCAAGAAGCTCTTGCAAATGCAGCCCGAGCAGCACAGCGACATCATCAAACATATGGCCAAGCTCACAGACAACATACAGGTGGATCCTTCCTGATCTGCTTAACAAAATGACCATCATCATTTAATTACCATCTGAATAAGCTTTGTTAACTTCATAACGTATAAATATATTAGTCATGGTGTATACTGGCCTCACTTGTACAGAAAACTAGATGTAACTCAGGAACATAACCGGTGCTGTTCTTTATCTAAGGTCCCAATGGCGAGAGCAAGCATCCTATGGCTAATTGGTGAGTACTGTGAGCACGTACCAAAAATCGCTCCAGATGTTCTAAGAAAGATGGCCAAAAGCTTCACCAATGAGGAGGACATTGTCAAGTTGCAAATCATCAATCTGGCTGCTAAGCTCTACCTGACCAACTCTAAACAGGTGAGAGCGTGATTTCTGAATTTATCTTTAATAAAGTGTATGTTACTATAGTGTGGTTCTGTATTTGCTGTATGTGTTTCTCTTACTGTGTGATCTAATGCTGGAGGTGCGGCCATGGCTGGTGCTGTCCGAGGTGCTGAAATGTAGCCAGCTACCAAATAGCTTGGATCAGGGATGTGGCAGGGTGTTGGGTTGGAGAAAATAAGGAGCCAGGACTTTCCAAGACTTTAGAAAACTCAGAACTCAAATACTTTTACTTTTCAGCTTTTTTCTTTGATCACATACAGATACACACACAGACACATGCACAGCTCTGTGCTGGCACAGCTCTTACTCTTGAGGTGCATCTTTGTCTCTCCGTTATCCCTCTTGTGCTCACAGAAACATAAAACACCAATTAGGGACAATTCTTTACAAATGGGAGTCATTGGCTTACCTGCCAATTCAACCTGCTTCTCTCTACTCACAACCAACGATCGACTACGCCCATGTTGCTACAAGGGACTCTCTAACTCATTATAGATATATTTCATGATTGTTATTCTGATTCTTTAAATACTATTTTTTTCCCTCTGAGTTGATTTTTGGCTTGAACTCTTAAATATAATTTTTATAGTGTGGGTTGTGATAATAATAGTAATAAATATTAGTTGTACAGGTAGATGATTGGTACCATCACCATGATGGAATATGCTCTGAAGAAGAGGGATTTTCAGAGGTATAACCCATTTGTCATTGATCTATAGAGTTGCGCCTAGTTGTTCTAGAGGGCTTGTAGTGTAGAATCCTTAGGGAGATTATTCTTGGAAAGAGACAAACTCTAAGACACAATGTGAGTCACTGTTTTACCAGGTGAGACTAAGAAAATGTGTCTGTTAGACACACGCACACTCTCTCTCTCACACATATTTCTCTCTCACACACACACATACACAGATACACTTTTCATGCTGTCGTACTGTCTTTCATTCTCTTAATATTTAGACCAAGCTCCTTACACAGTACGTGCTCAACTTGGCAAAGTATGACCAGAACTATGACATCAGGGACCGTGCACGGTTCATCCGTCAGCTCATTGTCCCCACGGATAAAAGTGGGGCCTTGAGTAAATATGCCAAGAAGCTTTTCCTTGCCCTTAAACCCGCACCTGTACTGGAGTCTCCATTCAAAGGTAAACAAACCGCAGTCTCTTTGCAACTTGTAATAAAAAAAGGGGGGACGATTGCCTGATTTCACATTTAAGAAGTATTTATTTTTACGCCCATTTTTTGTCAACTTAGACAGTTTTTATGTCATTTGCATACATTATTTGTTAAAATAATTATAATAACTACACAGACACACACTCTAATTGGACTCTATTCAACTACATAATCCATATACCTCTGCTGAGCTGGAAAAATACCATTCTTGTTCAGGAAAAGTAATGCCAGCTAAATTGTTTTATTTTAACTGTCTTTGCACGCCTGAATCATATGAATATATTCATCTGCTGTGTCAGGGCACTTCCCGGTCGTGTGTTTTGCTACGCACTAAGTTGCTAAGCAACTGATATTCACACTAATATGTCTGCTGTATCGTTCATAACCATAATGTGCACAAGACTCTGTCCGTCAATGGAAATGAGTTGAAATGAGCACTGATTCATGCATTTGAATGAGCATGAGCACTGAGCATTTCCACAGCCTGGAACAATGCACCTCATGTTACTATTACAAAGTGAGATAACCATCTACTGTGTAACCATAAGTAAACAGGTCATGAGCACGTTCTGCTGAGGACTTGCAGTGATTTGTCCTATCCCCAGCACCATATTACTACTATGCATAAAGAAGGGAACAGTTTCTCTTAGCAGGACTTCTGGAAGTAGGCTAACAGGAACCTGAAACAGGATAATAGACTAAATAACGACAGGGATATGTTAACCATAGTGAAGAAAAGTCAGTCAGTCATTCTCTTATGCATTTGGTCTGTCAGCATCACAGTTTATCTGGATCCCATGCAGAGTAACTGGGCAAAAGGCTGGAGCACCCCCTGGACAGGGTGCCTATCCAACCCAGGGTACCACAGACCAACACACACATTCACTTACACCTAGGAGCAATTTAGCATATCCAGTTAGCCTTCCATGTGTGAAAATCGGTGAAAATCCTCACAGACATGGGGAGAACACACTAAACACCTCACAGACACAGAGTGAGACTCGAACCCACAAACCTCCAGATTCCTGGAGCTGTGTGACACACACACTAGCTGCGGTGCCACCATACTGTCCATTAAAAAAGTTGTTTTTTTAATGAAATGGAAAACAGAAGTGTTTGTATTCAGCTTGTATTATTACCTGTATTATTCTTGCTGACGTCTGTACTCTGTGATTTAGAGCTGATTCCTGACTTTTCCACATCTGTGGTTTTTGTGCATAAACAGACAGAGACCATTTCCAACTTGGCTCGCTGTCTCACCTGCTGAACACCAAAGCAGGCGGCTACCAGGAGCTGCCCGACTGGCCTGAATCAGCACCCGACCCCTCCGTGCGCAACGTGGAGGTGAAGGATTCTGTGCGTGCAGGGGGAACAGTTACTTCTCAGAGGCAGGGCTTCGGGGCTCAGGCCTGTGGGAACTGCTCCTCCACCCCACCAGAGGGAGCCCCAACATGCAGGACACATCAAAAAAAAGAGAAAAAAAATCTGCTCCTCCCACAGCCATGTTTTATATCTCTCCTTGCTCATCAGCATAACTCCACCCTCATCAAGCATTGCCATTTCAGTTGGCTCTCAGCCAGCCAGTTAGCTCGTCATAATATAGTGACGAAGAATATTTCCTGTACACTTAAGGAAGTAGGAGTGCTATGCTTTCGAGTGTTGAGAAATCAATTCAAAGTTGAGGGAGGCTTTATTATAATTTCCATGCTTATCATGTTTAGTATTAGATCTTTCTGATAGCTGATGTGGGATCCATATCATCCATGGGTGGGATGGTATCAAGTCTATACCATCCACACCAGTCCTCTGTTGGGCCGTCTGGAAGAGCAGTGCCCACAGATCCCTCCACCCCTCATAAAGTCTGCACTCCACACACTGACAAAAGCCACCTCAACTCATCGTACATAATCTGCACTTCCACCATTACCCCTTTCGGTTCCGAAATTCTCAATATCTTAACTGAGAAGTCTTTACTGTCTCTACTGGTTGAGTCTAGGTTTGCTTTGTCTAGTTACGGAGTGCAGGAAGGAAATGATGGCACATAAGATAAAGGACAGGGTCTTTTTGTCTTCACCAAAACATCTTCATGTGCCACTCTAACTTCTCAGAAGGTCTAAATCAAATCTACCAGTGCTTGTAAATGTACCACCAGGGCTAAGGGGACATGTTCTCCCCTCTGGGTGTGTATTTGGTGGACAACATGACAGCAGCTTGAATGTGTCTGATGCCTTATATCGTCCATTTTCTTTATTTCTATAACACTAAAAAAAATGCCCTATATCATGGACATGCAGTCACTCGGTGTAATGTAACATTTATTAGTAGGATAAACCACTTGAAAAAGGTAAACCAGCTCATTTTCAATATGGACCTTACCTTAATACAAAGAATAGAGTGTATAATACATATCAGCATGAACACACACAAGAGAACAAAAGCTCTCCCAGGTCCATTGACTCCCACATCCACTGGTTTGCCCATGACGCTAAAATACATACCGTAAATAAACACATATAAATACAAAGCTGCATTTATTACAAGAGCTCGAAAAACTGGTACAGGCGATCCTATGCAGAATACATAGGCTGGTTGTGGCTCCATAATGGTATGGGGTTTGTTTAGCTGAAGGTCCCAGGTTCGATCCCTGCACCCGACAAGAGCAAGGCCCCTAACTTCTTCAAGGAACCAAACCAGCCTTCCCGGGTGCTGTGAATAGGGACTGCCCACCACTCTAGGCATGTGTACTCACTGCCCCTAGTGTGTGTTCATTAGTATGTAGGTGCATGTGTTTCACTGCACGGATCGCTCAAATCCAAAAGAGTAGTTTGCTTCACTTCACTTCACCCGTTCATGTCCTGTATTCATTCTGATGGGTTTGGCCTTTTCCAACAGGACGATGCACCACCACGCATGTCTAGAGAAACCAAATAATGGTTAAGGGAACCTTTATCTGAGTTTTGGGTTCCTGATAGTAAAAGAGTGGTGTCATGTTGTTCACCGTATGTACACAGACTGGTACAGCCACACACACACATAGAATGTGATTTGATTTGTGCCTTCTTTTGACTTTATTCAATTAAGCAAATGTTTTATATCACTCATAATGCATAATACACTCCAGTCATGATGCAGATTTCCTGTTGAAGAGGTGTGGTGTTCTTATATCTAATGTGATTTTCCATCCAGTGACCCTTTTCTGTTTGTTCCTTTATAACCCCTGTCTGTTTGACCCACCCCTGCCCCCTACAACATCATCATCCTACAGCAAGACGAAGTCATTGACACCAGTGAGGGGCGGATCGGTCTCCTTGGAGACTGGCGCGAGGTGCCCGCATGTGTGCAGTGGCTTCTCCTCCTCCTCCTCCTTATCTCTCGTTCTGTCCATACTAGCACCACTTCCTGACAAAAGCATACATAATGATACTGAGTTTACTGTGTTGAAATACATACTATATATAATATAATAGACGAATAATCTACTAATCTACTAATGGCTGATTGCCTATAAATTTCTGAAAGGGTTATAAAGAACCGATAAGGTCTTCATTTTAGGGATAAAAAAAAAAACAGATCCTATTTTATTTTACCAAAGTGTGTATCTGTGTTTGTCATGCATATGTGTGTGTGTGTGTGTGTCTTCTCTTACTCTGAAATCTGCTGTTGGACCATCTTCAACTGTCATCTCACTCGAAAATCAGGTGTTCATCCCATTTCTGTTGCACTTCCATTGATTTCCAAAGGCTACCATAACCTCATGTTTTAATAAAACACATGCTTTATAATTTTTTATCCTGTATATAATACAAACATATAATAAAAATAATCCAATACACATCATATAATTTAATATTATATATATATACAATATATCTTTGTATATACAGTAATGCAAGTTTTATCCACATCAGTCCTCCTGACTGTAGGTTTCACTGCTTTTATATTATATAAAAAGTACCATATTGTTAATAGTTTGGACCTGGAACCATAGCTAATGTACCTACAGTAGTTTTGTTAAGTGCAACCTGAATCCTTGTGTGTACCTTTTTAAACTTTTCTGTTCTCTTCTTTTCTTGGCTCTTTTTCTCATCATCTCACCTCATCATTCTTTCGTTTTTCCCCCCCTTTTTTTTCTTTCTTTCCTGTCCGCCAGGTTATTAGGCTGCTTGAAAGAGTCACGAATCTAACCAGCGTGAGTCTGTCAGTTCACGAAGAGCTCTGCGCATATTTGAGTCTCGATCCGTGTCGTGCCGGACCCGGAGTGCTTCCTTGCCAGTCAGCTTAGCCTTAACCCTTTCTCACCTAGCCTAGCTTATTGTCTGTCCAGTGCTTAATTCAGCCTAAAGCCCCTGGCTGAGCTTCACTCTCTGCTGTCTCTGCCATAAAGAGCTGGATCCTTGCAAAGAGCCAACTGCCCTCCTCTGTGTCTTAACCACATTAGATTTTCTCACTGCAATCTTGAGGTGTGCTAAAAAAGCACCTTGTGCAAAAAGATCCAAATGTACTAGTGCATTAATGTAATGTTCGAACACAGAAGGAGGTCATTTGGTGCATTTTCAGACATGATTTTTTTAGGTAGACGTTTCCCAGTTACACAATAATAAGTACAGCAGTGACCATGAATGCATCACCTTAATGCTTACATACGTGATTCAACTTTATAAAGTAAAAAAAAAATAAAGGCAGCATGATGATGCCAGAATCTAATGTAAGCGCATCTTTTATATGTTATATAAAATACATGTTGTATATGTTGTATGTTATAGTTTGTAGCTGTGGGAGAAGCATTCATGGCCACACGGTGCTCTAACACTGTATATTCATGTCGTATATCTGCGAAGTGACCATGTCATGTCTCTTCCCCCAGGTTCCAGAGTGGACCAAATGCACCAGTAGGAAGGAGCGGAAGGAGAAGAAGGTGGAAAAGCCTTTCTACTCCGACTCGGAGGGAGAATCCGGACCCACCGAGTCTGCTGATAGTGGTAAGAATTTGCCATATATTGCATACTGATACTGAAAACTGTTTGAGAGATAAAATAGACTAGGCCTTCTGGTCGTATACACAGTTTATACAGAGATTGGGTGGGAAGAGCCAGGTAGATAATTCCCATTAACCTTTCATGAACTCTCTCCGTCAACTCTGTCTATTCCTGCATTCTCTCTCTGCAGAGACAAACTCCAGCAGCGGGTCAGAGAGCCACAGCGAGGAGAGCGTCTCAGGCTCCGAGAGCGAAGACAGCGACGATGAGTCGGAGTCTGATGAAGAGGAGAAGGACAGAGAGGAAGAAAAAGCAAAGAAGAAGAAAAAGAAAATAGACAAGATCAAATCTAAGAAACCAGAGAGTGCAGAAAGGTCTGATTCATTTCTGAAGACAGCTGCTGTTAGATACTAATTCATCCGTATAGTCTGCAGCATAACAATGTAGTAATGTGTTTTCTTTACAGCGATCAAAGCAGTGCAGAGGAGCAGAAGAGAAGCAGGAACGTAGGGAAAGTGCAGAAGAGACTGTCTGAGTCTGAGAGTGAGGAGGAAAGCGAGTCTGAAAGCAGTGAGTCAGAGTCCGAGTCAGAGGAGGAGTCAGACTCGGACATGGACACCAGAAAGAAAAAGGTTTGAGCTAAACACACTCTTTTAATTCACCGCATCCTTTTTTGGGGTTTCTCTTATCTTTTATAGAGGTTTTTGTTAATAAATCACTCTTCAGTTAGAGCAGAACTAATATACACTGAAGTGCCAGAACAACTGGTACAGACAAGCCTATGCAAAATACACAGGTTAGTGGTGGTTCCATAATGGTATGGAGTTTGCTTAGCTGGCATTCCATGGACCCCTGGTACATCTAGAAACATCCCTGACAGATGAATGCTATGTGTGCCTCCTTTGTGATGAGTTACACCCGTTTATGTCCAGCATTCATTCTGATAGGTTTGGCCTCTTCTAACAGGACAATGCGTCACCACACACATCTAGACACCAAATTACTGTTAGAGAAACACTCATCTCCGTCAGTGTTTTGCAACTCTCACATAATTTACCAAATCTCAACTCCTGTTGGATGAGGCTTAACCAATCAGAATGAGTGCAGGACATGAACATGTGTAATTCGTAAGAAAGGAGGCACACATAGTGTTCACCTGTCAGAAATGTTTGTAGATGTACCAGGGGTCCCATGGAATGCCAGCTTAACAAAGCCTATACCATTATGGAGCCACCACCAGCCTGTGTATTTTACATAGGCTCATCTGTACCAGTTGTTCTGGCACTTTAGTGTAATCTTCCAGCATACCCCATTTTTGAATACTATCCTTTACTACTCCACAGCCCATACGCACAGCTCCGGCTCCTCAGCAAAGAGAACTTATCAGCAGCATGGAGATCGGTCTACTCACAGACATTCAAGAGGTGTCTATAGTGTGCAGTGGTTTCTCCTTCTTTTGTCTTGACTCAGTGACAAAACTTTTTTGTGTAGTCACAAAAAAGTTGGTGTGGTACAGTGGTAACATCATTGGCTCCCATGTGAGGGACCTGGGTTCGATTCCCTGTTTGGGCAGCCAGTCTGTCACACCAATAAGAGTCCTTGGGCAAGACCCCTAACACTACATTGGCCTACCTGTAATACCAGTAACCTTGTAAGTCGCTCTGGATAGGAGCGTCTGCTAAATGCCGTAAGTGTAAATGTAGTCACACAACAAAATTGTTGTGTTATGTTGTTTGTTGAAAGTGTCACATAGCAAATCCTCTTCTTTTTTTTTATTGTTCATCGAGGTGCTTGATTGTGGTGCTCTAAATGCAGAACATGACGTTTTGTGCATTTTTTTCACAGATATCTGCATCAAAACCACCACCTCCTAAGCAGACCAAAAAAGAGAGCAAGAAAGAGTCCAAAGAGATGTCTCTGCTAGATCTGGATGACTGTAAGTAGGATCTGTTCATGTGTCTTTGAATTGTCTCTTTACCCAGAGAGTCTTCTGGTATTCTCATCCTTGATGCTTCAGAATGGATAGAAAGAGAGGCTTTTACTGCCATTAAATGTTTCTTCTTCTTTGCCTCAGTTGAGCCCACTCCCTCACCTCAGGTGACCCCGGTCAACAACTTCCTGTCCAGCAGCCTGGTGGCAGATCTAGAAGGACTGTCATTGACTGACACTGTACTCGCCCCCTCTGTGAGTTACAAATGCAACTGTGTTTTCTTAAAGCAACTTCCAGAAAATTCTCCCTAGTTTACACTTGCTTGTTTGTTTCCAGACCATCGCCCCATCAGGCTCGATGAGAATGTATGAGTTACTGCACCGCATCACAGGAGAGGGTCTGGGGGTCGAGTACTGCTTCAGCAGGCAGCCTTTTAGCCCTGATCCTAACATGGTAGCTGTGCAGATCCAGTTTACCAACAACACCAGTTCAGAGACCAAGAATCTACACATCGAAGAGCCTAAACTGCAGTCTGGTATGAGGATCAAGGAGTTCAGCGAAATCGGTCAGTCAAACATAATGTCCGCTGCACGGTTTTGCATGTTTTAAATATTATTTTGATTTTGAAGGATGTGTTGTTAGGAAGTTAGGTTTAAGAGCACATGGTCAGACAGTATACTGCAACCCAGAGCAGGGAGGGTTAAGGGCCTTGCTGAAGGACCCAACAGTGGCAGATTGGTGGTGGACTTGAACCCCTGACCTTCTGATCAGAAACCCAGAGCCTTAACTGTTCAGCCACCACTGCCCTGTAATAATTTCATAACCACCACTAATTTATGTATATAAAAATGGTTAAATGCACCTGATACCATAACCTGGTGCTTTACCATGCATTGTTATCTTTGTAAAATATGCTGACCATGATTAAAGAGTTATATATTCTTATGTGTCCTGTTCTTCTTGTGTTTCTCAGAGGCTTTACCTGCAGGCGAATCCGTTACTGTTATAATGGGCATCGACTTCTGCGACTCCACACAAGCAGCCAACTTCCAGCTTTGGTAAGAAAGAAACATTCAGCAGTCCACATGAAAGTGTGTTAGTGTTGATGTTTTGTACTTTTTTATATCAAAATGCTGATCAAATCTCAGGATCTACCCTGATGCGACTACTGATCACAGATATTTAAAAGAAAGCCCCCTGCTAGAAACGTCCATGTTCCACAGTTCTCCTGCAAGATTACTTCTTCTACATTTCTGTCTAGGAAACGACAGATGACCATTATTAAGATTATTTTTAAATCCCGCTTCTTTTTGTTTTTTCAGCACCAGTACTCGAAAGTTTTTTGTGTCCATCCAGCCACCAGTTGGAGAACTGATGATGCCTGCCTTTCTGACAGAGAATGAGTTTAAGAAAGAGCAAGGTGAGATGACCAGATGGTCCTCTGACTCTAATGTGACTCAGTTATTATTCTGATCAACTTTCCTTAGACTAAGCCTCTTTATTATGAACCCATCTAAAGTCTGTTACCATTATTAATAGAACAGATCTATAAT
>JAOVVF010000010.1:3420331-3435060 GCA_028565595.1 Duopalatinus emarginatus | reverse complement strand
ATCTCTGCACCAGCTGCAACATTTATCTATCATGCTTTTTTTCACTTTTTCTTCTGTGCGGGTTTATTTTTATTGCTATCCTTTAGAGACAGTATTTGACGGTAAGTTTCCCTACAGGCCTGGCTTCTTCTTTACACTAATAGTTTGCCACCTGCCTCAACCCGAGCCCTGCCAGTCCTAATACACAAAAACTGTTTGGACCTCTGCTTCTAGCCATGTTGTCAGATTTGAGTTAATGTCTTAGCGACACTAAGCACAAATAATTATTTTGTGGGATAAACATTCAACTGCATTTTACCAGTGCATTACAAAGCCAATTATCCCACAAAATATTTTACATAGACTTCATCAGTAGAACTCGGACACAAGAGTTTCCTTTTAATGCATGTTAGAGAGGTTAAAGTAAATGTCAGATATTATGTATGATATCATGATTCAATACAATTTAGTTATTCTTATAATATAGACTGACAGAATCTGCTGTTTGGTCGGTTGTCTGCTTTATAGGGACTAGACCCCAAAATCCAAAACCTTGAACACATCCATAGAGAAATTTACACCCTTTAGAAATTTGTGCATCCTGATGTTTAAAATGCTATAATTACTATAGAGCTTCTATACTAACCTGGACAGCTAAATCTGCAGCTATGTAGAGTCAAGAGGGTTTTTAAGCTGCATTCAACTAAAAGTCGTAACTCGTACAACCAAAGAAAACGCTCTCTCGCATCAAATCAACATGGCTGCTCACAGCACAAGCAGTAAACAAATGGTCTGTCTCAAAACCTAGTGAGCTGCCTTGCTGTCCACTTCCTACCTAGGCAGCTGCCTAAATAGAGAGGACTCTAACTGATATGTAACCTTCAAAGAATATGGCTGTGTCCAAAATGGCATACTCCTATACTAGTTAGTATGCAAATCCAGAATGCGACACGATATAGTGTGTCTGAACACCTAGTATGTATCGGGTAGTATGCGAAAGGTTCCCGGATGTCCTAATAGGTCAGGAGAAATTTGATAGTATGGTCCCCCAGCACACTATCCGAGCCTGACATATCCCATAATTCACTGCCCATTTTATCTGTAAACATGACAGAGCTTTTTATGATTATCAGTTTGGGCTGAACTTAGGTAACATTTTCAATTGCAAACCAATGAAACTATAAATAATTGTGTGGGACTCGAATGGTGTGACGTCTTGAATCAAAAATGTTGGTAAGATGGCGGATCAAGTGCGTCCGAGGTGGTGTGCATACTACATGCTTGCATACTAGAAATGTATACTAGTTTAGCGGTTAAGCAGTATGTACTTGCTCCAAGCTAGTAGGTAGTATTCAAGTGTGCCATTTTAGACTCATAATTATTAAGAGGCTTTCATTAGACAGCAACTTGCTTACTATGCTAACAGAGTTAGCCTTGGGCCATTCAAGCCAATGGGTTAAGGAGATTGGTGTGCCAGTAAACATCTTTCGAAAACTGTTACTGACAGACCCCAAAATTTTAAATTATTACACTTGTACACCTTTATAAAAATGTATAATGAATGAGAATTATTTAGATTTAAAAATAACGTCTTTGGCCACATCGCTTACTTCTTTAATTTGGTCCGTTATATTCCATTTTTTATAATAATTGACTGTCCTGTTTTTTGGCCTTTTCCCAGATTTTCTTCCTAAATTAAACCTATACAGTTCAGGGGTATAAAGCGCTCCTGCCCACTTCTGTATGCATGAACTCACAAACAGCTAGCATAGCAGCTATGACTGACAGGGTTCGAGAAAGTATGCCACCCCTCCCCTTCTCCCTTAAAAGCACACCCAATTATGTTCTCTAGACTAGGTTATAGATGGCTGTAACGTCACTTCTAATGTCTCGATTATTCAGGATGATTTAATGGACCCATTTATGTTCAATCTTCTGCAGGTCAGCTGATGGGAATGAATGAAATCTCAGAGAAGCTCAGTCTGGGGGGGAAGTGTCAGAATGATCACGCTATTATAGAAAGAGTCACTGCTACAGCTAATCTCAGCAGAGTACCCTGTGGCTCTGAGAAGGAGTGCAGGTAAGGCCTAGGGAAGTAAATACACACACTTTCGCCTGTCAAAACACAAGTATACACACACGTACTTGCAGAGGTTGATTATACAGTGGGTTCAGAAAATATGCAGAGCCCTTCAGTTTCTTCAGACTTTGTTATGTTATTGATGTCAAAGGGATTAAAAAGACTTTTTTGTCTAAAGGCAATTCTCCATAATGACAAATGAAAACTAGTTTTTAGAAAATGTATCAAATTTATTATACATAAACTAAACTTCAAATTTCATTCAAATAACTATAAGAATAAATAAGATATTTTATTAATGATCTGCAGCATTTACAGCAGTTACAGTTTCGAACATTCTCACAAGCACCTCTTGTGTGCTACATTTGTCCTTCCTTCAATTCTGACTACTCTCATTATTGTTGCACTATGAATCAGCCCAACAGCATGATGCTGCCACCACCAAGCTTTACCAAAGGAATGGTATTAGCAGTTAATGAGTAATACCTGTTGCTTTTTTTCCAAACGAATGATTATAAGGTGATAGAATGTTTTTCTTCATGCTCTCAGAGTCTGTTAAATGTCTACCAAATGCCGTTTATTCAGGAGTGACTTCTGTCTATCCACTATACCATAAAGACCTGATTGGGTATTTATAAAGTGGTTGTCCTTCTAGCAGGTTCTCTATCTCTGTGATGGTCATCTGACACCCTGGGTTTCTGGCCACCTTTCTGACCAAGGTCCCTCTGACCAGGTTACAGAGTAGGAAGAGTTCAGGTTGTTCCGAAGACCATCCTTTTCATAGTGATGGAGCTCGCTGTGCTCCTGGGAACATTCACTGCTTGTTAATGTCTAAAGATTTGTCTTGAGGAGTTGTCTCAGCAAAGTTTGACTTTGGAGGTGTGCGAAAAGTTCCTTGGGCCTGGCTTTGTGGTCTGAAATGCACTGTGAATTGTGTCATGCTCAGTCATGTCCAATCTATTGACTTTGCCTTGGGTAGACTCCAGGCAAGTTCTAGAGACATCTCAAGATAATCAAAGCAAGCAGGATGCACAAGAACACAGTGTAATGTACCTTAGCCAGGGGTCTGAATTTATATTAAATATTTCCATGTTTTTTTTTTGTTTTTTTTGTTTTTTTTGTTTTTTTTTTTTGGGGGGGGGGGGGGGGGGGTTTCGGATGATTTTGTGTAGGTTGTGTAGATTTAATCCATTAAATTGAATCTATAATACAATAAAGTGTCAAGGGGTCCAAACTGACTGTAATGTAAGAAGGATAGATTTTGTGTATTAATATGCTGCTCTTGTCTCTCTTTACTGTTTCCACTTATATCCACTTGGTTCTTTTCTGCTGTCTGTATTTTTCTGGCCTGTTTTGCTCTTGACTTTGCTTCACTTCAGTCCTCCCCTTCTTCCTCCTCCTCCCTCACCTGTGTCCAGGTTTGCCGGGAAGACGGTGAGCGGTGGCAGCCTCGTGCTCATTACCGTGGCGAGGAAGGAGGCCGGAGAAGCCCAGCTCACCGTGAACTGTGAGAAGATGGTAATTGGAACGATGCTGGTGAAAGACATCCTTCACGCCCTGACGCAGTGATAACCGAGCGCATAGTGTGCAAAAACCTGTAGCTATGTGTAGCTTTGACCCTGTGTGCTGATGGTTTACCAACATCTGTCATTTACTACACAATATTGCAACTAGTATACACAGCTTATTGCTTAATATTAATTATCGGACTCATTTACTGTCCTCAAAGAGCTGATCCACATTAAGCTCTATGAATGCTCAGTATACACTTGGACCTTATCCGCCTTTACTGAATTTCTGTTTTACGTTTGCAGAAATGTTGCATGACGTGACATTTGACCCAGTTTTTAACAATCCCAAATTGCTGTTTGTCTATTTGAAATGTGTGTTTACCATCTGTTAACACAAATGGCCAGCATAGAAAATCTGACTTTACTGCATTAGTGTACAGATCCAGACTGCTGGATGTGACTAGGATGTCCTGCTGAAGAGAACACGTGGCTGTACATGGCCCTGTTTACACACAGAGACAGTCTGACCTACAGCTTACTAGCTTTACTAATAAGGCTACTAGACATTTTCACTGAGTCTTGACAATCGGATTCCATTACCACAAACACAATACATGCATTTCAGAAACACAATTGTAAAATATAACCCTATGAGTGAATATGCTAATGTTATCTCTACATTAGTCTATACAATACGTATCTGTACAAATACGACTGTTGCAACAGTCGTAATCCTTACATACAAGCCAACACTCATTCCCACCTCAGACCAGTCCATCTACTGGTATGTTTTTATTCGGACAGGGGGAGGAAACCAGACAACCCTGAGCTGTTGCAGTATAATTGCACCGTATAGCCATTTCTTTAGTCCATTATTACTATTTATTATTAGCAAGTAGTGAGTTGTCAAATGTCGATACCGAATCCAGCCAACATCAGTAACACAATCAGGCTAGAGTGATAGCAAATTGCAATCCACCGAACATACACAATCTCAAACATCATGTGTGGTATTTGCTATTTTGTAAATCACGTGGCTATGTGAGATAATTATCCATCCGATGAACAGCATCGCTTGTACTGTGTTGACGAGCTTCCTATCGTTCTTCCTATAAGACTCTGATCATTCAGTGCTTTGGAGCTTGTAACGACTCACTTTAACTAGATATGTTCTATACACGTGCAACCATCGTAGTAATAAACTGTAGATGTAGCCTGTATTATAGGGTATTCGGTTGTTCTTAGCGGTTTGTGTTTTGCCTGCAACAACAACAAAAAAATGACAACTAGTGAGTGTATTCAAAGACACAATGTGTGTTCTGTGGTAAACCAAACCGATCTGTTCAGGTGTTTAATTAGTAAATAGTACTTAATGCTGATCTTTTATTATCATTATTATTATGTTATTTATTATTATAATAAAAGTTATTTTTCCCAACCAGAAACTGACAAGGAGGACTGAGAATCCACAATAAATAATTAATTAACAACACCTTTTTTCATATGTTTTTGTTATTTATTTTTTTTTAGTTTGAAGAAATTTTCTCTAATCATGATATAAATTAATACTATTTTCCATATATTATACATCCTTGTTTATGTTAAAAGCTGGAAAAGTGCAAACATACTACAGACTTCTTTTATGATTATTAAATATGCCCTTGCTGTGTGAATGTGAGATTGTTTGCTGATTTTATTTATTTGTTTGTTTTTAATGTCAATAAAAATGCAGTCAAACATGTAGGCTCTCAGTACTCATTTTGATGTACATTTATTCATCCATCTATTCTACCTACAATGTTTATTTTTTATAGTGAGTGAGCAAAAAAAGTAACGTTTCATAGACGATTGTAATTTTGTCATTTAGTGTTTTGTAAAAAACATAGTGTGATCAGACAGACAGACAGACAGACAGACAGACAGATAGATAGATAGATAGATAGATCTCAGGTTTCAACATACTCTTGGCCAGACTGTGTATATTTACATTACTTAAGCTGTGCAACAAACCAATAATACGTAATAATAATTTTACATCAATAATTAAAGTGTAATAAAATAATTAGGGTCTTTTTTTATGTTCCCTTGTCTTGAAGTACACAAAAAAGCAATTCGTTTTTCATATGTATGTGTCTGTGTGCGCGCATGTGTTTTATTGCTCAACTTATATAGTAACACAAAGCAACACAGTGACTAACAGAATTTAGTAGAGAATGTACTAGAGGACTTTTAAGGCATTATAAACAAACAAAAAAAAAAAACCAACTAAACAAACAAATAGATAAATAAATAAATATATAAAATTAAATGAAATACAATTTAATAAAAATTCAAATAAAATAAAAAAAATAATTAAATAAATGTTATTTAAACTATAATAAATTAAAGTACATTCCATTAAAACAAACGAGAGGCTGCAAATACAATAATGCATTAATGCATAATCTTTAATGCATTCATTATTTTTACACTATTTTAGTGAATTAATATAGGATCTAATCAGTGCCTTAAAAACAGTACAATTATCATTTATAATCTTTTACTCCTGAAGGGTTCATAGAGACCTTTAATTTGAAAAACCTTACAAGCGGTGACAGTTCCGGAGGTCTCGCGAGATTTGGCGTGTTCACATACGTGGCTTTTCTGTTCGCGCTTCCGGTTTGGGTGAATCGCTACTATCCGTCAACATGGTGAGTTCAGTACGGATTAGACATCATTTATGTGCTTTATTTTTTAATTGAACGAGTGAGTCTTGTTCTGTTTTACTCTGAGATAAGAATGGTGCTGTATTATTAATCTGTGTTCGCTATGTTAGCTGAAGTCTTGCAGTTTAGCTTCATACACAGCCCTGTACGTGTAACCATGGTAATTAGACTGTAACTGATCTGATCTTACACAGTCTTATAGTAAAGAGGTCATTAATGTCTGATGGATGAGTCTGACATTTACAGTACACTTCAATCCTTTACTGTTAAACTGTCACTGTAGTATGTCCTGGACCTGCTGGTTAATGTGCGCATGCGCAGATTATGGGTGGTCTGATTTAATTGTTCACGGTATGATACACAGGTCTAGAAAGATCACAGTGACACGGTATGAACTAGATACTAAACAAACAAACATAAACAAATGTAATGTACACCAGTCTAATATATTTATGTCTATTTATCTATATATGTACATTTATATGTATATATAAAACTAGTGTGCAGTGTTGCTAATTGAAATTGAACTACTCATTGGCCACTGTTCTATTTTATTTTTTTACACATCCTTGCACTGAAACACACACTGGGGGCAGTGAGCACAGGTGCTCAGAGCAGTGGGCAACCTTATCCATGGTGCCTAGGGAACAGTTGGGGTTTAGGTGCCTTGCTCAAGGGCACTACAGATTTATTTGTTGAGTGGGAATCAAAACGGTGACCCTACGGCAAGTGTAGATAGTAGTTCGGTTTAGTTCTGGTGAACAATCCCGGAGGTATCAGTGTAACATGTATACAACCTTAGCGGATCACACAACCACAGAAGGGTTTTTACTGCAGCCTTATTCTTGTTTGGAGAAAACATGTGGGCAGTAGTAGGATTTAGGAGTACAGAGGGCATCTCAGACGAGCATAAATGTGATACGATCTGCTGGGTTTATTATTATTATTTTGGGTTTATTATTATTAATTAAAAAATAGACACCGCTATAGTTAAATGCATTGTAATTAGTATTTTGTACTGTTTTTTGCTATTCCTCTGTACAGGAGCTGGAGGCCATGACCAGATACACAAGTCCGGTGAACCCGGCTGTGTTTCCTCACCTCACTGTTGTGCTGCTTGCCATTGGCATGTTCTTCACAGCATGGTTCTTTGTGTATCCTTCACATCTACAGCCTGGTGAAATGTTTACTTTCCCTGCCAATAATGCATTCAATAAGAAATATTCTAACTTATACATTTGTACACCAGTTGCTCGTCCTTAACCCTGTCTGCTCCAGCTATGAGGTAACATCCACAAAATACACACGAGACGTATACAAGGAGCTGCTCATCTCGTTGGTCGCGTCACTTTTTATGGGCTTTGGCGTTCTCTTCCTACTGCTTTGGGTTGGAATATACGTGTGAAGGTGAAGAGGATTTATTCATAACACTGTGTACATGTAGCGATTTCACATAGCTGTGTGTTATTAAGAGACACAATTTACTAACATTAACACATTTATTGCTCATTAATGATGCCATCACTTGTAACTCCAGTAACAAAGTATAGGTACTAAAAAATAAATAGTGGTAATAGTGTACTACTTTTATTTATAAAGTATATCTGCTGCTTTATTTCTGTGCTGTAGGTTGCAGATTGTGAAGAACATTCCAGTGGCTCTGCATTACCTTAGTGCTTACACATGTGTTGCACATACACACACACACACACACAGATGGATCAGGATTGGACTTTGCACTGGCAGCATGTTGACAGTTCGTGGTTTGATTTCACCAATTAAACACATTTTTTTTCTACGAATTCAAGTTGTATTTTTTTGTAAAATTGTGTTGTGATCAGGTCTCAGAATATCCCCTGGAATGACGTGTTAATTTATTTATTTACCCATAACCTGACCAGGTAGTCTTTTAGCTTAGCAGTCCTGGCCAAAATGGCTGCACAGCCTTATTTCAGTGGTTAATGTGAGCTACTTGGGTTTTATTTTTAGACCTAAATTATACTAATGGTTAACTTGCTTCAGTTCAGTTTTAGTCCAGATTTCTAATCCTGCAGCCTCCTGGCAGATAAAAATGCATAAATAAATTAACTTAAATTGTTTCATTTTGTTACTGCCCATTTTGATTTTGTTCTTGTTTTTATGTAAGCAAAACACGGAGTATAAAAAACGGCATTCTTACAATTAGCAACTTCTCTGGAAGGAATAACAACAGTGAGTTTCTTCCTGTAATGTTTTATAAGCTTGGAGACACTTGGGTCACAGTCATGGTGTACAAGATTCAAATTCAGTGTTTGGTGATACAGTCTTTCAAGTGTTAAAAATCAGATAAAAAAATCTTTTTTAAACCTTTTATTGTTATTATTATTATTAGTTAATTAATTTTTTGCCACAATTTTAGCCCACGACCAGTGTGTTGATTCAGTGGCGTAGAGTTTTAACAAGTTGAATTTAATGAACTAAATTTGTAATAGTGTGCCCCAAAAAAATATATTTTCTACACTTCATTATTATGTGATTGAATTGGAACCTTTACTCACTAATTCAAGCCATGGACCACAGCTGTACTTTGATGTATCTAAACTACAAAACTTACTAATTTGAATAAAGGTTAAAAATTTTGATTTGTACATTTTTCTTCAGATTGTAGTCGTGTATTGCTCATTCCTTACTCTAGTGCTGTGATGTTGACAAATAGGAGCTTTAACAAATGGCACAGACTGGCACAGACTGGTTGTGGGGCTTAAATCTCCAATCCTGTTGTAATCTCGTGGATAAGAATAGAGCAGTCTGTCTGTGCATCACTGCCAGATTCTCAGAGCAACAACCTGAAGTCCTTTACGTAATTTGTGTGAATATTCTTAGTCTGTAAACTGGGGGTTCCCAAACAATTAAGGTTGATATGTTTGTCACATATACATTACTGTGTGTGTGTATGTATGTATGTATGTATGTATACTGATCAGTAACCCAGAACCTTAACCACTGGGAGACCAATCCACAAGCCTTGTCGATGAAACGGGTCTTTCTGTGGATTTGAAGGTCACTTGAGACCTTGAAAATTAGTGATTGTTAGTACTAATGGCTCACAATGTATGTAATTTGACAGTTTGTTTAGAAAAGTATGTCTATTGCTACACTTAGTACAGCATGTGAGGAGAGTGAAAACAAAAAATAGCACAAATTTAAGAGGAGATAAAGTTTATGGGTGACCCCATTCATAAATGAAGTTATTTGACCCCTAGTTTGGAAATCCCTGATTGTATGACATACATATTGTATGACACTGGCATTAATTTCACCACTCAGACAGCCAAGGTAGTGTAATGTCAAATGTTTATTATGATGGACACGATAACCAACATAAAGACCTATGATAACCAGTTATCTATAAAACCACCCGCTGACTACGTGGTAATATCACTAACTAATACAACCATCCTGGGTTCTGGCTGTGTTCATACATAATGATGAAGAAAGAGGCACTTCGGGAATATTTCTGAATGTAGTATTCAGTATGTAGTATGTAGGTGGGTATTTAAACAACTGTTTGTAAATGTATGGTAGGTAGACCTAAAAATGATAAAATGACATTCACTCTGTGCTCATCACCATTTATCTAATCATGGTTTAATCATTCTGTAAATAAACCAAAACAATACAAAATATTATAAAAATACTTACCTACAAAAGAGTAAAACATAGAACAAGTGTCACCATTTAAAACTATACCTTTCTGCACCATCCAAACCTAATTAATAATACATTGAAACTAATAGAGGGTGTAAATAATCTATAAGATGCACTATAAGTGTGTCTCCTGGTGCGCTGTAGTCTTAGTTCCTTTACAGTACCTGGCACCGGTACTTGTACTAGTAGAGGAGTTTTGATTTCTCCACTTCATCACTGTCCAATCCACATATAATCACAGAGCGTAAACTGGTCCTTTATGTCAGTCCTGAACTTGCTTTAGTTTCCATGTTGTTCCTCAGGCCAGGATCATAGCCGAGCCCGAGCAAAAGCGTCCCGGAGCCAGGAACAGTCCTCGTATAGCCTCGGATCTCCGAGGTACTCTGTGCTGCGCTTGTACAAGTAGTAATACAAAACTGCAGCTGCAAGAAATAATAAAGAATAAAGCAGAACACCTTAAGTAATACTCCTTTCTTTATACACCAATCTGCCATAACATTAATATCCTGTCAAGGCATGGACTCCACAAGACCTCTGAAGGTGTTCTGTGGCACCAAGATATTAATAATAGATACTTTTTTTGATCTTCTGTGTGATTGGACCAGGCAGGCTAGCCTCGATCCCCATACACATCAGTGGGTGCCCATGACCCTGTCACCGGTTTGCCAGTTGTTATACTTCACTCAGATCGTTATACTTGCCCGTTTTTCCTGCTTTCAACACATCAACTTTAAGAACAGACTATTCACCTGCTGCCTAATATATCACACCCCTCGACATGTGCCACTGTAACAAGACAATCAATGTTATTGTCTTGATTTGTCAGTGGTTTTAAATGTTATGTCTGCTTGGTATATAAATCTAAAATTTTATTTAAGAATGTGAACAAAATGAATTTAAATCGGATGCATAAAGTATTCCCAAAGTAGTAAAAAAGAAGACTTTGGAGTAAAATTTTAATTTTGCTTATTATAATGTTTACCTAGTCTCTGGAAGACAAAGAGCACCTGCAAGCCATCTGTCCAGATGAAACGATTTGAGTCCATCCACCGCAGATTCTGTAAAATAAACAGTTTTGTAGTGACTATTCACTTTGGCAGTCAAAGAAAAAATTCAAGACCTGCATATTACTACATATAATACATATCACTAGTTTAGAAGAAATTGAATTTGGACCTGTTCGGATATAGGTTCAACATTTTGTAGTGTTACAACTTCACACAGAAATGAACCTAATTTGATTATGTCAAAAATACTAAAGCGGGGTGTAAATTCTATAAATAATAAAATTTATTTACACAAATAAAACATGCATGTAAATGTTGTGATTGCTTAGGTATTTATTCCTGTTGCTGTGAAACCCCCAAATCCGCTTTAATTACTGTAAAAAGTCACCATAATTATTTGGAAGATCACAGTCACATCTCAATACACAGTAAATGGCCAAAAGTATGTGGACACCTGACCATCAAGCCTATATGTATTCCTTCCCTAAACTGTTGCCACAAACTTTTCACTGGGACTAAGAGACCCAAACTTCCAGCGTAACAATGCCTCTGTACACAAAGCAAGCTCCATAAAAACATGAATGGTGTCCCAAATCAGGGGCCTCAGAGACTTCATTTAAAGACCAGTTGGGTGACTGTGGCACGACTAGGTTGTCCCATTTCGAGGGCTCTTTTACATGCTGCAAAGAAATGCGTCCTCCTTTTCCATGGCAACCAGTCGGATCCTTTGCTAGCCAACATATCTCGAGGTTCATTGTGTACCGGTAATGTAAATACGAAATCCTGTTTTCGGCCTTTAAAGGATGTTGCGTGTCCTGCACATAGTCCTGACCTCAACCCTACTGAACACCTTTGGAATGAACTAAAACACTGATGGTACCCCAGAGACCTCATCATCCAACATTAGCATCTGACATCACTGACGGAAAGGGGGACTAAATGGGATAAGTGTGATTGTCAGGTGTCCATATAGTGTAAATCCATCTGCTCTTGCAAAAAACTAGAATTTATTCATCTTCAGTAACCGGGTTGTCCTGGTCAAGGTTTCTGTGGATCTGGAGCCTATCCTGGGAACACTGCATCACAAGGTATCATGCACATATAGACACACACACACACAGACAGAAACAGACCCAAGTAGTAACCCAAGCATTAATCTGGATTGGGGTTCATTTAACATTGTGTAGAGTCTTAGAATCAGAGTGAACATGTTACACACCATGAGCCAGCAGTGAAGGCAGATGCTCAGGGTGAGGTAGACAGCAGACAGGATGAGCAGTGCTCTAAACCTCTCCAGCAGCAGAGACAGAAGTCCCACCTGGAATACGTACGTGTTAAACATCATCAGCAGGATGATGATGACATTGAAGAGGATAGCGATGTCCTGGATTCTGCAGTAAGACCAACAGTGAGGGAGAAAGTGAGAACTCTGAATGTTAAAAAAGGAGGAAAATAAGATAGCAGTGTGTTTTTTAGACATCCGAATCAACACATTTCTGGCCTGGACTTCATTAGTCTCTTACACTCACATGAACAGGACAAGCTGGATGACTGGAGCTCCCCTCAGAAGTTCACTGAAAGAATTGACAAACAGGTCGAAGGCCAAAAGAGAAAACTGGATCAGCAGCACCAGCGAGTAGTTATTAGTCTGGAGCATGTTGGAGTTTGCTGTCCTTTAGCTTGTAGCGAGTGTAGTTCTGTCTCTACCGGATATGACACAGAAGCAAGAGTTCGCTTCAAAACCCAAGCAATGTAGATGACTGTTAGATGTCTAAAGACGACAAAAGAGCTTTTTCTTCAGCCATTCCTTGTCCTGATGACTAAAAAAATAAAAAGTGAGAAACGGGGAACCAAAAACAGTCACAAAGAGTAACATCTGATCAAGAATTGTCATGCAGTCATAATCTTTCTAGTGGTAATCAGGTTGTAGATAGATGTGATGTAAAGTTGTCATTAGGTCATCCTTGGCTTCACCTAGAATAAATGAGACAGAAAGGGGTTAGAGATGGATGAAAACATACCAAAGTGGCACTATTCACCAATCAGTACACTGGAGTGCCAAAAAAAACCTCAGTGCACCAGTTACTCGGTAGGTCCTCCATAGGAGGGATGGACTACACAAGCTTACGGAAATATTCTGTAAGCAATGGACACTATACTTTATGAAGAACAGTCCACCAATCTGTTGTATTCTGAAGTGTTGGATTTCTCAGCATGTTACATGACATCCCAGGTGTGCTTGATAATGCAGAGATCTGGTGACTTAGGTGGAAATGGCAAAAACTCACATGTTCCTCCGTGACCATAATTTGGCATCTCTAGACGTGTGTGGTGGCACTTTGTCCTGTTAAATAACCGTGTAACTCGTCAGAAAGGAAACACACACTGTGTTCATCTGTCAAAGATGTTTGTAGATGTACCAGGGGTCACATGGAATGTCAACAAACCCCACACCATTATGAAGCCTGGGCTTTGGCTCGCCTGTACTGGTTTCAGTGTGTATCACCATTTAAACCTTGTGCTCTTCGGTTCGAATGATGGTGATCGGTGTAGGGTTGGAGATGGAGAAGAAACCATTATGGACATTATAAGACGTGTGTCTACACTGATTTCTCTGTCACCATCTTTGTTATTCAAGGTGTTTAGCAGGCAGGGAGGCAAAAAAAAAGGTCTTGCTGAGAATTAATTTCACTCAGACTTCTAGTTTGTGTCCATTCTAACCTGTAGGTTACCTGACTTGTCCTTCTACACACATGGAACTGGTGGGAAATGGATTATCTCCTGGAGGACCTTGTGTTGTTGTTGTTGTTGATGATGATGATGATGATGATCTGGTGTATCTGGTACATCACGTGTACCTTAATGAAACTTATGTGTGCTCACTATTACTAAAAACGGTGCACATGAGACTCAGACCCAGCAGTCTACAGGTAGAGTCACGTGTAAAAGACGTGTTTACATGTAACATCGTGAACTTATCAGATTAGCTAGTTAACCTGCTAGCTAGCCTGAAAAGACACTTTAACCTTATCTGAGCCATTTATTAAAATAAAACTAATATTGGTACATTATAGTAAGACTATACGTACTGTTAGTTCAGTCTGATCCGGAGAGATCAAAGCCAAACACCGTGCAGGCGTCCATGTGAACCGAGAAACCGCCATAGCGTCTCCCATAGCAACGTTTACCGTAAACACTGGTAATGACGGTCATCCTAAAACAAAGAACTACCAAGGACACTTAGGAGTCGATTCTATGAATCATTTGGCAAATTTGAATTGCAGTCAAGGTGAACTGCCTTCACCGATGATTCAGCAGTGTTTTATTAAAATAAATACGTAACAGTCAAACCAGCCGACACGTGACTGACTAATTAGGTGCCTTGCTCGTGAGGGACCTGCCAAGTATTAGACTGGTGTACGCTAATTACTGGTGTTTCAGGGTTTTTTCTCCACAAAACATTGAACTGTACAGTCAGTGTTATAGGTTTAACAAGTGAATATGTCTGTGTGTTCATGGATCAAAAGAAAATGCATACATATATACTGTATAACTCGTTTAATAGTAAGAGGTGTTTTATTCTTTACTGATGAACTCAGGCTTGAGTAGACCAAAATAAGCAATCGCGACCTCTAGTGGAGGAACACTGTAACGGCATATAAGGCCTTTTAAAAAAATATAGGATAAAAAATATAAAATTAGTATACAGTCGTATAATTATGAGTAAAAATTAGTACTTTGTAATATTTCCAAATATATA
>JAOVVF010000010.1:3383548-3400913 GCA_028565595.1 Duopalatinus emarginatus | reverse complement strand
TGGATGTTTGCCTTCCATGTGTCTTGGATGATGGCGGGTCGAGTCGGGCCATACTTGAAGCACGAAGAGCTCTAGGTCCGCGCCTGGCCTTAACCATTGGCCTTACGTGTGTGGTGGTGCATTGTCTTGTTAGAAGAGTCCAAACTCATCAGAATGAATGCACGGGTGTAACTCGTTAGAAAGGAGCCACACATAGTGTTCACCTGTCAGAGTCACGTACCAGGGGTCCAATGGAATGGCAGCTATACAAACCCCTTACCATTATGAAGCCACCACCAATCTGTACCAGGTTTATGTCTTTTCATAGTATCTGAGTATATTAAGTATATCAATGACGTCTGCTGCTGTCATTGTCCATTGTCAATGTTATCGTTGTTAGTGTCTAATAATAACTTCTCACTCCATGTTGTGTTGGTTGTGAAAAGCCCTATGGACATATTTTGGGCTTTTTTAACTTAGGCTTTTTGATCTTGTGCTCTACATGTAATGTAAAAAAAATATTGATCACAAACAAAGTGCGGCCAAAACGGTGGCACCACAGGTACAGTGTACGTACACAGGGCCAGAGTTCTGGGGTCGTGGGTTCGAACCTTGCTCTGGTCTCAGTCTGTGAGGAGTTTGGTGTGTTCTCCCCGTATCTGCATGGGTTTCTTCTCACCTCCTGAAGAACACACATGGAAACGCTCTGTCTAGTGGTAGTCCAGCCTTGCGCCCAGTGATTCCTGGTGGGATGTCCTAACAAACCCTGACACTGACTGACAAACAAGATGCTATATTATAACTTGAAGGATACAGGTACATCTCATTAAACAAATTATTTGTAAACTGGAGGATGCACATCTTTAGCCATACTGGTTTATTTATTTTGATGATCACTTCTGTCAGAAATATCACCTTTATTGAGGCAGATATGTGAGCCCAGCTTTAAGTACGCTTTATTAAGCATTTTCTTAATAAATTGTAATAAATAAAACTAGAATCATATTTTTTATGTGAAAACAGCACCTCCATGCGTCCATGGACGGTAATGCGACTGAAAGTAATCAGCACTAGGTTATAGTTTTCTGAAATTCTTTGTATTTGTCAGATTAGGGCTAAAACAGATATGTGTTTTATAAAAAGGAGGTTTGTCTGACAGAGTTGGAGTTAATAAGGATGTCTGTAACTCAGGAGGAAATGACAGCATGGGTAGGTTAGCATGGATGCTAAAAACTGTACATTTTAACTAGCTTATGCTGACTAAGCTAAATTAATTATCCTAGCCACAGCCCTAATTTACTCTTGTGCTGACTTTCTCTGTTAATGTGTTGTAACCAAATATATTATGTTTAAAGTCTATAAGCATATATTTGTTTTGACCTGTTAGCTACAGGAGAAAGCTGTACATATGCAACCAGGATATCCTGTAGGATCTACATGGGCCTGTATGATGAGCAGGACATTGATGAAGACCTGGAGCTGTAATATAAACACTGGTGAGTTTAACTACATCCTAATAACATCATCACATCATTGTAAACTGCAGAGAACTGGTAGCAGTGTTACCAAGGCTTTACAATAAAGTGTGCAGTATGTTGCTTTTGAAGACTTCAAGACTTTATACTGTTTTTATACACTAGAGGCAGAAAAACTGGTACAGACAAGCTTATGCAAAATACATAGGCTGGTATGGGGTTTGTCTGGTTGGCATTGCATGTGACCTGAGACTCTGGCACAGAATTTTGGACTATAAGAATATTTCCACAAGCTCATGGAGTCCATGTCCCGTAGGGGTCCTACCACGTATTAGACTGGTTTAGCAGTTTTTTTCTGGCACATATCAGAGTAACCGGTGTAACCTGTGCCAGAGGGAAAAAAACAGACCGTGTTCACCGAAATAATAGGAGCAGCTGAAGGCATGTACATGCCTTAAGCTGAAGGCATGTAAAGAAACAAACGAATAGTTATTTATAATCACACTATCTATGTCACCCAAATGACGATGGGGAACTGAGTCTGGTTCCACTCAAAGTTTCTTCATGTTGTCTTCTCAGGGGTTTTTTCCTTGCCACGGTCACCTTTGCTTGCTCATCAGGGATAAAATTTATATAAATGCAAAATCTGGATTTTTATATTTCTGTAAGTCTGTTTGGGGACAATGTTTATTGTTAAAAGTGCTATATAAATAAAATTTTGTTAAATTGAATTTAATAAATGCTTAAATAATGCTTATTAAATAATGCTTTTTAAAATGCTTGAATTTAATAAATGTTTAAACAAATAAAAGTAGAAACCTGGTAGCAGGATTGCAAGGAAGTCACTATAATATTAACAATATGTTGTTTTTGCAGAAGTGTACAGGATCGAAAGGTACTGCTAGCAGGGTTGCCATGAATCTCACTGTCAAGTTAAAAGTATGTTTCTGGTTGAAAAATGAAGAGTTCGGTTTTGTTCATTATAGATAAATAATAAAGCGTGAATACCATAAAGTTACCATAAAATATCAAATTGGCAATTGGATATTGTTTACAAGATCAATGAGTATCGCACATTCTTGTTCGCCTCCACCTATTTAATCATTAGAGACCTGTATATGAATCCTGTATATACCAGACATTCAACCTTCACTATGTAAAAACAAACCAACCAAGGTCTATAGTTACTCTACTCTAATAGGCCATAACCAGCAACATGCACCCAAGTAATCACCTTACTTTTCTGGCATTATTAAACAGTTTATAGTATTACATAGTTGAGGTATAATCTGGGAATTAAATGTTACATATTGTGCTATAAATGTGTGACTTTTCAACCTTTGCAACATTCTAATGACTAAGTACACAGGCAGAAAACATACCACTTCAAGGCCACCATACATACATCTAACTCTCCTAGCCTAAACTTTTTCAATGTTTACACATAAGCTTCCTCTACCTCATGCTTATGTCAATGGCTCCATCTGTTGCCAGAGTGCCTGCGTCAGCACGTTTGCTTGTTTAAAGATGTTGCTGAATCACCTTATAGTTCGCTCAAGCACACCAGATATACACACACATACATCCTTGTCTTGATGCTGAACCCAGAGGTTTGAGAATTGTCTATTACTGTAGAACCACTTATGACCAAAACTTGGGATTTTGCTTTGAGGAGTCTCCTCCTGAGCTATAAATAATACCAGTGTGTACTTACATTAACTAAGCGGATTTTTAAAAGGTTATAATTTAAAATAACTAGCTAGCTAGCTAAATAAATCATGAACATCCCGTTATCCAATATTACAGTTGATTATGTGTAATTAATTGAGGACAACATAAACTGTAATAATTATTAGGATATTGTATTGTATATGTAATTATAATACTATAATAATTAATTATTACATTCCAAAAAATATTGAACGTTCTTGTTTTTCCTGTTATAAGATTACAATAAAGCAAATATAAGATGACTAAATCTGCTTCAAGACATTTTACTTCTTTCAGGCTTTAAAAGTTTTTATTCTGGCAGATATGTTTCATTTTATTTTAATCAGGTAAATTATTTGCCAATTAAATATTAGTATACAAATTTAATAGTAAAAATAAAGAGTAATACAGAATGTTTTTTGCTGTGTACTAAATGCCACCTTGCCCTCTCTTTAGAATATGTCCCTGCAGCTCCTTTTAGCTCCTCAGTATTAAATATTATTGGATAAGGTAAAATAGTCATGTTTGTGCCTCTGTGTATGTTTGTGTACTGACCAAGTGAAGGTGGGGTGTGTTGTGCCCACTCAGTAGGAAAAAAACAAGAGTGTCCATTGAAACCAGCTGAATCACAGTGATTATAGAAACTAGCTCTTCTCTCTCTCTCTCTCTCTCTCTCTCTCTCTCTCTCACACACACACACACACACACACACACACACACACACACATACATACACACCTCTGGCTCCCCCTTCCTTCCATCATCTGGCCTGGCTCCAGCTTCAGGCCTGACTCAGCAGAGAAAGAGGGAGGGAGGAAGCGAGTGAGAGAGAAAGAGAGAGAGAGAGAGATCAGACTACAGAGAACAGTGCAGCGGAGAGTTTGTTACCATACAGAGCTAGATTAGGCATTTGTATGTAAGTATGCAGACCGGTAGAGAGACGGAATGATTTAAGCGATTGATGTGTCATCAAGGGAATGACTTTAGCAGCGAGAGAGTCACATGTTTAACGTGTCAGTGATGCACACGCAGGGCTCATGGAAGCCTCACCGGGCAGCACAGCAGGTTGGCATCTGAGTTTCAGTCTGTGATTATGTGTTTGTTTGGTTATTGTGTTTGTGCTTGTGTTAAGTGCTGTTAAGTGGTATGCTCAGAAACTGTATTATTGGTCTTATTTCTGTAGATCTGCCAGAAGCAGAATGCTCCGCCGTTGTCAGCAGGATGCCGTTCTGCAGACAGGAGGATCAGGAGTGTCCTCTCGGCCTGCTAAGTGTCGCTGAGCTCAGTCTGGGCCTGCAGTCGCTCAGCCTGCCCTGCTGGGAGCAGCCCTGGAATCACACAGAGCCTGAACTTCCAGCCAGGCCCAGCTCTCCTGATAACAGTGAGTACTACAATCAGTGTGGCACTGCTCGAAGAGTTTATGGTAGTATATATTAATCAGTGTGAAATGTAGTTATTTTCTACTATATATCTTCTTCTATTGTATTTTTTACGCCTACATTTGGATCCCTTTTATGAGAACCAACATAAATGTGTGCGTGTGATTACTATTTTTTAAAACAATAATAGATTATTCTGGAAGGTCCGAGCTCAGTCTGTCTCACGCCTTTAATTTACGCATGACTAATCACCTCAAACACACCACCTCACCCCATACACTAGCTTTTATATTAATTTGTTAGGTCAATTAAACAACGCTTCTTCTTCTTTTGTGAGCGTTCCTTACTCATATCAAACGAACACTTGTATTTTAATGTCAGGGTTGTAGTATGATTTGTTTTTAAAGTACATACATGATTTAAAGTCTCTGTGTGCCTCACATTTGCTCTGCCCCAATTCTTTTATATAGAGCAGATGACACAGAAGCTAGTGCAGCACCCAAAGCCGCTCAATTCTGCTGTCTCATTCAGGGCCGTGTCACTCCAGGACATCGCTCGTTGTCAAAATTTACTTTGTTATTGCACGTGAAACCAAAAACGTAACAGTAATTCCACTATGCTGTCTGAAATCTGATAAATGTTTTGCCTTATTTCTTATTTATATGAAATATTCTGTCTATATTATGTGTGCTACAGTGTTGGGTTTGTGGCCTAATCCTCTGGGCAGTGCTCTGGACTCGCTGCAAGGATTTCAGAGCCAGGGCTCTTTGGGCGGCGGTGACCTGTTGGAATATTTCCCCAGCTTGACCCGCATGACAGAGTCTCTTTCGCTGCTGAACTCCGGATCTAGCAGCCCTGTCGACTCTGAGACCAGCGGTATCTCGTCTGGTTCCGACCATTTGGTTAGTGATCTTAAGTAGAGTGAATGGAAATTGAAGCAGCAGTTCAACCAGGGAGTAATGTTTATGTTTTTTAATGACTCCCTAGAGCACAACTAGTAGCTTGTAACTGAACTACAGTCTTGATAGATAGTCGTAGATCAGGGGTGCACATATCCGTTTCTGGAGGTTCTGTATCCAGCACAGTTTAGAGGATTTACTGTTTAAACACACCCAACAAACCTGGAAGTTAACAGATAAGTGTAATCAGGTGTGTGTGAGTAGGTAAAACACCGAACTGTGCTGGACGCAGGCCCTCCAGGACCTTAGATAAACAACTTTGAATTGAGTCAGTGGAATTTGTCATACTTTAGAAGGGACTCAAGTTCATCTGAGTAAGAAAGGACACTCTCTAGCCCATCAACTACAATCATCCAACTGCAATGTGTAACCAAGAAACTCTGACACCCTAGCACACAAAATACATAAACTTAAACTCGTAGTGGCATAGGAACCATAAGGGAAAGGGGGGAATGTCCCCCACAGAACTGGAAATTGGAGCTGCATTGTCCCCTCCAAAATTTATACAGAGAGAAAAAATATGTATTTTTTTGCAAACTTTAATTTTGAAAGCGTTCCACAGAGGTTAACATGTTTTGCCAGTAAGTCAGATAAGGTGGGTCTTCTTTCAGCCTTTGTTAAGGTTTCTGTTCAAATATATCTGCTCCAATCACCAGCTTCACTGGTCTCCGATTTACCTGGTTGGAGAGTCTGATTTAAAAGATAGTGTTCACCAGCTCTGGGCTTGAGGTCAGTAACAAGAGCACACCAGAGAGCAAAGAAAGCTAATTACAGTTATGAAAGCAGCTTGTATATAACGCCTTGTTAGAGTAAAACAGTAGGAAGGTTTGAGTTAATGAACGTTTATATTAACTGGGTTCTGGTTGTCAGAAAGCACTGTAAGAATGCAGCAACTTAACGTTAGTGTCTGGCCATGGCCCGTACTGCATACTGCTGCACTATATAGTATGTAAAAAATAATATAAGACCCTTAGCAGTGCTTTCAGTAGCATGGTGCGTAAAGTTCTATAGTATGTTGTTTGGGACGCAGCCTCACTGGTTAACGTTAATGTTAGTCTTATCACAGTCAAGCTCGAACTATGTCAGTGTTAACCATAATTGTTTCGTAATTTCAGGTAATCAGCATAATGCCAAGATCACATCGTAATCAGTCATTAACCTAGCCTAGTTTTATATTATTTTAAACATCATTTAAGGTCTTGTTAGGAGAATGCTGGTGCACACAGGGGAGTGGCAGGTCAAGGATGTTGTTTTATATCATTATAAATGCAGGATTTTGCTGTCTTATTTACATAGGAATCGGCTTATAGCTAGCAAATATTTTGAAGTGGGCTTTGACTCAGCAAATTTTAAACTCACTCCTACACCCTTGACTGAGGACGTCCTTACACATCTTCTGTGTTCTTCATCTACTATGGTCCCATCAGACTTTACACAGGATTGAATCTTTAGCTACCCAGTATAACTCTCAGTGTCTGTGATTGTGACTGTAAAATGGATTGTATGGATTTTGCCTGAACTCTAGGCGACACTGGCAGCTTGTATTCTGCCTCTTGGTCCTACAGTAAAATACATGAGACTGAAGCACTATACAGTCTCCCTGCAGTGGAAAATCAATTAGAGGGCTGATAAAGATGTTTGTTTTATCGACTGATTATTACATATTCAGAATGTGAAATGAGGAGGTCACTGCATGAAACGTTGGTGCCATTAAATTCTTTTTAATGTAAAATCTTCCATGAATAAGATATACTTATGGAAGGCAAGGCTCCCTTGAGTCTAAATACCTGCTAAGTGTAGTGTAATCAGATCACTGGCAGGATGTACAGAGAGAGCAGTATTAAAGGATTAAATACCAAGTGATGGCTTAATGCATTTAGTTTGCAGTATGGCTTTCATCAGAATATCATTACCGCTTCGCTTTCTTTCCTAGACCAGTGTACGGATCTCACCTCCTATGAAATTTCACCTGTTTGACACTCAGAAAGAGGCTCTGTTGCCTGGCCTAGGACAGCGAGAAGATTCCATCTCTCCTCTGACTCCCACCCTCCCTGCTGTACTTGAAGAGTCACTTGCTAAATGCTGGACCAGAACAGCCCCGTGGCCCAGCTGGAGCAGCCACAATGCACAAGAGCAGCCATTCAGCATTGAGACGAAAGCTCAGCTGCACAGACAGGCTGCAGGTAGTGTTTATGCTAACACCAACTAGCACCAGTGTTGAGCAAAATCACTGTTTGGTTTTTTTAAGTGTATTACTGATTACGTTAGATTGGTTTATCAAAAAATCTCGGTTTCTCATAGCAACGAATGAAGCTACTTGTACCTGGGCTGGACAGCTGCCTCCACGTGTCTACAAAAACCCCATCTACTCCTGTAAAGTGTTCCTGGGAGGAGTGCCTTGGGACATCACAGAGAGTAATATTAACACATAAGCACATACACACACTGACTAATCAGTCCACATTAGTATGCAAATCTTGATCCATAACTTCAGCAGATGAAATGTGTCTGATATATGAAATATAAAAAAGCATTCTTGAGGGCTTAAATCTGATTGATCAGAAGGTGTTGGTTAATGTTCTCATAACAAAACGATCCCAACAGTAGTCCTGGGAAGCCAATTGCATGGTTATATTAATGATCTCATTTGGATATATAATTGTTTCTATACCAGCAGCTTACACAGGGTCTGGTAGGTGGATATTTTTAGCATTTCGGGCCTCCAGTGTCAGCAGTTTGTTGAAGTCTGACGTAAAGCTGCAGCTTTAAGTTTTTGTCCTTGACTAATGGCACGGTGAGTGTTGCAGTTTCATAGTGACGTGCGTGGCCATGCGGTGTATCTGTCAACTCCAAGCCTCTCCACATCACATCATATGGCTCTATTGTTTATTAATTTTCTATAACCGCACTGTTACTATGCACTCTAGTGATGAGCTGCTCCAACAATGGCAACATCGCCTAAATTTAAAGGTGAACAAAAGCATGTATCTGTATCTTCAGGTAGTCTTCTGAACACGTTCAGTGTGTTTGGATCTCTAAAAGTGGACTGGCCTGATAAGGATGGTAAACACTCTCAGTGCCCACCACAAGGTAAGCAGCCTTGAGGAAATGCAGGTTCTTACATACACATTCTTACCTCAATAACGAAGACACTGAGTGGTTTGTTTTCTGTAGGTTATGTGTACCTAGTGTTTGATTCAGAGAAATCAGTGAAGGCTTTGCTGCAGGCTTGTAGTCAGCGCCACCTGCATCCTACAGATTACCTGGAATACTACTACAAGATTTCTAGCAAGAAGATACGCTGCAAGGTGGTGAGTATAACATACAGGGACAGATTTCTTTTACATGATGGTATGCCTCAAGGTAGATACTGATTTTAAGCTGGCAAAAGCAGCTTTCGCTGAGCTACAAAGCAAATATCAGCATGATGCCAGGTTATGTAATGTTATAGGCTATGTCACATGGTTACTGTAGGTAGCATACTGTTTTGAATGTTGTAAACTGCAAAGTTTAGTGTGGTTTTGGACAATAATAGGCACAGATAGGACTGCGAGGTAAGTTGATATTGAGATCTGAGATATCTTGTGTTATAAATAATGTTTTTAAGACGTTTTCTACTGTCTGAATCTCAAAAAATTATATAAACAAAAATTTTATTTTACTGATTATAAACCCTTTACTACTAATTTAATATAAGTTTGTTAGAAAACTTACATATCATGATACGTATAGAAATATTATATGATATTTGTGCTATATTGTAAATACCTGACTAGCCAGAAGACCTGAAACTACTGTAATTAGTATAGTATATATAGCATTTATATTTAGCTTTCATATGTATAACAAGCAGGAAGAAACGGCACTGTTGAGTGTCTGCTGAGGTTCCTTTCACCCCAGATGTTTGCATTCTGGAGCAGCACAGACTGAGGTATATAAGAGTTGTGTTTAATTCTCAATTTCTCATGTACACATAGGTGCAGGTGATCCCATGGGTGATCACAGACAGTAGTTTTGTGTGCTCCCCGTCGCTGCGGTTCTTTCCCAGTAGAACAGTGTTTGTTGGGGCTCTGCACGGCATGCTGACAGCTCAAGCTTTGGCTCACATCATGACGGAACTCTTCGGGGAGGTCGTGTATGCCGGGCTTGACACAGACAAGCACAAATACCCAATAGGTCTGCCTTGACATTCTTGACTGCTTCATGTCCCTGTTGTGACCAACTTTACATCATGACAGTTCAGTTTGTGACATTCGGCTGTTGCAGGGTCTGGACGTGTGACTTTCAGGAACCAGAAAAGCTACTTAAAAGCACTGAGTGCTGCGTTTGTGGAAATCAAGACCGCCAAATTCACCAAGAAGGTAGGATGGGAATTAGTTATGGACAGTAATATTCAAGCATCATTTTTAATCAGTCTAATTAAACCTGTTTTCACTGTCAGCTTGTTCTACCTGTTAATGCTTTCATCTTCCATTTGATTTAGGTTCAGATTGATCCATACCTTGATGACTCAATGTGCCAAATATGTAATTGTCAGCCAGGCCCATTCTTCTGTAGAGATCAGGTGAGACTGTAATGCCCTGCTTTATTAAATATTGTAAGCACTCTTTGTTGTCTATGGCTTTGATAGAAAGAAAATGGTTATGATGAACTTATTTCAGTGTCACCTGTCAAGCAGTGGGATATATGAGGCAGCAAGTAAACAGTAAGTTCTCAAATCTCATGTGTTGGATGCAGAAAAAATGTGAATGCAGAAAAAATTATTCTGACAAGGACCAAATTATGATGTCTAGTAGAACAGGTAAGAACAAATCCAAAACGGCAGATGTTGTGGGGTGTAATCCAGTATGCAGTGGTTAATACATATCAAAAGTGTCACATGGATGTGGATAATGTCTCCCAGAAAGAAAGCTTATCCATTGAGAGAGAAAAAATGTGTGCCCAGGACTGGTGTGCATGCACTGGTGAAAGCTAGCTTGTCTGGTCGGAATCAACAGAAGATCCACAGAAGGAACTGTTTCTAATATCTTGGTGAAACAGATTCCACAGAACACCTTTTGAGGTCTTGTGGAGTCGATGCCTCGTTGGGTCAGAGCTGTTTTGGCAATTATTTAGACATGCAGTTTTAATATTATGGCTTATTATGGCTGTTGTATATAAGACTAAAAAGGTTTCTTCTGTGTGATGAATTAATTGAAAAAAGATTGTGGCTTTGTAAGGTCATAAAGTGCAAACAGAAGACAAGACAAAAGCATTTTAATAAAAGTATTAGAAGCAGACAAACCAGAAGGATGAGGCAGTAACTAAAAATCCATAGACAGAAGGTAGGGTAGTTAGGTATAAAGTAGTTAAGACAAGTATGTTTGAAGTGGTGTGAGAAATTTTAAATAAATAAATATGTTATCAGAAGTCTAGTGATTGAGTAATTGGGAATGAATGGGCATGCTCTATGTGGTTGTCAACAGACATGAAGGTTGGTGGAGGATTGTGGGAAATGCAGTTTGATTGTTTGGCAGATACAGGCTGACATGACAGTTATGCTGTGGGAGACATTTTGGTGGTGTGCTTTGGTTGTCATGGCAGAAACATGTCTGTACACTAAAGTGTCAGAGAAACTGGTATATGACTTGGTAGGTCCCCCACAAGCTTGCGGAAATATTTTGTTTGCATTGAACACCGTACTGCTGGACAGTCCATAATTCTGTTGTATATTGAGGTGTAGGATTTTTGTGTTCCAAAGAGCATTGCATGGCATCCCAGATGTCTTCAATATGGTTGCAATTCAGTGATTTAGTTTGGAATGGCAAAATCCCAAACTCAGATGAGCCTGCTAGAAAAGATCGAACCTATCACAATGAATGCAGGACATGACAGACTGTAATTAGGGAGACACACATAGCATTTACCTGTCAAAGATATTTGTAGATGTACCAGGGGGGACCATGGAATGCCAGCTAAAAAAACAACAACATACTATTATGGAGCCACCACCATCTTATGTATTTGGCATAGGCTCTTATTAATTTTTCTGGCACTTTAGTGTACTGTTATACCAATAGCTATAAACAAATGTATTCCATGTTATTGCTGTAAACAATATGAACGAGTAGCTGATAGATAAAAGCAGCTCTTGTTCTTTACTGCTGATGCTAAAGCTTAGCACTGACTTTTCTTCTGCAGTTCCTGAGGATGTTGTGTGGCAGATGCATCAAACAACTCAATGTTTCCTGATTTTTCCGCAAATTTTTCCAGCTATCACTAGCTTACAATTGTGGTTTTTGAACTGCTCTGTCACTGTGACCTGGAAATGATCCAACTTTAGAGACATTGACCAATGGCAATCTAATAAAAAGTTAATCCAAAATATTTACTTAGCATTTAAAGCACATGGATTACACTGAACTACATTTTAACTTGTGGTACTTTATACCCAGAAGGCCAACCCTGGCTTTAAACACCACTAAAGAATACAATCTGAACTAACTTTTACTTACAGTTGCAATCAAAATTATTACCCCATTGCAAATTAGGTTTATTAGCAAAATTTTGAAGATCTTTGGATGTTCACAAGCCAACCAAACAAGAACAAATTAAATATCTCAACAAATATAACAAGTTGTTTCTCCAAATTGAACACAAAATGACACATTTAATGAAAACTACAGTCTCAGAAATATTCAACCATTTCATGACATTTGTCTTTAGTACTCAGTGGAACACCCTTTTGCTGTTATGACCTAGTAAACATATGGACACCAACTCATTCAACCCATTCCTCGTGGGCAGTGGCCTCCGGTTCACTAATATTCTTGAGTTTGTGTGCTGCAGCCATCTTCAACCATCCCCTGAATTTTCTATGGTGACCACTCCAAAATCTTCCAGGACTTCTTCTGAAACCAGGCCCTGGTGGACTTGAGATATACTTGGGATCATTGTCCTGTTGTAATGATGCCTAAGCTTAAGCTTCCTCCATCATGTTTTCACCTAGGATTACCCGACACTTGACTGAATCAATCACGTTGCAGGTTTCCAGTGCCAGATGAAGCAAAGCTCTAAAGCATCACTGGGCCACCGCCATGCTTCACTGTAGGCAGGGTGTTCTTTTCAGCATATGCTTCATTCTTCCTCCTCCAGACATACAGCTGACCCATTGGCTCAAAATATTTCCAGTTTTGAGCAAATGCGTAAAACCTCTGTGCCTTATTTGTATGGTTTTAAGCATGTAATTTTCTGTAATGCAGTGTTTTGACACCCCCTCCCCATCCTCTCTCTCACACACTCTTTTTTTTCTCTCAGACTTGCTTTCAGTACTACTGCCGCTCCTGTTGGCATTGGCATCACTCAGTGGACATGCTGAGTAGTCACCGGCCTCTGATGCGCAACCAGAAGAGCCTCAACCCTAGCTAAACAGCCGACGCAAACTGTAACTCTGCTGCTAGCCCAGAGGATCATGGGCTTACCTGACCCACTGAGGTCTGACTGTGCCATCTTCTCTTTAGCTCACAGAGCCATACAGAGAATGACTGTAGAAAGTTCATGTGTTGCACTGCTTTCTCTCTTTTCGCTGTTTAATCATTCACTGAGGCACTATGTGCAGCCTATGTGCATTACCTGGGCACCGTCACCATGGATATAACCCCAGATTTCTGCAGGTGGCAGATAAAACAATGCCTTCCTGATTTTTTTAATTTTTTTTTTACCATCTTTGTGTTTGGATTTTTCAAATGCATGGCATCTATATTTATTATTTCTGCAGATCTAGTAGCATTTATGTTGGCAGTTTTGTCAGTACATTATTAGTATTATTGCTAAATAACCTTCAGTGAAAAGGCCCTTTTATCTGGTGATTAGATCACTGTTTTATTTACATATTCATTTTCCTGGCTTTACTGGATTACAATGTAGATGTCTTTACCCTGTGGATTATTTTAGCTACACAGAATAGGTATTTTTAATTTTTTTTTAACTATTCAGAAATGTTATAATGTACAGCAGCATTGAATATCCCATATTTTGCTGCCATTGCTGGTTAGTAACAGTCAGAACAGTGGACTGTACATAGTTTTAATCGAATTGTTGCACTTTGTTCATTTGCACTTTGGGGAATGGGGGGAAACCTATAGTTTTAAATTTACTGTTGTACTGAATGGGGGAGTTGTTTAAGCATGATCCTTTAATTTACTGATACTGTTTCTGGTCCTGTTCCTAGTGAATAGAGCTAATTCTGGTTCAGGGCCTATTGATCGTAAACCATTCTAGATCAAATGCAATTTAACCCCTGGTTTTATTTTGGATTTCTGTGCCAAAGAAAGATCTAGTCTCCCTCTCTCTCTCTCTCTCTCTCTCTCTCTCTCTCTCTCTCTCTCTCTCTCTCTCTCTCTCTTGTTTTTTCATTGAGGTTTGTTGTGCTGAGCTCGTTGCCTGGTCCAACTGCTTTTTTAGAGTCTAAAAATCTCTACCTCATTGGTCTGCGAGTGTTGCCATGGTTACATAACTTGGAGGTTGTTCCAGTTGGGCACAATAAAGTTGTTGACGCATTACAAGTCTGCTTAATTTCTTTTAAAGGCCTTTTTATATATGTTTTAAGAAAAAAAAATTAAGACATACACTGTAAACCCTGATCGGTTTTGTTTACTCAGACCATTTGAGGAAATGTGTTGACTCAAATAAAGTAAGTTTTAAACCTAGCCTTTTTAAAAGTTGTTTGTACTTTTGTATTCTGTGTATACCTGCAAATTGAATGAATAATTACTCAACACGGTAAGTAGTTACAACCAAATATATTTCATTTATATGTATTTTTTTACAGTGTTTTTTTTTTTTTTTTACAATTTTCCTGGTAGTTAAATAACTTGAGCTGTTTAAGTTGTTCTAGTGATGAAATGGTGATGTCCCCTGAGTCACCAGAACCAAGAGCCTCAGATCAACTATATAGGTGTATTGTATCCTTTCAAAAAAAAATATGTTTTGGGCAAATGAATGCATATAAATGTATTTAAAAAATAATTGGTACAAGCAATGAAATAAGACACTACAAAGTCATATGATATAACATATCAAGGATATGAATTCTATGTTATATACATTGACTATCTTCATTAAACCAAATAAGACGCTACTGATAATGGTAATGATAAATACCTGGTATCTTAGTTAGCTAGGCGCTGATTGAGAGAAGGTTAAAGAGTAAAAAAAATTGAAGTGATCACACCATGAATATTGGGGCACTCTTGGTGGTACCTTGGGAAAAAAAAATCATTATATCAGATCAGGGTGGATCTCCTGGAACAAACACAATTTAATGTCAAATGTAGAGACATGGATATATTACGTTATACCATCACCCAAAATTCTTTGGTTAACTTTCAATCTGTTGCAGATTGTAAGAGTAAGAGGATTTGTGACTTTTTTTTAAATAAACCATATAGTTGTAAATGAAGTTCAGGAAGTCTTGGAGAGCTGTGTGTGCCTGGTTCAACACTTACACTACACCACCGAATAACTGAATGGTTCATTCATCTGTCAGCACAACAGCAATGATTATTGGCAATGAATCTTAAGGTCATGGTTGTGTCAGGAAATAAAGGAATGGTTTTAGGGAGATTTATATTCTGGTCAAGTAAAAGCAAGTGAGATTTTTATTGTCTATATCGCTTTATAATCTGTATATAGTTTGCATATGTTGGCATTTCTTCAGGATTATGATAAAGAACATTACAGAAGCACAGAACACGAATCGTCACTGTCCACTTAACAACATGTATCTCCTAAAATAGCAACTTTACAGGAGAAGAACAAAAACCTTAACTTTCAATGAAATTCAATGTAAATAGATTTTATTCCAGGCCAATGTCAGGAGGCTGCAATGTGTTGAGTATTTTAAATGTCTCTGGTGTTGGTATCTGGCAGATATTCCAGTAGCACCTTCGAGGTGGCAAAAGAATCCATGAGGGTGGAGTATAACCCTGTAGAAGTTGGTAAGGATGAAAAGAAGAGGTTTGCTCTTTTTAGCCTCCTTAGAAAAGTTGCTTTCCTCAGTTGCTGTGTTTGATGTGCATTGGTGAATGGCTTGTGCAGATCCCCCAAGCAAGAGAACAATAAACTCTTTCATTTAATTGTCACTGAGAGATAGACTGTTGTCTTGCACCATTCTAAGCTAGTCCACCTCCTCCCCCATATGCTGACTCATCATTGGCCATGACTGTAGTATCATCAGCAAACCTGATGATGCAATTTGAGCTGCACAGATGTGACTCAGCAGAGTAAACAGCAGTGGACAGAACATACAGCCTTGGGGAGCACTGGTGGGCAGTAGAATTGTGCTGGAGGTGGTAACCGAAGGGACCCTCCCTGTCAGAATGTCCAGGATCCAGTTGCAGATGACGTTGTTCAAGCTGAGCAGGTTCAACTTTTTTTTCTGATTTGGTGTGGGATGTGACTGCTGAATGCTGAACTTGAGTCTATGAACAGCATGCACACATAATTGTCTTTTTTGTCCCGGTGGGTCAAAGGCAGATAGACAGCAGTAGATACAGCGTCTGGTGTTGACTGGTTAGGGTGGTAGGTGTACTGCAGTGGGTCCAGTGTGGTTTCTCATGACTAGCCTTCAGAGTACTCGATGATGACAGGCGTGGTGGCAAATTACTTAATGCAGTGGTCATTTTGAAGCCCAAATGAAAAACTGCTTGGCTTAATCACATGGTGAAGACTTCTTTTAAATGAATTCCAACAATCATAGGTTTTGTTACAGTACTGATCCTGAATAATGCAGCATGTACCATATATATGTTATACAGTGGATAGTCTTTTGTCTACTAGTTTAACTAGTTTACCTAGTATTGGGATTTTAATGAAGGCCAGTAAGACCTGTGAGCACAGAGTTTGGAAAAGTAACAGATTGTTGATTAAATTTCTGTCCTGTTTGCCAGAAGATTGTAAATAGCAAGAAGGACACACACTATCACCACTATGGCACTGACACTGACCCAGTCATGCACCAGCAGGCCATAAACAAGAGTGGTGCAGTGAGGTAGTTTTTAATCCCATTAAACACACAGAAAAAATAAGACAAGGACAGGATATTATTATACAACATTATGGATTGAAGGTAAGTGTCCAGATAGAAGCCCTTTCACACCCTCAGCCTTGTTTTGGCATTTACAATGCTGACTGTCTCACCTCCACAAAGACACACAACATTCCAGGGTGCTTATGATCTGTGTGCTGTTCTTTACAAGTATAAAAAGGGGCGCTGATGTGCTGTGTTATTCAGAACAGGCCTCAGTGGAGGGTGGTAATGTTTGTGTGTGTGTGTGTGTGTGTGAGTGAGTGAGTGTTCAGTCTCAGTGTCAGTAGGGGGTTTTGATGTGCTGTGTGTTCAGTACAGGTGAAAATAGGGACACTGACATGTGTCACTGGTACAGACATGCTGATGTCCTGTTTGGTGTATGTATATACAGTACAGGGTGCTGAAGTGCTATATGTTAATCAATACAACTGTCAGTAGAGGGTGCTGTTGATCTGTGTACTGTTAAATGCAGTACAGTTATCAATCAATAAAGCTGTCACTAGAGGGCACTGAAGTGCAGCATGGTGATTAATACAGCTGTCAGTACAGGGCGCTGATGTGCAGTGTGTACTTCAGTATAGATGTCAGTAGATGGCGCTGATGTGTATTGTGTAAGTTCCATATAGATGTCAATAGAGGGCGCTGATTATGCAGTGTGTAGTTCAGTGTAGAATGTCAGAAGAGGACGCTGATTATGCAGTGTGTAGTTCAGTATACATGTCAATAGAGGGCGCTGATTATGCAGTGTGTAGTTCAGTATAGACGTCAGTAGAGGGCGCTGATGTGCAGTGTGTA
>JAOVVF010000010.1:3356699-3373861 GCA_028565595.1 Duopalatinus emarginatus | reverse complement strand
GCTGATCACTCTTTATAACATTCTGGAGTATATGCAAATTGCCATTATAAAAACTGAAGCAGTAGACTTTGTAAAAAATTAATATTTGTATCATTCTCAAAACTTTTGGCCATGACTGTACACTGGTTGTAAATATGCTTGTTTGTTTTTTTTTCCTGCAACAGAAAGAGAAAGCTCGGGATTTCAAGAAACAAATTGTCAGATATTTGGAGTCGCTGTTAAATTCCCAGCAACAGGTATCTTTTTCTTTCTTTCTTTATTTATTTATTTTTTAAAGTATGCCTGTTGCATACTGTTTAGCCAGTTACTATGAACAAACACTCATCATTTCTCAACATTTCTCTCTCTTTGTTTCGTGTGTAGCTGATCAAGTACTGGGAGGCATTCTTGCCAGAGGCAAAAGCAATTGCATGATGGCGGTGTACACGAATAAACACATGCATATACAGGCCTGCTTAAGACTGAGTCTGCCTTTTACCTCTTGCCTATAAACCAAGAGATGTAATGCAAAGGGAAAAAGAAAGAAAGAATGAAAGAAAGAAACAATCAATATATTTTTTTCATTAATCATCCAGAACCTTATACTCTTTTATTGATTGAACTCTTCTGTTAAGTTTTGTATTTTGTTTTCCATTTAACCTCTACTTTTTCTTTTTGACAGAACTAGTTTTAAGGGTTGTGTACGCACGGTAATGGGACAGGAGCAGTCTGGCGTGTTAATTTTGTTGTTAAAAAAAAATATGGATAGTGTTCAGAAGTAGTAGGTGCCATTAGTGTGAATAGTGTTCACACCATCATCCAGGGGAAGACGAGGGCGTGTGTTGGATGCTGAGGTTTAGCACGTCATAGTGCTAATGGTTTACAGTAGTGGGTCCTCTCCCTCCCAATGTAAAAAGAAAAAAAAACAAAAAAGTTTGTGTTGCCTTCTGTCCTTACTCTCGTTACATTTGCGCTCCAGTCATTCTCCATTCCTCCCTCTCGTATACCTTGGTATAACCTGGGTTAATCTTACATGTGTACTGATGATGGAGAGCTTGTTTAGAGTTTGGCAACTGGGCCGTTGTGAGCTTCTGCTCCATGTTTAATGTTTTAATTGAAATAGGTACATGTCATAACTGTAGGTAAAGGGGGGTTAGTGCAAGTAAAGGCAATGGAAACACATTTTTAATCAAACCACTGAATGTTGAATATTAAAAAATTTATGTCCTTGTTGATGTTTGTCATTCGGAGGAAATGTCCTAGTGGTGTGTAGATTGATCTATAGAATCAAAACAGAGTGGTTTTTTTTCCCTTTATTTTCCCAAACCATAGTGTTTTTTTTTTTCCCTTTATTTTTTTCCCCCCCAGACAGTAAAATACATACAATCCCACATCAATGTCTGATGGCTTTGACCTGTTCATACAGGTGACATTCCGCACTTTGGCAGCACTTTGGATGTCAGGAGGTTGTATGTTTGTCATTAAAAACAGAATCTGAGATGCATTACATTTATAAACTGCACCTAAATGCAGACTGGTTTAGCACTTACGCTGCCAACCAATGTTACGTTGCCCTTGTGTCATTTATGAAGCGTTTTCCTAAAATGTGTTTGTTTTTTGTGCTATGCATTTTATGTCCGAGCCAGTCTTATCTATGAAATTAAAGAAACAGCATTCAGGCAGTGTTGGGATACAGATGATTTTGTTCAGTAATTGTTTAAGCAGACATATTAAGCAGCCTTAATCTTTTCATTTATATTCTTTAATCCATTATGCACTTATCATGTGGTTTTAATTTTTTTAGTTTCCTACAAAAATTGATAATCGTGGTATGATGTAAGTCAAAACGATTATCTTTACAGTTATTCACAGGTTTCCTTCAATACGCTGCTGAACTAACAAAAGAACGTTGTATTTGATAAGAATTATCTGCATATCATTCCACCTTTTAATAAATAATAAAAAAAAGTTGGGATTGTTTATTTTTCCCTTCCCAGATTGTAACGTTAGACAAGCAAGCAGGACCCTGTGAGTGTAAATCGAAGGGTCAGGTTTGCTTGTCTGACCTGTTAGACTTTTGAACTGCCATAAATGTTTGTAAAGGTTTATTTGTTAGTCTGTATTTTTTTAATCTTTCAACCAAGCCGGTAGATATTGCTTATGCATACCTTCTGTTGAGAAACACAATAAAGATAGTTTTAAAGAATCCCTCTGTGTTGTCCTGTGCCTGCCTTGGGTATGTCGTCCAGTGTTTAATGAAGAGTGACAGGTGAGTGCTGTGGCAGTGATAGGAAAAAAAGTGATTATTGATGATTATGAGGCATGTGGGTTCACATTTAGGATGGCAGCTTAACTGGCTTCTCCCTCCACATCTGATCCGCCAACCTGATCTTGCACAAATTACATTTTCATAAGACCATGCAGTTTGGACATGCCTGTAACTGCTTTAGCATGGCACCTTAAGTACATGGGGTTTGGGGGTTGTTTAGCTTGACTTTAATGGGACCCCTGGACAATCTACAAATGTCATTGACAGGCGAGTGTTATGCCTGTCCTTTCTGAGGAAATTACACCTGTTCATGTCCTGCATTCATTCTGATAGGTTTGGCCTCTTCCAAAAGGACAATGCCCCACCACACATGTTGAGAGATGACAAATTATGATTAGAGTAATTTTGGGGTTTTGACATTCCCAACTAAGTTACCAGATCTCAGAACTTTGTCGAACACATCTGGGATTCCATGTAATAATGCGCTGTGGAACACAGAAATCCTACACCTCAGAATTACAATAGAATTGTGGACCGTTCTGCAGGAGGTATGGGGTTCATTGCTTGTGGAGCCAATGCCCTGTGGGGGACCTACCAAGAATTAAAGTGGTGTAACTGTTTTTCCATGGCACTTCAGTGTATCTACTTAAATTGCTCAAATACATTTCAGTTATATTTTGTTCCTCTTCCTGATGAGGAAATATGTATTATGTACAACCTCAAACCTGATAATCCTTTTCCCCTCTTCTGTATATTTTTCATGATATAACAGACACAGCTCTCCTGTGCCCCTACAACATGCCATGTTTTATCTCCGTCGAACCACTTAATTACCTATACTCCAAAAAAAAAGCCTTGAATTTATTGTTGCTTTAAATGATGCTGAATCAGTTCCTTACACCTTTCTTATGTAGTACGAATCTGGTCTTGAGAAAATAACATGGGTTTCGGTTTATTTTTCATTGGTACACAATTGTTTTAGCATTTCTGGTTGTTTGCTCATGTAGAAAAATTCCTGTTCTCCATCCAGGCTGAGCAGTGTTCACTCACAGTTCCTCTAGAGAAGACTAAAGTGTTTTGCCCTACGAAAGCAGCTCTTTCCCACTTTTTTAAGAATCCCACCTTCGATAATTGAGTATCAGATGTTCCTAAATAGGCATCTAGGCCTACTTCTCACTCTCAACTAAACACCTCAGACATTTACAAATAAACAATTTGCACCTGATGTCAGGTTGTGTAGAGATAGTGACCTAAAGAGTAAGATCACAGATATAAATAGCTGAAATGAGTTTCCTCTGCAGACAGTCTGGACTCTCCCTTGGGGATAAGATGAGGAGTCTGGTCATCTGGAAGAGACCCAGAGTACAGCCACTGCTCTTTCAGATTGAGATGAGCTAGATAAGGTGATTAGGATGCATCCTGGACACTTCCCTGGTGACGTGTTCTTGGCATGTCCAACCAGATGGAGACCCCGGGGAAATCCAAGAACACGCTCGGCAGGCCAGGGAAAGCCTATGCATCCCCCTGGAAGAGTTAGAAAAGGTAGCTGGGGAGAGGGCTCTCTGGGCCTCTTTTTCTTGGGATGCTGCCGCTGGACCCGCTACCCACAACACTTTCTGACCAATCAGATTCAAGAATTCAACAGTGCTGTGGTATATTTAATTACTGTTTGGGTGGCACAGAATCGGGCATCCAAGAAACCTTCCTGTGTAGACTATGTGTTCTACCAGTGATCTCTGTGTGGGTTTTCTTCCACAGTCAAAAGACATGCAGTCAGATGAACTGTATGTACTAAATTTCCTCCTCTAGGTGTGTGTGTGTGTGTGTGTGCGTGTGTCTATGCCCTGTGATGAGAGATTGGTCTGGCTTGAACTTTAGGTATTTCCCCTTTTTTCCTGTCTGCATGCGTCCAGTTTGCTGTTTGAAATACTCAAATACTCAAATTCACCTTTCTTCTAATAATAGGCTTTGCTGACTGAGTGTCTGATTTGTCACCAACCACATGAGGGGTTTGAGTAGGAGTATAATGTTAAGTAGAGAACTGCTTAAGTCACAAAAAAAAAAATCCATGCATGAGAGTTGCCACATGTCATGTGAAGTTTGGCAATGTGTATAAAAAGGACAGAGAATGCACGTCATGAACAGTGGATCCTCAACCAGCAGTATGGTTTCTCTTACAGTCAGGAGCTGGAAAAGCAGAAGCCAAATCACTGACTATGGTTGTGTGGTTGTCCTTACTCGCAAGAATGACGCTATCATTATACTCTTTATTTCGATTAGAACCATTTACGGGAGATAGAATAACGTTTTGGAGAAGACATCTTGGTGATCATTCAGAAATTACACTATGTGGTCAGAAATATGGGGACACTTTTCCATCGCACTCATATGTGTTGGTTGAAGATCTAGTCCCCCTTCTAGACCTCCACAATTTTCTGGTAGGCACATATTAGACCAGTAGAAATAGGTGTTATGGGTTTCGTAGCAAAGTCTACTACGTCTCTGCTGGTTGGATTCAGATTCAGAAGCCGTGTGCAGCAGTAAAAGAACTGTCAGAGGTAGCTGAAAGGGCTAGTCAGTGGTTGTGGATAAAAAGGGCTCAGGGTAAATGGGAAAGGGCAGAGCATGATTAAACATATATACAGTATGACTGGTGAATCCTACACGGAACTGGTGGCACTGAGCATGCATTAACGGTGTCAGTAGGGTTCAATACAGCCTTAGCCACCAGGAAGGTCTGGGATGCCAGGCTTGTCATGTCGTGGGCTTGATTCAGTGAAACACTGATGAAGGGAGGTGTCTAATTGATGACCCCTACGAGGAGGTCACAAGGTGTTTATTATGTAATATGGAGAGAATGTGCTTGTTCTATGTTGTGACCCAGGTGTCAGGATATCTTCTTATCCTGTATTACTTTATGGGGAACAAGATTTTCTAGTGTGTCTGTGATGATGTGTGTTCATTTTTAATGAGATCAGACACTGGGTGAGAAGGTCTAGAGTTCAGTTTGTCCCTAAGGTGTTCAGTGGTGTTGTGAAGTGTTGTCCTGCTGGAACAGGTTTTACATCTTTCTAGTCGACTGTGTGCTTTGTGGGTGTGATGGTCAGGTCTTAAACGTTTCAGTGTAAAAGTATAGTTTGTGTTCTCAGAAGAGTTTGTGCATAGTCCTAACATTCCTGCTTCTGGTAGATACCCCAAGGGTAGTTAGTTCCCAGGGTAGTTGAGCGGAGCTGGACTCCTTAAGATGATCAACAATCCGGTGAAGGAGTCAAATGAGTGAAATGACCATACAGTCAGACATTTTTGTGAGTATCGCTACTGCAAGCAGAGTGATGACTCTTCTTCCAATCTTTCTGGTAGTGAATCTTTCAGATTTTTTTTTTACACCAGTTAATCACTGACAGAAGGAATGAATATGCTGGCTTCAGCATCCAGTGATTAGTCAGAGCCCAGCAGTGCTCATGACTCCACTCATGATCTCTCTTATTTACACACACAAATACACACACAAACGTGTTGCTATCCTTGTGGGGACCTTCTATAGATGATTAGATGTAGTTAATTAGCCATATGCCTATCCCTAACCCTGATCCCTTAACCTCAGTAATGAACATGTAACTTTTTGGCTGTTTTATTTGTTTGTTGGTTTGTCTGTCTGTTCCTACAGCAACAACAAACATGTTCCTAATGGGGACCAGCCACATGTCCCCGCAAATAATCAAAATGATCAGATTTTCCTGTACATTTCTGAGGAGTTTTGGTCCCCACAAAGATACACGCACTATATGCCTAACCCAGACCCTGACCCTAACCTTAACCTCAGTAATGTAAAGTTAACTTTTTGACTGTTTTATTTATTTATTTGTTTGTTTGTTTAAAAATAACAACAAGGAAAACAACAATAACAACCAACATTTTTCTAATGGGGACCATCCATATGTCCCCTCAAATAATACAAATGATCGATATTCTTGTCCTTGTGGGGAGTTTTGGTCCCCACAAAGATATAAAAACATTGCAGACACACACACACACACACACACACACACACACACACACACACACACACACACACACACACACACACACACACACACATTAAACTTTAACTCAATATGGCTCTCACTCCATCATTCTTAGATAACACACTCATTCTGCCTTTATTCTATTTTCCAAAACTGTGGGCGTGGTTCTGTCTGTTTTCTGGGCGGGACACGTGAGAAAGAGCCAATCAGCGCGCGGGTGTTTATTTGTGGGCGCGGTTAAGTCTATATCTCTCGATGTGGTCGCGATCACTGAGTTTTCAGCCTGTGTGGACTAATCTCTCATTTCTCTACTCTCACTGTATCACTGAGGAACTTACTGTCACTTACTGAGGACATGGAGGAAGAAGTGTCCTGAGAGTAAACACACACACACACACACACACACACACACACACACACACACACACACACACACACACGGGACTTGACTCTTCATTCTGCACCGGTACGGAGAGTAGACACCGGTTCACGGCAGGAGCGCGCGGCGATGCTGAATCTGAACGCGATGATTGAGGTGTCGATCCCGTCTCTACACCGGGAAGTGGACGAGTCCGGGAAATCACGGAAGGTGAGGACTGCTCACTGTACTCTAACTTATAATGATCTTTTATACACCTTTAATCAAAGTACATTCACAAACAAATACTACTACTACTACTACTAATAATAATAATAATATATGATATTATTATTAATATAAATAAAACAATATACTAATATAATAATAATATTATTAATAATAATAACAACAATAATTATTATATTATTAATACTATAAATAAAAACAATCTAACTACTACTACTACTACTACTACTAATAATAATAATAGTAATAATAATAAATAAATATAAATAATATAACTAATAATAATAATAATGATGATAATTATATTATTATTATTATTATTATTATTATTATTATTATTATTCATAGCAACAACAACAACAATAATAATAATAATAATAACAATAATTATTTAAAGTCTTTTTATTGATGATTTTAAACATAATATACAGAACACAAACAACCCTTTACCCTTTTAACACCTCCCATCCCACCCCATCACCAGACCTGCATTTAAGAGAGAGAAACACAAATTTATCAGATTGAAACCATGGTACACAGTAAGTTGAAATAAATACATACTGCATATCTTATACATGGTGCATCTTAATGGGTCATATTTTCAGGTTCTAAATTTTCTACAAATGTCAAGAAGGGCTGCCAGGTTACATAGAACTTCTGTACTGAACTCTGAAGAGAGTGTCTTATCTTCTCTAGTTTGAGATACTGCATAACCTCTCGGATCCACTGAGTGTGGGTCGGAGGGAGAGGATCTTTCCACCTAAGTAATATTAATCGTCTAGCTAACAGAGTGCAAAAAGCCAATACCGTACCCTTACAATGGTTTATAACAATAATGATTTAAATTTAAATTATTTGAATCTGAATTATTATTTCATGAGAACACAAATAGCCAATGTTGTAAAGTCAGGTGCGACTTTAATCCGCCTCTAATTCACTCATCATCCTGAATGACTGATTGAGCAAACAGGATAGCATTAATAGTTCCACCCTGCATTTTTCTGAATGACTTACAGGACATACACAGAGGTCAGTGAACACTGGAACACTGGCCATTTGGGATTTACACCCAAGCACCTGTCCACTATGTCACTGGGTCACTGAGCTCCCTAACACTCACTAATAAGGCAGTGAAGAAACATTTGCTTTGTTTTTTCGTACATGTTTAATCATACCAGCCAGGAGATGAGGTGTTACTGATGGTATGATTGTCGTATGAAGCAACTTTGCTTTTCATGAGTATTCCAACATGCACTGAGGCGTTTTATTATTATTATTTTTTTGGCACTTGAAGTCAGACGTGCTGTGACACGTGTCTGACGCAGTAACACAGATCGGCTCGTACTGTGTCAGTACAGTACACCAGACTCCAATGTATACAAATGTGTGTGTTTAATGCTGAGCTCATAGTCTAAAAGTAGAATCCTGAATCACAGCATGCTGAAAGGTGTTGATGTCACTCAAAGCTTGAATGGCATTCAATGAAAGCCATGCACCAACTGCACACACTTGGCGCTGTGATGACACAGAGGAACAGCCCACTGCAAGCTCACCTTTTGCTCTTATAGTAATATTCAGTGTGCTCTTATAGTAAAATAACGCTGTTGTGATGCATCCCGGAGTGACATGTTATTACTCTCTGAGCTGATGCACTTAAAAAACCCAAGGCAGTTGGATCTTTGGGCTGTTTTTTCCCCAAATTTGATCAAGCCAGACACATCAGGCTGTGTGTCATGCTGAAAAGCATAGACGGAATATTGATTGTGTGTTGTTGACCACTCTGAGCTGGTATGTTGAACACATTGGCCTTGTATGGAAGTGCCTGTGTAGACACCGGGGTCCTGTGTCTCAGGACTTCGCCCTAGCGGAAGCACGCAACCAAGCCGTCGGTGACAATGACTGCTCTGTGAGTGTCTGAGACAGAGTGAGTGTGTGAGAGTGTGGCAGAGAGACACAGAAGGAGGGAAGGAACCGGAGATCCTGAATGGAGCTTTTTGCAGGCAGTACTTCTGACCCCAAACACACTGCAGGCTAGTGTATACCCTCAAGACTCCCTCCCTAGGGGTTAAATGCAACAGCGCTGCCCTTTCCATTTACGTTTAAAGGATCAGCCGCCGTAGTAGAAAGTTTCTCTCTTAGCAGCACACACATACACACACTCATTCTGTGGGGTTAATGTGAAAACCCTCTGTTTGGATAGACACTAATCAAATGAGATTAATAGAGTTGAGTCGTTTGAATAAGTACTAGGGACAATTTAGAGACGGTGCCCTACGGAGGAATTTGAGCTCCACATTTATCCCATCTCATAGCCAACTTGTGGAGCGGTGGAAAACCTGTCCTCAGCACCACCTTGGGGAGCAGTTGGGGGTTATGTGTCTTGCTCAAGGGCACTTTAGTTGTGTCTTCTCAGCTGTGGGGATTGAACTAGTGACCTTCTGGTCCCAAGGCTGGTTTTTAAAACAAAAAAACCCACAGCTGCCCCAATCTACCTACCTGCATGTTAGGTGGACATCAGTGAACACAAGAAGACTGAGATGGAAAACTCTGATTTAGTACTCAGTATAAATTTACATTAAAGTACCAAAAAACCTGGTACATATTGGTGCTGGCTCCATAATGGTGTGGGGTTTGTTGTTTTCCATGGGACCCCTGGTACATCTGACAGGTGAACACTATGTGTGTCTCCTTTCTGACAAGTTACACCAGTTAATTTCCTGCATTCATTCTGATGGGTTTGGCCACCACACACGTCTAGAGAAACCAAATTATGGTTAGACGAACACTCAGACGAGTTTGGGGTTTTTCCATTCGCACGTAAATCACCAGGGATGCTAAGCAACACTCTGTAAAACACAGAAATCCTACATCTTGGAATACAACAGAATTGTTAACTGTTCTGCAGGAAGTATGCTGTTCAGTGCTTACAGAATATTTCCACAAGGTCTTTGGAGTCCATGCCCTGTGAAGGACCTATCGAGTATTAGACCGGCACTTCAGTGTATATAAAACATGCTTTACAACAGTCAGATATATTTTTATAATTCAATAAAAAATGTGTTTGACACAAACACATTGTCGACCTGATATGGGTCATGTGTTGTCATATCTTTCATAGCCGTTTTATTGATCTGATTGCTCTTCCGACATAGTTTCGAGCTTACTAAATGCGGAAAAGGATTTGGATAAAATTTTTACTGCAACTTTCTTTTTAGAATATCAACACTGATGTCTTCTCTCTCTTTCTCTCTTTCTATAGCTGTGCTACATTCGAATCTAACCCTCACCTTAACCTTAATAACCTCATTGGCTTGCTTGTTTTTAATTAAAACAAGGAGATCAACCAAATGGCAGCTGGATCTATCCTAGTGCGGACATTTGGTCCACACATGCACACAGTCTGTTTGGGCTCCACCCTCAGCCAGCTGTCCATGTCCCTTGGTCATGGTCAGAACCCTTTGACCATAGGGGGACAATTACAGGACAGCTGCAGAAGGAAAGTTATTTTATACCCTCACACATGCTCAGTTTTTTAACCAGGATATGACTGATGAGTCTGGCTATGTAATATCTGGCAGCTTCAGTAGATCTAAATCAATGAATGTTGATGCAGAACAGGCTAGACATCGCCACTGTAAATTTGCCTTGCCCAACCATTTTAATTCAAAATTTTGTTTTGTGCTACACACCAGTTAGATAAACACACCTAAATGTCTTTGTCTGTGTGATACATAAATACAACAGTGTATTAAACTTGAAGAAATTCTGCTGAAGCAGCTGTCCTATGTCACTTATTCACCTAGGATCATGACTGAATAACACCAAGATTTGTCACTGTGGCCCACACTGAACCACAAAGCAGAATTTATGTAATTGTTATAAAAGAAGCTCTTGTTAAATGATAACTAAGAAAGGGACCAGGTGATGGACACTTTCCAACAGAGATTCTTCAGACATACACTGAAGTGCTAGAAAAAAACGATACACCAGTCTAATACTTGGTAGGTCCCCTATGGGGCATGGACTTGACAAGCTTGCTAAGAAAATCTGTAGGTGATGAACACTATGTTTCCTGAAGAATGCTCCACAGTTCTGTTGTATTCTGAGGTGGAGGATTTCTGTGTTCTGCAGCACGTTGCATGGCATCCCAGATGTGATCTGATGACTTAGTTGGAAAAACTTAGATACAAGTTTTTCTGGCACTTAAATCATATTACTTTTATTTACTTACTTTTTAATTATATATTTTACTTTTACTAGGTATCTCTGCAGTTGTACTTCGTGCTGCTCTAATACACCAGTTATACTCTAGGACTAATTAAGTGATCTATCTGTCTGCTGGTCTGTCTGTCTGTCTGTCTGTCTGTCTGTCTGTCTGCTGGTCTGTCTGTCTGTCTTTTAGTTCAGTGCAGGTAAAATTCCACCGTAAGTGATATATAAAGCTTATGATATATAAAACTCTATTCTATTATACAAGAGGATATTTATGTGGCTGATCGTTCAGACAACGCTGTTAAATTCTTAAATCTGATTGGTCAGATGGTGTTGATTAATTTCCTGTGGCAACATCTCTGGCTGTAGTCACATGTTAACATGCTACTTCTTATATTTAGTAGTTTCTTTAGTAACAGTTTAGACAGAGATTTGTATAGTGGACAGTCTACATACATGTGTAAATGTCTGGTCAGTTTTCAGTTTTCAGATATTTACATGGTGAACACAGATGAGTGGTGTGAAGGATTAGTTAAATGTCCTGGGATGGTTATACTTAATATAAGCACTCTTGAAATATCTCCCGACCAATCAGATTTGTGGACTTGAAATAACCATTGTATAAGGGATAGTAATCACCTTCAGGGTGGTAAGAGTAACTTCACCTAACATTAAATCAGGATTTCTTGTTGTTTTTATTCTTAAATTAATCATATGTATATCTGTGCTGCTGTATTTTCCCACTTTTGTATTTTATTTATTTATGTATTTATTATTATGAAGATGATAATTAGTATAACGATAAAATTAATTATATTTCTTAGTTTATTTTTTATCTATTTACTTGCTTGTTTATTTATTTATTTTTTTATCTATATATTTATATTTATTTTTTAAATGTATATTTTAGATTAAATTTTTGGGGAGCGACATAGAAATCTAGTGTGAAACAGATTCTAGTATTTGGGTCAGTGTTTCCATGTTGCTGTCACCTGAAAGGTCATCTTCAGCCTGGTGTTGATCAGAGTCATGCTGTTTCTCACATTCCTGCTGGGTTTCCAGAGCATGCAGAGCTACACAGACTCTCCTTTTAGACTAACTCAGTTAACTAATGAAGTACACAAAACACTCCGCTCATCATGTGTGACAATCACAGAAGATATTTTTATGTGTAAGTCATTGCCCCTCTGGCCCTTAGGACCCAGTGTTGCATCACACAACCTTGACTTGATTTCACCTTGACTTGTCAAAGCTTGCTTGATTTGGCCTGTCTTACATTCCGACTCTCTCAACAAGGAACAAGTCAGAGACCTGTAATCCCGCAGAGGTGAAGCAGATGAGAAGTGAAACCCTTTTGCTCAGAGTGAGAACAGATATGAAGTGGAAGTGAGTACTGCTAGTTCCGGTTCTTTCTTAGGGAAAGTGGGAAACTTCAAGGACGTGAAATCCGTAGTTGAAGTTTACCGGAAACCAAAACATTTCCCTGATCACAGCACAGACCTGCAGTCATGCTCAAAAACCTGAAATGAATTTGAGTCACATATTACTGTTACTAAATGTGTAAGTTATGTCTACCAAACTGCTAGGCTGTACAACAAAACCGATGTACAGTATGAGGGTGAGTCAAAATGATCCGTACTCTGGTTGTAGAATTTCTGTTAATCAACTTTCAGAAAAGACAAATATATTATTTTTCGACATAATCTCCCTGCTTTACAATACACTTCAATCTGCCAGCAAGCTTTTCTATTCCCTTATTATAAAATGTCTTAGGCTGAGCTGCGAGACACAAATTGACCGCTGTCTTTACCTCTTCAACTCTGTCTGATGGGACAAGATCAGGACTATAGTGAGGATGCTTTAACACCAAGTTTTTGGAAAGTGTGTGGACATGTATTCAACAACACAACACCATTTTATAGCAGCCCTCTGCATTTTGTTTGAATTTTAGGCTTCAGCTCTTCAGTGAACATCTCACTGTAACGATCACTGTTGATTGTTGAACCTTTTTTTTTACTGCACTTTGCGTTACTGATGTAACACGTTCAAACCTGCCCAGCAGTAACTGGGGAGACAGAGACCTAGTATGGAAAGCGTTGATGAGACTAACAGATGTTTTAGTATAACTGGAGCACGGATAGACTCAGCCTCGTAATTTCCCCATGGGGCCCTCAAATGCTTTGAACAGCTCAAATGTCTATTGCCTTATTGACGGACTCAGCCAATGGTGTGCATAAGTGGAGTTGCTATTTATTTGGCATTTGCTCATCTGTACCAGTTTTCCTGGCACTTCACTGTATGTACATCAGAATCTGTATATGTATAAGTTGGTGCTATTGAAATATATTAGTCTTATATTTTTGTAATGATCTGTTGACATTTAGTTTCATGGGGTCCAGTCAAGCTACACATATATACAGTGTCCCATCATGCATTGTTGCCTTTGCCCTGAGGAAAGTCCAACATGGACTGAAACATCTGCACTTCTGCACTTAACTCTCCGTTGCACATTATTTTACTGGCTGTATACCCTGTCAGTGTAACAAATATTTAACTTCTTTTTACATTTTTTTTACTTCTCTGTGAACATGTCTTTGCTTGTGGCACTGAAAGTTTTTCCCCTGACTACGTCAAAGGACTGCTCCTGTGGGGCCCTTGAGCAAGACCCTTAACCCTCTTTGCTACAGGGTGACTGTATCCTGGCTGCCCGTGCATTTAGACTCCAACATCCTAAGGAATTGAGATATGTAAAAAAACAAAAAAAAATACTTTACTGTGCTGTGATGAATATGTGTCAAAGACACATTCTTTAGTTTTGATAGGGCCTCTTGTGAACCTGTTAGAAACTAAAAAATGGCCGAAATAAAATTTTAACCATGGATCTGCTGTTCAATGTTGTATTTGACACTTTGGTGTAGTCATTATTTTATTTAATTTTTCATTATTAAAAAAAAAGAAGCAGCACCAAAAGTGGTGTTTTTGACCATTTTTTGGCAAAACATTTTCACTGGCATTTCTGAAACATTGTAAGATATTGCACTGGTGGCCTCATTGCACTGGAGGCTAGTCATTGTCTCGATGCTTGCATTCAGTGGTGTGCTTATCATAAGAAAAGGGCCCTGCCCAGGGTGGCACCCATAGATGGGATGTGAGATAAGGTGACTAGGGGTGAGAGTTTGGGAACTATTACAGCCAAAAGGGGAACAACAACTCATTAACTTTAAAGCAGCAGGGGTCCGCCATGGCTTCATTTACATAGGAAACAACCATTCAAGTATTCAAATATTAAGGGGTTTCGCAGTCTAGGGTTTAGTCTGACTTTAATCCAGAGTGCTTTTATTGTTCTTTGTTACTGTTCTCTATTGTAATAGAGGTAATCATCCATTTTCTTACAACATACAATAAACTGACGTTAACTGTATATTTATGTATAATATTGACATGCAGACACCTTGGCAGAAAGCGTCTGCAATGTCAATGCGTCTTTTGTATTAGAGAAATGGAAAAAAAACTATGACTACTAATGTATGATGGATGCAGTGAGAGCAGACTTCAACATTTACACAACTCAATCTTTTCAGATTCATATGTCAATTGGGTCTTTTTAATATTGTGAAAAAAAAGAATACTATTTGCATATATTTTCAGTGTACATGATCTTAATGCATAAAGGTCAGCAGGTCTGATACAGTCATTCAAATATCATTTAGAGAAGAAATGACAGCCAGGGCGTGCCGCATATTATACATACCTCAGCGCCGCAGTGGTACATGTTCAGAGCTCATTCAGTAATTGTTCTTTGTCATTACTGGTTGCAAAATCTGTTGGCTGTTGCCCAGTCATAGCAACTCCTTCAGTATTTACTCAGGTGTGATATGGTTCTTGATAAAATCAGTGCTTCCTGTATATTTTAAAGAACATGCGTAAGTTTTTCCAATACTACGATTATTAATTCGTGTCGAGTATTGCCCTGTATAGGGGGCATAAAGGTTGCTTGAAGGTACTGAAGTGCACCATGTACACCCTGAAGATGAATGTGGATGTTTTCACTTGGCCAGTCAAATTATTCCTGTCGCAAAAAACCTATGCTCAAGTCTCATTCATACAGTCGATAAGGAGTAATGAATAGACTAATGTAGCGGTGTTCCATAATATCAAGTTCACCCTGTTCTGTATATGCACATTGCAGACAGTCCATCCATCCATCCATCCATCCATCCATCCATCCATCCATCCATCCATCTATCTATCTATCTATCTATCTATCTATCTATCTATCTATCTATCTATCTATCTATCTATCACATTTGCCTTTATTTATCCTATAAGCTTGTTCTCAGACTGACACCTTTATTTAGATTCATGAGTAATTGCATCTAGGTGTTAGTGACCCTGAGTGTGTATGTGCAGTGCAAACTAGGCCACAGGTCATAAATTAACTAGTCACAGCCTTTGACTATAGGATCACCACAGCCTCTGTTTGTCTGTGCCCAGTCTAATTGCACTATTAGAAAGTAATCCACAACACTTTTGCTTTTGTTTGGTGGCTTCTCCTTTCGAAGGTGTTACTAGAATAGCTCACACTTCTTGTAATGCCCCTGAAACAGAACACTGGTGTGGCCCAGAAGCAAGCACATTTAGTTTCTTTTCTTTATCTCCTATACAATAGGAACAAATGTGTCAGAGCTCAGCAGCCTGTCTCACTGAGCTACAATGACAAGCCCTGATCTCTACTGACTTCATGTTGCTGAATAGATAGCTGCCACATCATCACGGCATTCATACGACACGAATAAGCGAGAGTTTTCTATCAGAGGAGACATCAGCACATCAGACAGTGAAGTCATATGTTTACTATGTGTGGAAACTAGTAGACATCCATGTGGTCATAAACAAGTCAGTTCACTAGAGGGCGCTGTTTGGAATTCCCTTGTGAAGGACGGCTGGTGTGTGTTTATTTCTTGTCTTCTTGTATTGTAACTGTAGGTTTTGTGTTTTACAGCTCTACAGGGTGGAAGTTTTGTTCAACGGAAGGAAGCACTTCGTTCTGCGACGGCAGAGCGAGTTCCAGATGCTGCACCGGAAGCTTAAGAAGATCCTGCAGCTGCCTGAATTCCCCAGCAAGAGGACCCAGTTGCGCTCCAAACCCCCTGATCAGAGACGGCAGGAGCTGGAGGACTACATACAGGTAGAGCAGGAGGTCACACCTGTTCTCTGTATGCCGCCTTAAAATATAGTGCCATGGTTGTAGTTGAAATGGTACAGTAAAGATTTCTGCTTGCAGGTGATCCTGTATGAGAATGAAGTGGTTCCTCAGGAGCTGCTGGATTTCCTGGAGGTCAAACACTTCCACACAGCAACCAAGATCTGTGGTTTTCGGTATGTACTGCACCTGCGTAGGAGCCACAATGTGTGTAGCTGTAGAGCAATTCCACACAAATAAACTTCAGCCTTTTTGTAATAAAATATGGACATGTCACATCCATAATCCAAAATTGTCACATCTATATCATCGTTAATTAATCTTACATGCTGCATGATGCATTCTGTGATGATGTTTTCAGGAAATGTGCAGTTAATGATGAGTTTTTAGAAATTGACTACAAAGTCCTAAAGACATTAAATGACAACATATGCAGAGTGATCCACTGGCCCTAAGCTTGTCTCTGCTGTGTATCTGTATATCTGAGTCCGAATATAACTCCATCACACTGGAATTGTCGTGCTGCACAACTGACTTCAGAGAGCTCTGTACTAACTGAGGTGTTATATTTCTTTATAATTTATTATTTTTATACTTAACATTTTTTTTTATTATTATTGTTTTAGTGAAGAGCAGCAGAAGGACACAGAAAAGCGGGATAACAGGTAAGAGTCTTTCACAGCAAAGCTTTAGGTGTATAGGTGTACAGTACTGTCTTAGGCACCCTATATGGTGTTTAGTATAAATGTTGGTGTAGACATTTATTTTATGAATTCTGCATTTTTGAGTAAGTACAAAAACATTTTAGATTATAAATCCAAAGATTATAAATAATAATAATAATAATAATAATAATAATAATAATAA
>JAOVVF010000010.1:3298156-3327060 GCA_028565595.1 Duopalatinus emarginatus | reverse complement strand
ATAGATGTTAAATCTCTACCATAACCCTTATTTGCAAAAGACATGGAATCATTTTCTATCCAAACAATGAAATGTTAGGCTACATGCTGGTACACATGTTCACAATGTTTATTATTGGCTGTAAAATTTCCATCATGTCCTTTTGTGTCCCTTTAAAATAACTTGACAATCATTCTGGAAAATATGAGTGTGTAATGAGATTGTGTGTCTTCTGAAGAATTAATTTCAAAGAGGTTTTAACAGTAATAAAATATAGTAATAATAATAATAATAACAGTAAAGCAGTAATAGCAGCTTGAGGATATATTCTCCTATGACTGTGTGCTGTGATAAGGTGTGTGCGCATGTGTGTGTGGATGCCCTTTAAAAGGCTGGGGAAAGGTTATGGTGACAGCATGACTGAAGATAGGTAGACAAGTGAAAGGCCATCACATGCAGGGAATGAAAATGCGATGGAAAATTAATATCTTCTGGAGGATTCAGGCGCGAAAACCTTGGAATCTGATGAATATTGATTTAGGGGCAGTATCTTCTCTGAATGTGTGTTCAAACCGTCAAACACTGATCAGACATCTGATCAGACAGCAAAGATCATTTAGTTGTTACAGGAGATCACAGGTTTGTCTGCTAGGTGAGATCAGACTGTTAACCAGTAGGGGTGTAACAATACACATTGTTGAAACATTCAAATTCAGTACTGTTTCAGTAATGTTCCTTAGGTTTCCATAGGAGGTCAATTTTCAGCTGTTGCTCATGAATGTAGGACCCAGTTTGTTAGGTATAGTATGCAAGCATATTGTTGTGAGCTTTTTAGATCCCTGTAACCTGTTCTGATTAGAGATGGCGCTATTTTTTCAGAGAAGACTTCAGATGATGAAGTTACACTATAGGTAGCAAAATGACTGGTATGTGACTGGTATCCATTAAAGCCTTGATGCTTTATTTCAATTACAATGCATTACCATGTCTACAGATTATGGTTAGAGGAACACTTATCTGAATTTGGGGTTTTGCCATTCCCACCTAAGTCACCAGATCTCATTGTTATCGAACACATCTGGGATGCCATGTAACATGCTGTGGAACACAGAAATCCTGTTCATTTCCCACTGCATATTTCCCACTGTTTGCAGTCCTACTGAGTATTAGACTAGTGTACTAGGTTTTCTGGTATTTCAGTGTAGATTGGTCACAGACATAAAAGGACCTGATTTTTATATTAATTTTAGGTATAGTGGGTATGGGCATGTCTAGAGACCTAACCTTGTAGTTGATCTGACATTAACATGTCAGATTAACATCTGGCAATAGGCATTTTTGAGGATGTTAGCAGTTGATTAACTTGCTTTCACTTGGTTCTCAAATTGGAAACGATTTTCCAAATAGATAGAAAGCAGATTTTTTTTATATTTCAGCTAGTCAGAGGCACTAAATGGCACTAAAAAAAGGATGAGTAGATTAAATCCAGATGTTTTTGACGTAAGGTTGTTGTAAGGACTGAAGCTCTTTTTAGAACACAAAAATGTTAATATTTAAGGGGGGGGGGGGTAGTCAGGACGCCATCCACATTGGGCCCCTCTGGAGTCTTTACATTCCTGTACTATTATTGTGGAGCTGACAGGAGGCACATACCTGAGCTCTAGATAAACTTTATGAGATAATGGAAAACAGTTTTTCTATGGCTTACCAATAAAAACCCAAGGATTTCAACTGAGCGTGCAGCGAATTGGCCTCGTTTATGTATTTATTTATACCATTTCATTCCACATAATCAAGTTTAGAGCCATTCCGCTTGGGTTTCCGTATAGGGCTGCGCTGCATAATTTACCTTTAGCTCTGCCTAGCATGTGGTTTTTGTTTCTTGCTAAAAAGCAGGGCTTGGGTGCACTGGGCTCCTCCTTTGGCAAAGAGTACAGTTGTCCAACTTCTTATCCTATCATTAGACTAGAAAAAATGATTCATCAGCAGACCTTTAGTGAAGACGGATGGGCAAGACTCTTACTATATCATTAGGTTCCTGTTGTGTTGTCAGCAGTAAAATCAAAGATTTTTGAGCTGCCATGTTTGGTTTAATTTACTAGGTTGAACTCCACATGACCTGGTAAGTTTGATGCGATACGTAAGTCAGTTTCAAAACAACCTATTGGGTACACAGTCATATTGGGTGTCCATGCTCCCTAATAAACACTTTACTTCCATTTCACAGTGTTGTGTCAACTCTATAAATGTCATCAAGCACATGGGTGTGAGTGTGTTAGCCAGAGAAGCCTTTGCCAGCATTTCCTTTTCCGTTGTATATCACCCCTATCAGCACAGTATCTCTCTTCTGCATTGTTCTAAAATTAAAGTCTGAGTAGTGAATACAAGTGCAACAGAGACATTTACTTTAAAGGAGAAGGTACAGCAGAGAAAAACAGATGTACGTAGAGATACCCACCTAGACACCAAGACTAGAACACATCCACCAGTGAACGATGAGACCGATCTGAAAAGCAACGAACAGAAATGAGTTACAGACGTCTGAGCACATTAAAAAGCGAAAATTATCACTCAGCAGCACCTGAGTCCTGTCCTCCCCAGCACAATCAGTAACGTTATACATCTCTGTAACATATAAAACTTCTCTAGGAAATCCTGACATTGTATCTCACCTAGAATTATGTCATGATGATTAGAGGTGGGCAAAGCGTATAAGATCATTACACAATGGTGCAGAAGCTATACAGAGCTTAACTCCCTTCTAGGGTCACAGGCTATCCACATACTATAACCATTACGTTGTGCTATCTATATTCATTTTAAGGATTATAGTTAAGTGTAGGAAAATCTCTCGTTCATCATGTGGAAACATGCAATTGTTAGGGAGCCTGTATGCTCCCTATTCTTTAAAACATGTGGATCTGTTCTGTGCACTGCAACCCGATCCATCTATTAGAGGGAAAGCTGTCTTGGGTCTCGAGTCTCAGTGAGAAACCGTTGGCCAATCCTTACCGCCCACACGAACAGAGTAAAGACACAGCGAGGGCCTCCATTACTGCGTTGCGGCCTGCGCTCTTTTCCAACCTGCAAGCCTTCATTTTCTCCAAGGAGGCTTGAAAATGACACACTGAATGAAATGGCTAGGTTTAAAGTACTGGGCCCCATTTTTAGGTCGGTGCTTGTTGGATCAGGCCCGATCCTTGCTCTCTAAAGTTCAGTTAAGGTTAAAGAGGGTGGTCTGATGTACTTGCTCTGTTTGGTTGTTAAGGTTCCATTTGCACTGAAGTGCCAGAAAAACTGATACTAATACATGGTAGGTCCACCACAGGAGAGTAGGACTGCAGAAATACAAAAATATTCTGTAGGCAATGAACAGCACACTTCCTGCAGAACGGTTCACAATTCTGCTTTATTACAAGGTGTAGGATTTCTGTGCTCCAAATTGTGTTGTTTGATAATGTTGAGATCTTTGTGGGAATAGAAAAACCCCAAACTCAGATGAGGGTTCCTCTGAACATAATTTGGCATTTTTCGACATGCGTGTGTTGACGAACCCAAACCCATCAGAATGAATGCTGGACATTAACGGGTATAACTCATCAGATAGGTGGCACACATAGCGCTTATCTGTCATAGACGTTCGAAAAAAAGGTGCATGGGAACTCCATACCAGTATGCAGCTACCACCAGCCCCTACAGTTTTTTTTTACTGTCTGTACCAGTTTTTCTGAAACTTTAGTGTATATAACATTATACCATGCCCAAGGGAATGTCTTCTTCAAATGGATTGGCTTTCTGGTCACACCTTTGAAATGTAACAATGAGAACAAAAATAAATGCAAGTTCAGTAAATTTATTAACAAATTAATCATGCATTTTAAATTTTAAGCTACTCAGATATGACTAAGCAAAAGATTAGGAAGTAGCCATGGCATAAATAATATGACACTCCCCACATTGCCCAAGTATAAGAAAGTAATATATGTTCTTGTTGAAGGAAACAGTGCTCTTTTTTGGTAATCAGACAGCTTTGGCATGTCTCAATGCCTAAATGTCAAAAATGCCATCCCAGTGCAAGTGCACAACTCTCAACGCAAAGTCACATCCCGCCGATGTCATGGTCATTCAGGGCTGAGAGTCAGAGGAGTCAAGTTAGTCTGTGGGCTTATGAATGTGGAAGAGGACAAGGCTGGATTGAGACAAGCAATTGCCCGAGGATTTTCAGATGACCCCGATGACCGTCCACAACTAGACACCAACAACCAGAACACCATTCTTGCAGTCCCCTTAAATATACATACCTGTTGTATGATCTGAAATAGACCTAGGTCACTTTTAGCAACGTGAGCTTAACCAGCGTGATGTTGACAAAATAATGTTAGCTAGTTGACGTCAGACGGGTCAGCTGAACTTGTGACTTCATTTGGGAACTATGCTAGCTATAAAAACAATGCCCGATAGCTTATACTGTGCTATTTGACATTGAGTGACTGAATGACCACCAGCAGTAGGTGATAGTCTCACTTTATGATAGCATTACAGTTGTTATTGTCAACATTGATTCAATTAATCCTTATCATCATCATGGTATAGTACACACACTACCTCCCTTCTCCCTCCCTGTTAGTTCCTATTAGTCATGAAGGTTACCGTCCCTGTTAGTTACAGCAGCATGCTTACTGCACCAACTGCGCTCTCCTCCTGCTCCTGTTCACTCTGTCCCTCAACCCTGTCATGATCAACATGTCCCTCATAGCCTTCCCTGTCACACGCCTGCTCTCGTGCCTAACAATGCCCATGGCTAAGCACCTCTCCTCCTTCAAGTTCCAGCATCTATTACCTACTGCAAGCTCCTGCAGCAAACATGTCTGTTGTTGCTGTCTAGATCTTTTTTCTCTGCCTCTCCCTTGCGCTTTTGTTTATCCATTTTGATGCCCTTATCCATCCACTGATATTTGGCTCTAAAAACACACTGAGACCTGAAACTTAATGCACCAGTAAAAAATGGGATTGCGCCAGCCCAGTGTTGGTAGTATAAATGAACTGAAAATTGGGCTGCTGCTCCTGTTCCTGCTTTAAAATAAATAAATTAATAAATAAATATGCTCAATACCACTATATCCACCCCATAGTGCAGCCAAAGTGCGTCAGCCCGCTGGGAAAATGCCTAGTCCAGCTCAGGAAAGGGGCAGATAGCGCTTTCGCAGGGTGTGTTACACTGCCCTGCGATGCAGCATCTGTTTCAGAGGAAGCATGTGTCAGCCACACCCTCCCTGATGGCTAGCAGGGAGGTAGGGGGAAAAGGTCTTGCGTAGGTTTTATAAATATTCAGATGACAGGCTCGATGACTAAATTCTATGAATTATGTGATGACTAAAATGTGTTATTCCGTTTTATTGTTTCAGGTTGCTATAAAGTCTATTAAGAAGGAGAAAATCAAGGACGAGCAGGACATGGTGCACATCCGTCGGGAGATTGAGATCATGTCGTCCCTACGCCACCCCCACATCATTTCTATATATGAAGGTTTGTCTTCTACTCATCCTTTATTGTTCAAATAGAAGTTTTTTTTTAGTCGTTTCAGTGTTCGAATGACTTTCATCTATCTGCCCATTCGTGTGTGTGTGTGTGTGCTTTGTTGTCTGTGCCATGATGGAAAGTTTCACGTTGAAGATGTTACTGTTAGATCTTCACTCTGGTATTAATCATCTGTCTGTGTGTGCTTTTAGAAGCATAAGATGTAAGAGTGTGTGTGTGTGTGTGTGTGTGTGAGAGAGAGAGAGAGAAATATCTGATTGTGTGTACACTGGAGTAGGGTGTCTGTGGGCAACCTTCCATGCATACAAGGGGTCTCCTCCAATCCTCTTGATCTTGAGGCCAGACATCTGCTGGTGGTTTGGGTGCGAGCAGCTGGGAAGCAGACTCTCTGGAAAGGAGACGGATCTCTGGGCGTCTCCATCTCACCCTTATGCACTGACGTGTCTCTGTCCTTGCTATGAATTAAACATCATTTCAATAAATAATTAATAACCTCCTCACTACTAATAATGAATGGCCTATCCTGGGGCTGTACTGTACTGTTTCTGTTGTAGAACATTAATACATACATTCATAAGCCAGATGGGTCTTTGGGTGGGTCTCATTAAAAACAAACAGCTGAGTGACTCTGAATAAGAGCCCTCAGGTTATCATACGTGTATGGAGCATGATTCATTGTCTGAATTCCATGTACATGATTGCTATGGGAATATTGCTTCCATGTCCTTGTGCGTTTTTTTTTTTTTTTTTTTTTTACTCCCATGGTTCTGTGCCACGTCGGGCTTGACTCACACGGCATTATCTAGCTGGCGCTTTTTGTTCACACAGTCTACAAATAATAAACACAGAGAATGTGTTTATTAAGTGGTGAGCGTCTGATGAGGAGCGACACTCGCCTCGGCGTAGTGTTATAACTCAGCCCGTGTTGTGGTTGGCTCGTCCCGGAGTGTCTGAGATGATGATTAGGAGAAATACCCATCCAAATGAGGCTCTGGAGTCAGGCGTCAGGCAGATAGTGTCTGTGTCTATGCTGTTTGGTCTACCACTTCAATAGCTCTGTTATTTTTTTATATATATGCTCCACGGTTTTCTGGTGTATCTCGTTAAGTTGCGTTTACTGTTGCGGGTTGGCGGCCAACCAAAATAGCACTGAAACGTATAGACAGAAGTATACAGTATATATTCTGTAACAACCTTGTCAACCATTAATTGCATATGTGAGGCAAGCGGATCCAGATGTCCATGTGAAAAAAACACCAGATAAACTCATTTACAGTGCATCAGCTAAATGTCACACTTCACACTCTGCAATAGTTCACATCTGAAAAAGTCTAACCCAGAAGATGGTGCTACTTGATTTCACAGCACTGTCAATACCCACACATGTGTAGTGCTAATTATAGCCTCCCCAAGCCTGAATCGTGTGTGTAATTGCGTTAAGGAGTGAACAATACGCAGTAATTGCAGTGTCGTAAGCAGAACTACAGAACAAAGACCCGTAGCGATGAGAAAGTGGATCTCACTGCCCAGGGTTCTGTAATCTGCCTAAGTTTTTCCTATAGGAGAAAAGATAGATGGGAATAAGGGGTCAAGGGTCACAGCTAATAAACACAATCATGAACTGAAAGAGCCAAAAGGCCATGGGCTCTGAACGTCTCCAGGCACAAAGTCTCTGTCCCAATGGGACTATAAGAGGATTCGAGCACGAGGAAGAACAGAGGAGCTTTTAGAGACACTCGGAATGGATCTAAAGTCTCATTTCATTGCAGGTTTCATTATCACTGCACTTCAGTGGTGTAATTATAGCGACACACCCACACCCATAACATAAAACATGCTTATGTCAGGCAGAGATAGTGTTAAGTGGCACTGTCCTATGAATAGAGATTCATAGCATTTAATATACATTGAAGTGCCTGAAAAACTGGTAAACCAGTCTAATACTTGGTAGCGGCCCCCCCATATCTTGAAGGGACCGTTGTACATCCCTCATCTGATGTTCATTGAGGGCCCAGCATTGAATTTCAACTTGTGAATCCTTGTGGATTTTTGTTGTCACAGTACACCCTTGAAATGATCATACGTCAAAATCCAAACTTTGCTTCTACCTCCGAAATGCTATGACCCCTCTTACGAGCTGACGAACTATAAAACCCTGTTGAACCCAACGAGAGTGTCCTGAGCAGCTGCATCACTGCCTGGTTTTGGGAATGGCACCCGTATCAGATCACAAGTCCCTGCACCGGGTAGTGAGGACAGCTGAGAAGATCATCGGTGTCTCTCTCCCAACCATAATCTGCTGTTATCAAGGCAGAAAAGCTCTAGAAGCCTCCATAGATGTCTGTTGTTTTATATACGCACAGGCAGATGACGTGCATAAATGGTGTTGCTATGTATTTTGCATTGGTTTGTCTGTAACCTTTTTTATCGATAAACTGATATTGATAATTATTGCGATGTAATATTACCTCGATAGAATTATAAGACGTAGGCGATAAAAGTAGTCAGTAGAATTTATTTGGAATACAGTGGAGTAACGTTCCATAGAACAAGTTCTGATGGAAAATAAATAAAGTTTAAAACAGAATTTGCCTTTTGAAGTAAAAAAGAACCTTTAATTGTAACAGAAATATTGATTTGATTTATATTGTGATATATATTGATATCGACTGATATGAAAAAAGATATTGTGAGAAGATGTTTTCCATATCGCCCAGCTCTAACTTCAGTGTATATTTTTTAACTTACTACAATTCACATTGTGGAGTGTTTAAATAATTGTGTGTTTTTTTCTTCCATGCTTTTAAACATGTTACTCTCATCCACTCCTGAGACTCTGGCCAATCAAGTGTCATCAGTCACAAAATCATGACCGATAAAATGGCTCGTATAAACGCCCACCGAGCTTATTTATACCATCTGTGTTTTGGCTTTGAATAACGGCTCCCCATCAATGTGCAAACTGTCGTCGAACCTATCAGCCGCCTGCTACTTTCCACAACAGTGTGATAAGTGCGTGATTTATAGCAGTGGAACAGTGGCACTGTGTCAGCTCCTGCCCTCTCAGCATTCTCGTCCTCTTCCCTCTTGTTTTCCTGTTACACAATTCCCAGAAGGCCTGGCGCTCCACCTTCCTGCCTCTCAGTCGAAGGCCACAGAAAGGCAAGGCCGAGTGAGTCGATGCTGCTTTGCAAGGCGGCCTGCCTGGCCTTGGCTCAGGGTGGGGCGTTCGTTGAAAGGAGAACAGAGAATTTTGAGGTTTTGACAGAAACGAGTGCTTTCTCCTCCAGATAGTGTGGTGCAGCGTTTCAGTATAATTTGCCGTGTTTGTTGTCGTTACACCACAGCTGAGCCCCATGCTCATTAGCGGTTTAAGTCATGACCCCATGAACTCTGCAGTCTGTCCAGTCAAAAATATTTACTTTATCATTGAATATATTTAAAAACGTCTTAGAGGCACGTATTATTTTCATTGGTGATTCGCCGTCAATGAAAGTTACCCGGAAATTTTTATTTTCGACCACAGAACGTTTTTGAAGATTGTTGTCTCTGTGGCTACGTCCTTTCCCCATGTGAACATTCGCCAAATATTATACACCATATCCTTATTACATGACATGCTGTGCGTTTGAGGAAATCCACAGTAGATAATAGATATCCTTTTATTTATGCTGCAGGCACATCATTTTTTGTGGATTTGTTTTTATTAAGTTACCTTACAATCTGTTTTAAATTTATGGTTGCAGTATTTGAAAATAAGGACAAGATTGTGATCGTGATGGAATACGCCAGTAAGGGGGAGTTGTATGACTACATCAGCGAGCGTCGGCGACTTACAGAACGAGAGACGCGCCATTTCTTCAGGCAGATCGTGTCTGCAGTGCACTACTGCCATAAGGTACTGTACTGTAATGCCTTGCTTTTTCTTCTCTACTTGTCCCTGATCTCTCTGTCGTGCCTTGTGACCTCGGGCCTTTGTCCAATGCACAGGTATTAAACAAAGCTCAGCATGTAAACACTTCAGCTCTGTGTGCATGTTGTCTTTGGCTTCTTTGTGAATGACAGAATGATTGCTAACAGCTTTGCATCCTGAGCCGTGAATTCAGGTTAGATTAAAGGAATAAAGCTAGTATACTGTAGGTCCATACTGAGCGGGTTGCCAAAAGCAAGAGATAATTGAGCGGGCCACACATATTGCACATTCTGCCTGTAAGCAGGCTCGGAAATCGTTTCCCTTTTGTCTTTCTGTACAGTCTTTCATCGCCTCCTTCAATGGCCTGGATCCCCTGCTGTGTTCCATTTAGCGCCAAGTCCCAAAAGACACATCGCTGTGGGCTGCACTGTTCACTGTGAGCTGGGTTGCACTACATATGAATGATTTCATTTCCCCTTCCCGGGGAAGCCTGTACATGACCCGTGATGACCCGGGTGATGGTGACTGAGTCATCATTACTCCGGGCAATGGGACATGTGTCCTGCGATGTCGGGGTTGGCACAGATGTCATAGGAAGCGGCCTGCTTCACATGTCGCCCCATGTGCTCCATTCAAAAGCTTGCTGAACATGTGTTCCGTTTTCAGGCCAGCCAAGTTGGAAGTGTACGGCGCATTACTAACGAACTCTGCTGCGACCGAACTCATGTCCCTAATCTTGAAGGGCTGTGCTCCAGGCAGTGCTTCCCACATGTTAGTTGCTGCTTTAAAGGAGACACTAATGACACAGGCGGGGTTTGATTCAGAGCTGGTGTGAGAACATAACTCGCTGTAGTCCGTAATTACAGACGCGTGTTTATGGCGCAGATGTTAGTCGGTCCATCTCAATATGTTGCCTATGACCTCAGTTGATATAATGGTGCGGTGTTGTCTGAGGAGCTTGTCATATTTATTTAGGTACATTCTTTAGTTGTTAGAGCATCAACTAATGCTTCATTATGTTTGCAAAATCTGGTTCTGCTGCGGGACTCAGATACGTCAGCGGGACCCATAGGATTGTTCGAGGAAATGCATGAGTGAATAAAAACATTAAAAATTTACTTTTTTTTACAGAATGGTGTAGTGCATAGGGATTTGAAACTGGAAAACGTGCTACTGGATGAGAACTGTAATATAAAGGTAAGAGACACTGATAATCAGTACTAGTTTAATGGCTTTCTAATACTATAGTATTGGCTATGATGTGAAATACACTGAAGTGCCAGAAAAACTGGTACACCAACCTATACTTGATAGGAACTTAGTACTGTAGAAATACGACGGGGCTCCGCAAGTTTGCGGAAATATTCCGTAGACAATAAACAGCAATATTTTGAACACCACTGGTGACTTAGGTGGGAATTGCAAAACACCAAACTCCCAAAATGTGCATCTCTAGATGTCTGTGGTGGTGCTTTGTCCTGTTGGAAGAGGCCAAACTCATTAAAATGAATGCAGGACATGAGGTGTAACTCATCAGAAAGGAGCACACACAGCCTTTACCTGCCAGAGATGTTTGTAGACATAAACAAACCTCAAACCATTATAAAGTTTCCATTGCTTTATATATCCCCTGGCGGACACAACCAATGATGTGAATAGTTGTTGCATGCATGTATTATGCAAATGTATCAGGCTCGTCTGTACCAGTTTTTCTGGCTCTTCACTGTATGGAGGCAATAAACACTATTATAAATAATAAAGACCTAGTCTGCCAGGGTTATATTACTGTTTTGTGTATAGTGATATAGCATTGTCAGTAACACATTTATCTTGCATTTGTTCCTGGTCAGATTGCAGACTTCGGCTTGTCTAATCTGTACCATAAGGACAAGCTTCTACAGACATTTTGTGGTAGCCCACTGTACGCATCACCAGAGATTGTCAATGGAAGGCCTTATCGTGGCCCTGAGGTAGGACATCTACTTTTACACATATTGTACTTCTCAATCTGTAATTTTCTGTGCACTGTGTAAGACAAACCAGCTGCATTTCTGAATCATTAATAACGGAGGAATCCCAAGGTCTGAATCTTATGCTAGTTGTAAATCACTGGAAAGAGCACCCGTATCTGTCATGGATTATTTCAGCCCAGACTGTGGCTAACTGTGACCAAGTAGTTAAGGTTGTGCACTGGTGAAGATTGTGCATTTAAATCCCAGGGCTGCCTGAGAAATGCTTTCATGCCCCATGTGTAAGCCCCTTTTCCACTTCTCCAAATTCATCTGAAGGTCACTTTAAAAAGATTTGGTTCCTGGTTCTAGTATCATTTGTTGCCTTTTAATACCGCCACAGAGTCTAGTGAAAGTGAACTACTCTTTTGACCACTCTAGAGTGAAATTGTCCTATTCTTTTGACCTATCCGTGCAGTGAAAAAACACACACATACAAACTAAAAGGGGCAGCCGTGTGGTCAAAGAATCCACCTAGGGATCTGAAGTTCCCAGGTTAGAGCTCTGTAACTGACAAGACTTGACTGAAGTGCCCTTGAGCAAGGCACCTAGCCCCCAAACTGCTCCCTGGGCATGTGTGCTCACTGCCCCCTAGTGTTCTCTAGTCTATGTTTTACTGTGCAGATGGGTTAAATACTGAGGTCAGTTCCACTGCAGAGTAGTCAGAAGAGTAACTCACTCCCTTTCACTTTCACTAGTAAACACGCACCAGGGGCGGTGGCCAGTTCTTTTCCAAAGCACCTGGGAAGTGATTGGGGTTTAAGCACCTTGCTCAAGGGCACGTCAGTCAAGTCTTCTCAGTTGTAGGGCTTGGACCCAAGGCTGGCTCCTTAACCACAAGCATACGGCTGCCCCTGCCCCTGCACGGTCTCATAAACTCTGTGGTTGCTTTTGCATTAGCACCAGGTGTAATCTCAGAGCTGATCTAGGATCCTTGTTATGCTTCTAGATGAGAACATTGGCTTGAAAAGAGCACTCCTACTTGGAAATGCTTAGTGAGCAAGTCTTTGAAGTTTTTTATGATTGCTAATGCTTGGATACGTCCTTGCGAAAGCATTCGAATGGGTTCCACAGGGGAGGAGGAAAAACGGTGTTTCCAAGCATATTTTCTGTCTCCCAATCCCTCTTTATTTCCTCTTTGCTCTTTTCTTGTAGGGTTTGGGGGGTGGGGGGTTGGGGGGGTAGGTGCTTTCTACCTCATTTACAAAGTATTTGCTAGGCGTTTCCAAAATGTGGCAGTTAAACGATCTTTAGCAAGTGCAGCTCATATTTTTAGACGCAAAAGCAGAGGCTTTCAATTTGCTATAATTTGCAACAATTTTCCTACGGTTTTGATTGCAATCGAAATTATGGTACCCTTATGGGAAAAGCCACAAATTACAGGCAGAAAAGGGAACAGGCCTAAATAGCAATGGCACAAACAATGGCGGTGTCACTCTGTTATGATCAGAATCTCTGCTGATACTAACAGGAAGGCCTAGAGCAAAATAATTTGTGAGGAAGTCCAATCAGTCAAGACTTGCTATCTGATTTCCTGTGGCCTGACACCCATGCAGTGCGAGGCGAGCTGTTTAGAGGTGTTTTTTTTTCTAACACTAACGGTGCCTATGAGTGAGTGGACAGCCTGCTCAGGAGTATTTAATATCAGCCCGGCTTCCTTAAGTCATCTAATTTTTCAGACACCCTTTCCTGCTCTTAGCACTATATCTGCACTCTTATGTAAATAGTTTTGTCTCTTGACGGAGCAAGTTTGCATAACAGGAGGTCAAAAAAGCAGGACAATATGACTGAAAGCATTAGTGTGCCCTATTTGAGAAATTGACCACACACTGCTTCAGTCAAATCGTCTGGAGTGTTACGCATAATCTATCACCATGACAAAAGCAGGAAAGCTTCAACACAGCGTGCTGACGGATGTGATACTAAGCAGAGGGCTTTTAGTTGCCATGGCAACAGGTTGACTTTCCTAATCATGTGTGCATGGCTAGTGTTTATGGGACAGAGTGGAATGTGGATTTCTTCAGTCTCTTAGGACTTATTGTTCAGAGTTAGCAGATATCAGTGTTATCTCTCCCTCGCAGGTGGATAGCTGGGCGCTGGGAGTGCTGCTCTATACTCTGGTGTACGGTACGATGCCATTTGATGGTGGAGACCACAAGAACCTCATCCGCCAAATCAGCAATGGTGAATACAAAGAGCCTACCCAGTCGTCAGGTAAAGGCTCTATTTTAAGAGACCTTTCCATGTTGTTACACTCTAGAGAGATTTCAGGATTACTTTTGGATTTAATACGGTATTGTTGAAGAGGCTTTAGGAAATTGCAGTACCTTTTCTGAATTGTATCTGATTATATGCTTTACCAGATGCTCGTGGTCTGATCCGTTGGATGCTGATGGTGAATCCTGAGCGGCGCGCTACAGTAGAGGACATCGCCAATCACTGGTGGGTGAACTGGGGTTGGAAGAACAGTGTGTGTGACTGCGAGAGCCAACGTGACACAGGGTCCCCCATGCTGGCTCGCCTTATCGACTGGCAGAGCCGCACTGAGCCACGAGTGTCCAAAGGAGCCCGGCCTGAACCACTTCCACTCATCCGTCAACGGCCTAAGAAGAGCAAGAAGGAGAATGATGGAGGAATGCCTCACTGTGATGAGGATGACAACCTGGGCTTGAAGCGACCAAAGGGAATACTTAAATCTCGGCCTTCTGAAGAGCAGCACTCACCCAACCTAGAGGACGTTGAGCTGATGCCTACCATTCAAGGTGCAAAAAAAGAGGAGGGGTCTCCATCCGGCCAAGAGGAAGAAGAGCCTACACTTACAGGAGCACTTCTGGCCAAGATGTTGCCTGTTCTTCCAAAGAAGGGCATCCTGAAAAACAAGCAACAACGGGAATCAGGGTACTACTCTTCACCAGAGCGTAGCGAGTCCTCTGACCTGCTAAGCGGCAGCAGTATCACACCCCTCGGTGCCAGCTCACCACCCAAACGAGCAGTGGGGAGGAAGGGCATCCTGAAGCGCAATGGAAAGTACTCAACTTACAGTGCCACGCCTTCTGTGGCTGCCCTTGGAGAGACTCCATCTGGTGATTCAGGTTTATGGCGCAGCCAGAGCCGTCCATCCAGCATTGTGGGGGAAGACAGCAGCGTCCTGACTAACAGCTCCTTCAGTGGGGCAGAGTGGCCCCAAATCGGCCCAAGGCCCAACATCCGTGGCTGTGCGTCGGCTGAGAATATACTCCAGCTCACCAACTTTAAAGGCTTACAGGCAGCTCCAGCCTTGCATGGAGGGAAGTTTGGTCGAGGGGCACATGGCTCACCTGGGGACAACAGCAGCTTCTCCCTGCTGGGAGACCTGGATGATGTAACACAGGTATACCAGCAAGCCCTGGACATCAGCAGTAACCTGGTGTAGAAAGAGAGAAATGGGGGGAGGGCGATCTAGAGAGAAGGATAAGAGAATAAATGTGGAGGTGTTTGTTTGTTTCGTGTATCTCTGACGACCAGTTGCAGTGCTGGGATAATCTGATTGGGAGGCTTGCATGGATTGAATTGATGGAGTTATACACTGCCAAACACACACCATGTAGGACTTGAGATAGGGAGTAGGGAAGTTGATTGTTAGTCCTCTAGTGCCCTTGGCCCTCCTGAAAATCAGTGATGAGTTCAAATGTTTACATGTTCAGCAAAAAGTGAGTTCAAATCACACATAGACGCCCTACAATGGGAGGCTCCGAATCAAAATAAAGAGCCGAGCTATGTTTACAAAAGCACCTTGACTCACACAGAGCACATGTTGTGATCTTTACTTCCTATGAAAAAAAGAAAAAGAAAACCAGGGTCTTGCTCAAAATGAACTGTCAGTGTCGTTTATTTATTAATATTTTGCGTCGATTTAACGATACAGAACTGGTGTGGTCTGACTGTACTGGAAGAACTTCGTCTCTCCTTAAACTCAAATGGAACTGACATATATAATGGCTATATTATTGAATTAGTTATTAGTAAAATTAGTAAAATTACCTGCCAACATAAGGCAAGAGGCCTCATATATGACAGACTTTACAGGTCTTATATCCAGTCACATATATGTGAGAATATGTAAGAAGTGCCTTTTTTTTAAAGCATATGAAATTATGTATGTCATTTCCTTATGGTGGAGAGAGATGCCAGGTGGAGCCATAACTAGATGTGCTAACTTGTTCATGTGTTGAATGTTGGGAGACCCAGGACCTTAGAGTGCAAAGCCTTTTCATATATTCTAGCTAACGCAATACCTCACTGTTAGCTTAAGCAATCAGTTTGGCAACGTTCGGTCATTTTGAAGATTATCGTCAGGCTTTACTTATTTACAGTAGCTCTTTAGCCGCACACAGTGACCTTGTTTCTATTTATTCTGCTGCAAATACTCATTTCCCATCGAAGTAACTGGGCGGTTTGGACATTTCCGTTGTTTTTCCTTAAAAGCCGAAGTCACTGTGTGTTTATTCCTAGTGCATTTATGCTTTATTTACTGAGCCGCTGTTCAACAATAATCTTTGTGTCATTCATCCTGATGAGGTTTCAAGCTTTTGGGTCCAATTCCAAAGCACTCCTCACCATGCCATGTTTGTACTGGTACTTGTTCTAGCTGTGATGGGGAAGAGATTTGATACACATTCAAATGAGTAGGACTGTTGCTCAGTGATCGGTGCGAGTGTGTGCATTCATTAAGGTTTTAATATAGTCATGTATAGTTTGCTATAGACAGTAGGTGAGTGTGAATGTTGGGTGAGAGAGATAGAGTAATGTGTTCATAGTGGTAGGTAAATGAAAAACGTGTCACCTTTTCCAGTAAGAGGGTTTCATGATTGATTTGCTGGAAACGGAAGTGGAAGGAATACTGCAAGTGTTGAGATAGCATGACGAGATAGGTAGCAACGAAGAAAGTGAGCGGACCGGATTGACGGAGTACTCGTCATGTGATGAGATCAAAAACGATTGAAAGGAAACATGCCCGTGTTATTGTACATGGATGTTAGCGTTCAACGGAGCATTTCTTGTTTGTTCAGCTCCAATAAATCTCCAGGATCACTGAGTTGCAACAGCACAGCTGAAAATGATAAATACCCAAACGATTGGAGGAAGTGCACATATCAAATTTATTTCCCGAACAACAAACTGAACAACATCTGTACGACATATGAAGGCATTTTGTGCAACAAAGGTCCTGGGTACTGAGAGAAACTGAGACACCCTTAGTGTATCGTATTGTATTGCATTTTTATATTGCATTGTATTGTCAACTGGATTCACAGTGAAGGAATTATACTATGTTAGTATTTTGTTTAATTATATTTCAGTTTTTGATTCTCCAAAATATTGAATCTTTATTATTTTATTTTATTTTAATGGCAGAAACGTGGATGCGGCAATCACTGATTTGACTAGGGCTAACCCAGGCCCACCTCCTCGTAATTACTTTAATCCATACATTTAATACAAATTTTAAATTTTCCGAAATGCTCCCGTTGTATGTCTGAAGTGGTTTTTGTGTAGGCATTTTAACTCAGAGTGCCACAGTGCCATCATACACATCATACACAATTCACTTTTGTCACAGAGTCGTACTAACAAAAAAACCAAAAAAAAAGAAAGGACAGATATCAGGCTATACATTAGTCATTGAGCCGCAAACATGCTTTCTGCCAAACTGGAATTAACTGGTGCATATCTGTTAGTTAGCAGAAAGTCTACTTATAGGAAAACTTGACTGGATATTGTTATTGACAACAAGAAGATGGTATTATTATGTTATTTAAGTATTATTTTTGTTACAATTCATTACTGTTGTTGGCTAAAGCCACAATAATCATTTTTAGTTTTCATGTTATTGGTTTGAATACCTGGACTGCCGAGGTGGTTTTCATTTCAGTGCCTTCGCTATCTTTTATGATTATTTTAATTTTTTTTTTTGATAAGAGTAATTATAGCAATTGTGTTTTTATACTGTATTTATTTTGGTAGTGAATCCATTTTGGTTGATGTGACACCACTCCATGCCTTGTGTAAGCCTGTGGGTGTTTTATATACGAAAAGACACGATGACCTGGAAGGACTGGGAGGAGAAGGAGAAGGAAAGGGAGTGAGTGGGTGTGGAATGCAGTTATTTCATGCTGGGGTTATTTGGTGTTTGTTTCGATGAGCCAGTGAGGCCTGTATTTATCTGTGAAAGCTTAAGGAGTTAAAGGGTCATCCTCTGTATGGCAAAACCAAGCCACTGTAGAATCAACTCAGTCAATAAATGGATCATTTCAAAGTAACCTGTGTTATTTGTCGAGTTTTTCTTTATGTTAAGACACTTTCTCGCATATTTACTTATATATCAACATTTATCATAACTTCAAATCCCCAAAAAATCATATCAGGATCAGGATCATATAAGAGGTTTGGAGAATTATGGTTAACACATAAGCATATTTTTTTAAACGTATTTAAGTTTTAAATGGAAACTCTGATAGCCAAACGTCTGAAAGGGAAAAATACATAAAACACAACAATGAAAAATCATTCAGCTTTTCTTCTGGTGTGAGAAAACTCTATAAACTCTATGAAGCTTTTTTCAAGAACACATTGCTTTCCATGGAGCAAGAAAGCCACAGAAATGGGTCTTTAAATGCCATGTAGAAGAAAAGGGAAAAAGATCAGGCCACTAGTGGAAGGTGGAGTCAGCAGAAGAGGGAGATGGCGGCCTTGGCTGACTTTAATTTGAGCCACGTTTCCAGCAGCGGGAGGAGGAGAAGTGGGCGGCCGGCTCCGTCTGCGAGTCTCTTGAGGACGGTGCAGAGGAGCAGGAGAACACTTCTGGCTCGTGCAGTGCGAGTGTAGAGACGCCGTGCCAGAGAGTCCAGCAGGCCTGGCTGAGGTCTCTGTGTTAGCAAAGCTGCTCCCTAAACAGCATAATGACCTTCTAACTCTGGACTGAGAGGCTGCATTTAGTCTGGCTGATGTAAGGTCAAATTTATTGGGCCTATAAACCTGTCTCGTGTAGCCCTGTGTTAATGAAACTGATCTGGAACTGAACAGGCCCTTGTGAATATGAAGCATAACTTTAAATTGCAGGGAAATCGAACCCTTCAGGACCCCATGTCCCAGCTGTTAACTATGTATGAGGAGATATGGAGTCAGAATGGTCATGACTAAAGCACTTTCTGATTCAGTCTGGCAGCCTCTACACCCCTGTGGCTGGGTGATAAGGAGTTTCAGAGCTCACTCAGGCGTTCCCTTTTTTTTCCATCTGAGTCAGGAATCACACGGGGGAATTAATATGTAGCTAACAAGAAGAAGGAGAAGCAGAATTGACACTCACTCCAGAACCAAACCAGAATCTATTTAGTCTGGCTGAATCTATATATACACATAATTATAAAAACAAACTAGATTCTGGTTTGGTAGAGTGAGTGTCAATTCTCCAAAATACATACATACCTACACCAGTCTAATATGAGGTAGGTATCCTACCGTACAGGGCATATAGGAATATGGAAATATTCTGTAGGTAATGAACACCATACCCCCCTGTACATCCACAGTGAATTGGTGTAACTCATCAGAAAGGAGACACACATAGCTTTTACCTGTCAGAGACGTTTCTAGATGTACCAGGGGTCCCATGGAAAATCAGCTAAACAAACCCTGTACCATTATGGAGCCACTACCAGTCTGTACCAGTTTATTGGTGTGTATAATTAAAAGAATGCATGGCATAAAGGCTTAGATTCTTTGATCCTGATCTTCACATTGGACAAAGAATTGACCTGAGCATGAACTATTGACAAACCGAGCTTCCTGCTGCGCTGTCCAACGAAAGGCAGCAGCTGAACCCATAACTCTTAAGTAGTATGTTGCTGTGGTAAAACACCACATTAAACATGAAGTGTTCACAGTTGGGCCATGGGTCTCTCACTCTCCACCTCTTTCCCCTCCCATCACCTCTTTTTTTTTCAGAAAGATATTGAAGTCTGCTCAAAGTCCATCAGTGGACACTTCCCGTTACCTTTAAGCGAGACATCAAAAGAAGCCTCACATTTCAGTAGATCACACACAAAGGCCAGCGGGCCAAGGTTATGAAAGTGGAGAAGGACCTCAGAACCTTTCCAGAGTGATGAAACTGTCAGGGGTGCAACATTCCCACAACCCCACCCTAAACCAGATATGGGGACCAAAAAGGGCTGAAATAGGAACAAATCAGATGGTGCTGAGGCTTTGTCGAGCGAACTGTCACAGCTGAATGTGTGTTAGTTGCTGCACGAGACAAGAGGCAGGATATTTAGTACAGACCAAAGTGAAAGTTGATCAGTCTGCCTTGGGCAGTACAAATAAATATTGGGACGAGCGTACAGTGCTGTGTGTGTGTAGTATGTGTAGATGTCTGCAAAAGCTTGATGAATGTTTTACTGCGAGCCAAACCTCTCAAAAAAAAGGTCAAACATCCAAAAATCCAACTGTGCTCCATGTTTTATGCCGGGCTGTGATAACATTGTACATGGCGAAGGAATCAAATCACGTCTACGCCTCGGTTTTGGCCTTCGTACTTGATTGTTTTTTTATTTTATTTCTTCTTTCTTGATTTTGTACGGCTTTCTCTCTCTTTCTCCATGTCTCTATTTTTAGCCATCCGCCCTGCTATTCTGGAATTTGTTGCTGACTGGCTGCTGCTGGACGTCTGGGCAGCAATCCTGTCAGGAATGTCTGGCTTCCTCTCAAAACCACTATAGAGGCCCGTGAGGGAATGAGGGAGTGAGAGAGCGAGACAGAGAGCGAGGGATAGGAGAGAGAGAGAGAGAGACTTAGCATGGGGAAGGAGAAGAAGAGAAGAGAAAGTGCAGATACTGGATGTCTGCTTTTCGGCTGTTCACAGCAGTCTGGGTATTTAGTTGCTTTGATTACATTAGTAAATGTGTATCGATGGTGTATGAGTACGTGTCAGCGTGTGTGTTTGAGGAATCCTGTCTTTGTGCGTGTGGTCCTTTGTAAAGGAAATAATCAGGAAAATAATCTCATTCTGTTCCTGGATCAACTGAACAGCTTCAAAGAAAGGTTTCGAGTCAAAGTCAAACACAGCCAGACCTCCTGCTGTCCATGACTCTACATGTAATACAGTACATATGAGGTTCTAGTAAAATACAACACATCCAGAGACATATTTATTATTTTACAGATTGATTTATTTGTTGAAATCTCCATGAAAGGACCATTTCCCTGATGCTGATACTTACACTGAAATGCAAGAAAAACTGGTGCACCAGTCTAATACTTAGTAGGTCCCCCACAGGGCATGGGCTCCACAAACTCGTGGAAATATTCTGTAGGCAAAGAACAACACATTTCCTGCAGAACGGTTTACAATCGTGTTGTAGTTTGAGGTGTGGGACTTCGGTGTTCAACAGTGCATTGCATGGCATCCCAGATGTCTTCGATAATGTTGAGATCTGGTAACTTAGATGTGAATGGCAAAACCCCAAACTCAGATGAGTGTTCCTCTAACCATAATTTGGCATCTCTAGACGTGTGTGGTGGCACATTGTCCTGTTGAAAGAGGCCAGGCTCATCAGAATGAATGCAGGCAAGTATGGGTGTAAATTGGCACAAAAACTTTTACCTATCATAGATGTTTGTAGAGAATCCCATGGAGTACCAGCTAATCAAACCGCATACCATTAAAGAGCCACCACCAGCCTATGTATTTTCCACAGGCTCGTATGTACCGGTTGCTGATGCGAATGCTGATGTACAATAATGATAATTATCCATACCTATTATTTTGTCTTACTATATTTATTGTTAAATAAAGCTTTGTGAAAGATTTGTGAAGAAAGCATTTTTTAAACCCAACATGCACACAAGTTGACCCTCAAATCTGCCTCTGAAAGAACAATTGTCAGAAGAACCTCCACATGAAACCTTTGCAGTTGCATTGGGCTTTTGAGCATTTGTGGTTAACCTACTTTCCCCACTCTCTCATCATCTGTATGTTTTGGCCAGCTCTGATAGGACTGCTCTTGTGAATATGTGCGTCTCCTTCCTCTCTTCATGAATTCCAACAGTTCATTATACATGTTTTAAGTTTTCAAGACAGCAGTCTGCATTGCTTTAGCTGTTTGTCATGGTATGTTGAGACCAGAAAGCTCTTGGCAGGAGCATCGCCCATGAGGAAGATTAACCTGCAGCCTACGTCTCCTCGGCCAGTAAAGGAAATAAATTCACTCTATAGCGAAGGCGATAAGCAGCCAGATTGGAGCATCCAGCTCTCATATAGCACAGTTAGTGAACAGATTTACTCTGTTGGACTCCACTGTACATCATGCTTCAGGCTGAGAAGAGAAACCTAAATCACTGTACGTCCATTTTATTACGCACACCTGTATACCTGTATGTAAGTTCATGCGATGATCCAACAATCACATTGCAGCAGCAAAATCGATACAGGCCAAGAGTTTTAGATAATGTTCACATTACACATTATATCAGACTGACTGTGGCATGTGGTAACAACTAACATCCAGTGATCATTAGTTGTTGTTGAGAGATGTCAGTGGAGAATGGCCATTCAAACAAGGTTCATAAAGCATTCATTCTGAAAATCAAACAATAAATACAGATGGAAATATAGAGTGAAATCTGACTCTGTAAAAAGATAATCTCTTGTCAAACACCAGATTTGCAGGTGTATGAAAATGACCACCTGCTAGCATGCACTCACCTGGACATGTACAATCAAGAGGCAGAGAGAAACTAGTACTGAACCATAAAAAAACGGATTGGTGGTGGCTCCATAATGGTACGGGGTTTTTAGCCAGCATTCCATGGAACCCCCGGTACATCTTTAAAAACTTTGACAGGTGAACCCTATGTGTCAGTCCTTTCTGCTGAGTTCCACCTGTTCATCTGCTGCATTCATTCTAGTACGTTTGGCCTCTTCCAACAGGACAATACACCAGCACAAATGTCTAGAGACACCACATCATGGTTAGAGGAACACTCATCTGAATTTGGGGTTCTGCCATTCCCACCAGATCAGAACTCACCAGATCTTAACGTTACCGAACACATCTGGTATGCAATGCAACGTGCTTTGGAACACAGAAATCCTACATCTCGGAATACAACAGAATTGTGGACTCTTCTGCATGAAGGATGGTGTTCATTGCCTAAAGAATATTTCCACAAGCTTGTGGAGCCCTACCAAGTATTCAAACTGGTGTTCCAGTGTTTCTGGCACTTCAGTGTATTCTAATGGTTAGTGAATGTGTTGCACATTCGAGACCCTTTGTTTTGAACGGATGTCTTTATCTGCGACATTGTGTGCGAACGTGCCATTGAGAGTCTGACAGCCTCCTCCAGACTATGTGGACAGACAGAAAAAGATTGAGAGAAAAAGAAGAGGAGAAGGGGGGAGAGGAAGCCATTCTGGTCAGAGCTCTCAGATGTGGGAGCAGTGCCCAGTCACTGAGTTGAGTGATGCGGGTTTTTGCTCATCCTTCAATTTAGTCTTGAGCCCCACCTCCCGTTCTCTAAATCCAAATACAGCATGATGGTCTGCATGTGTCTCCCGGCAGAGCTGCATTCCTCCCCTCACCGTCTGTGTCTGCCTCGCTGTTGTTTTTTTTCTCTCTCTCCTTTTTCCCATTCCTGCTTTCCATTCAACTTTTTCACGTCTCCTGGACTCTTTCAAGTGAAGCCAAATGTCAATGTGAATGGAAAGAAACCAATCATATAGGCTGGGGCTGATCTGAAGAGAGGGTTAATAGTGGAATTTCAGAGATTTTATTCATAGGAATGTCGTTAAAGGAAGTCAAGTTGGTAATATAATGGCTTAAACATGTGCTAGGTTTATGGGCATAGACTCAGCTGGCATACACAGGAACTAGTTAAGCAGCTTCTCACCAGGCATATAAGCTATAAGAAACTTTTATACAAGGAATGACCGTGGCCCTGCCCATTGTAATGTAGGAAATAGGCTGTACAAAAACAGTAAATCACTGATTCAATCGTGCGTCCAATGTTTAAAGGAGCTTATAGAATCGCCCTGCTTTCCTAATGTTAAACGCTGTGCACATGCTTGACCATCAAGATGGCAAAATAATTTCCCCAATCCAACTGCTTTCACTGGTACCAAAATGGACATGACAGACCTCATTTGTATTTTAACTGCTGATACAATGCTATTTATAGCTTTTCTGATATTATCATACTAGCCGGAATCCATTCCATTAATTCCACTGCCCAATCCAGATGTCCATCTAGAGCATGTGGGAAATGTGAACCATGTAAGACTGTATTTGAAAGTGGAAGTGAACCACTCATTGACCACTGTTCTTGTACACATAAACTAGAGAACACATAGTTCTGCAATGGCTAACCCGATCTGACAAGGGCCAACAAGACCCGACTGAAGTGCCCTTGAGCAAGGCACTTAACCCCAAACTGCTCCCCAGGTGCTACCCACATGGCTACCCACTGCTCTGGGCATGCACAGTCGTCAATGAGTAGTTGGGTGCTCTCCTCAAGGGCAATTCAGTCAGTGCAGGAGATCCTGCAGGCAAAATAGAAAATATTATGTTGTCTTCACTTATCCCAATTTTTTAACAAATCCCAATTATTAAACAGCTGAATTACTCTTTATATAGGAACGAACAACTGAATTGTTTATTATAGACCTTAGCTTCACATTTAGCTTATGTCCAAGAAGACTTACTGAGACAAGAGATATGCAGAGTAAAGAGTTTTTTTGTACTCTTTTGACCACTGTGCAGTGGATATGACCTCCATATTTGACCCATCCATGCAGTGAAACACACACTAGGGGCAGTGAGCACATATGCCCAGAGCGGTGGGCAGCCCCTGTCCGCAGCACCTGGGGAACACGTGGGGGTTGGGTACCTTTTTAAAATGTTTGTTCTTTGTTAATCTTGCACAGACTGACACCTTAGGCACATTTTTATCACCTCTGGTTTATTGCTTGACAGTCTTTCTGGATCAAGATGCATCTGGCTCTGGTTGATGCAACATGTCTGATATAAAATCTAGTTCAGCACAAGTTTTTAAAAATGTCAAAACCCTTTCTGACCTTGGCATGTGGCAGACAAAAACACATTAGTAGGATATCAAGAGAATGCAATGGAAGGAATGGAGGAAAAATGTGATGGGAAGATAAAGAGAAAGGAATCTTAAGCAACGGTGCGGTTCACTTGTACGATAAAGATCCGAACCATCTTGTTTTCATGGTGGTCCAAACCTGTCACTAGTAAAGTGCTTTTACAAGCTTTGGCTTCTGGAGGTAGTTTCAGTGTGGCCCTGCTGTCATATAAAACAACATGAGGATGGAAATGATGAAGTGCTGAGGAGTGAGGTTATCTCCCACAGGTCTTCTCATCCCTGCGCATCCCTGCACTTCTCTATACTCCATCCTAACACACACTGCTGCTGTTCCACACACACTCATTATACAAAACTGGCCTCTTAGCCTACATGGTTTGTATCATGTCTTTATTTTTTTCAATGATTATTAGAAAAAAGCTGACCATTAACTAAAACTAGCAACAGTTACCCAGAAACGTCTTGGATTTAAAAGATACAAAGCACATAATCGTCGCAAGGCATTAAGAATGGCTCACAGGTCAAGTGTCTGGTCTACCTCTGCATTTGAGTCGAAACTTGCGTTTTCTGACCTCAGAACCTGCCCCCTCGGGATCCTACTCACAAACTTGGAACCGCCTCTTTAACATCAGGTTCAGCAAGAGCAAGGGACATGTCCACTCACAGCATTAACAATATACTAAAGTGGTACAAAACACTGGTACAGATTGGCGGTGGCGCCATAATTGTATAAGGACAGGTGAACACTATGTTAGCCTCCTTTCTGACGAGTTATTCATTTTGATGGGTTTGGCTTCTTCCATCAGGACAATGTGCCGCCAATCATGTTTAAAGACGCCAAATTATAGTTGAAGAAACACTCATCTGAGTTTGGGCTTTTGCCATTTCCACCTAAGTCATGAGATCTCTTTGTTATTGAACACATCTGGGATGCCATGCAACGCGCTGTGGAAAACAGAAATCCTACACCTCGAAATATAACAGAATTGTGGACCGTTCTGTAGGATGTATGGTGTTCATTATCTACAGAAGTCCAAGCCCCTTGATGGACCCACCAAGTATTTGACTGGTGTTGCAGTTTTTCCGCTACTTAAGTGTAAACTTTACATAAATCAGTCAACAAAGACAAACAATGTGGCATCCATTTTATTTTCCTACACTGTTGCTCCAAACTTCCAAGCTTTAAATTCAGAATATTTAAATAATTGAAAACTAATCAGTTTAATGGCTACCAGAATGGAAATGATTCCACCAAACTGTAAATGGGAGTTTCATTTAAAAAACAAATTATAACAAGGCAATTACTTGGTGACATCAGATACACCTTGACTTAGGTTCAGAAAGGTAAAATCCAACGTACATAAATACTACTCTCGGAGAGATTGAATCTTGCTTAGCTGTTAAGCCAAAAAGCAAAATTCTCTCCCAATCAAAGCTGAGATACCCCTGAAAACATCCCTTCACTCCCCTCTGGTTCCCTTATGGGAAGAGATTTTTTTGTTCTTCACCAACGGTAAAATGTCGAAGAAAAACAAATGAAAAGATATCTCTTTGAAAAGTGATCCTTGTCTCAGTGGCTTGCCTCCAACCCTCACACCCCCTTTCACTTGTGCAGGCCTGATGAAAGACTATCCTTCTCTCCATCGCACGCAACTCTCTCAGACCTGTCTGAACGTTGGGAGGGGGAGGGTCAGAGAGCAAGAATGAAAGAGAGGGTCCCACGGAGACTGTGGAGCAGAGTGAGACAGGTTGGAATGAGAGAGAGAGACAGAAAGAAATACTAAGAAGACATGGATTGAGTCATGGACTCAACAACTTAGGCTGTGTCAGTCCAAATCCAATTTATATGCATATATGCCAATCTGATCTGAATGTTCAGATGGCAATCATCCTTTGCGCTTTTATTTATACTGGTTGCTATAATAATAATAACACTGTGCCAAGTAGTGGTGGAAGATATATATACACTGTAGTCTAAGAAAAACTGGTCTTGATGAGACTATGCAAAATACATAAGTGGTGGTGGCCCTATAATGGTATGGGGTTTGTTTAGCTGGCATTTCACAGGACCCCTGGTATGTCAACAAACATCTCTCTAAGGTGAACGTTGTGTGTGCGTCCTTTCTAATGAGTTACACCCGTGCAACTCTGGTGGTACATGAGTCTAATATGTGGTAGATTTCTCACGGAGCATAGACTTCACAAGCTTGTGGAAATCTTCTGTAGTCAAAACAGTCCACAATTCTGTTATATACAGTTCTATATAAAATATTTCCAGTAAATCGGTACTTGTAAAACAGTTGTTAGCTAATAGCTAGATAACAGGTTAAGTTTTCCAGGGCAAGACCGTGGAAAACCGTGGCCTAGTGGTTACGGAACTGGTCTCTTGACCGGAAGGTTGTGGGTTCGATCCCCGCCCAGGGCAAGACATGACTGAGGTGCCCTTGAGCAAGGCACCTAACTCCCCCAACTGGTTTGGGGCTGCCCCCTGGTCAGGGCAAGTGTGTTCACTGCCCCCTAGTGTTCACTGGGGTGTGTGTGTGTGTCCCTGCACGGATGGGTTAAATGCGGAGGTCACATTCCTCTGTTCATATGTGTTATTATTAAAGTAGGATCAGCAAAACAGTGTGTGTTTGTAAAACGTTTGACTTATGATCATTTGTTTATATGGACATTAGTATATTTCTGGGAACAGAGGAAACCTGAAATGGTCGGAACTTGAACATGATGTGACCACATTTTATTCACCTCACAGACGTCTGGAGTGAGAGGCTGATTAGCAGACTGTTGTCTCTCTCCCTTCTCTCTGTGCCTCGATTTATTCCGCTTTCAATCTAAACTGTTGAGTGATTCAGTGTTATAAGCACTTTTGTAACCCACACCTGCGAGCTCACTGTACTTCTGTCTCTTAAAAGTTTCAGACAACTCTGTGGTTTGAATGTTGAAGCATTTTAGTCATGTCAACATCAAAGCTGGTAACGAATGCCTCCCCCCTCTCCAAACAGGCATCAATCATATCGTAATGATATGCTTCCTTGTGTGCCGAGCAGCGAAGATTAACACACTGCCCTGCATTCCTTGTGTCTGACTTCAGTCTGTCTCAGCCCTCACCTACCAAAATATGAACCTGGAGCTCAACGGGGAACTGCTACAGACTTTGGTACTCAGAACAAATGCAAGGGAAGGGGAATCACAGACAAAACTCACATGAGGTATAAAATTGAGCCCCATGTGAGGTTACCTGAGTAACAGTGTCCATTCAGGTCTGTAGAAAAGCCATGTCTTATGCTGTAAAGTATTCAAACAGATGGGGAGATCTTTGCTGTTTTTACACTAGTTACATTTTTATAGCAATTCATTAACTGTATGACCTCAGCAAACACTCAAATTAGTTTATATCTTGTGTTTAAATGAGCAGCGAACAGAGCATAAAAGGGCACTTCTTTATTTAGAAGCATAACCTACAGCAGATGTCAGAGCTTTTTTTCTGGCTAGAAATATTTGGTGTTGCGTGTAAATATGGCCTAAGGTTTATATTTTTCAGCAGGGGTGCTCAATCTCGGTCCTGGAGATCTACCACCACGCTCCAACCCGAATCTAACACACCTGATCCAGGTAATAAAGGTGTTCAGGAGCAACTAACCATTAGAGTCAGGTGTGTTGGATCTGAATTCTTCAGGGTGGAAGATCTCCAGGACCAGGATTGCGCACCTCTGTTTTTCAGAATATTTTCAGTTGCCAGAGCATATGCAAAATAGATAGCAACTGGTTGCATTGACCAGTGCATATACAGAGCAATATACCTCTATAAAACGTCATCATGGTATGTGTTTTGTTTAGCTGGCATTCCTGGTACATCTACAAATATCTCTGACAGGTGAACACTATGTGAGCTACACCCGTTCATGTCCTGCATTCATTCTAAAGAGTTCAGCCTCTTCCAACAGGACAATGCGCTACCACACACATCTAGAGATGCCAAATTATGGTTAGAGGAACACTAATATGAGTTTGACCATATGACAGTATTATTGGTCTGACAAATATTACAGTGTTATTGGACACATCTGGGATGCAGCCACATTCAGCACGCTGTGGAACACAGAAATCTTAGACTTCAGAATACAACAGAATTGTGGACTGTTGTGCAGGAAGTTTGGTGTTTGTTGTCTACAGAATATTTCCACAAGCTGATGGAGTCCAAGACTGTAAATAGTAAAGAGAGTTATTATAGAATTGGAGATAAACATGAACGTGAACTATTTTGCCTTACTGTGTTTGCACACAGAAGGAATGTGACCTCCGCATTTAACCCATCCATGCAGTGAAAC
>JAOVVF010000010.1:3274090-3291931 GCA_028565595.1 Duopalatinus emarginatus | reverse complement strand
ACTGTACAATAAACCCATACACTCTCCAAATACAATTTTGAGTCTAGTTTCAATACCTGTGTTTATATGCTTCCTTTAATTTGCTACATTGGCTACATACTGTTTTCTCACAGGGAAACACATTAATATACAAATGTCAGCCCTCAGAAGAACATTGAAGAACTAGAGGACAAACAGGTGAAATCTGTTGTCTAACAAAAAATGTGGGATGCAGAACAGATATGACTGGTAACAGGTAGATTTCTCAGATTTAATTGTTTTTTAAAATTGCCAGAAGTGCTCATTAGGGCAAAACATGTGCCACAATCCAACATGACGTGTGTGTAACATAAACACTGAAGTGCTAGAAAACCTGGTACAGATGAGCCTATGCAAATACACAGGCTGGTGGTGGCTTTATAATGGTATGGGGGTTTGTTTAGCTGCCATTCCATGGGACACCTGGTACACCTTTCTGATAAGTTACACCGGATCATGTCCTGGATTCATTCTGATGGGTTTGGCCTCTTCCAACAGGACAATTTGCATCAACGCATGTCTAGAATTGCCAAATTATGGTTAGAGGCCATTTGCACCTAGTCACCAGATCTCAAGGTTATCAAACACATCTGGGATGTCATGCTGTGTAACACAGAAATCCTACACCTCATAATTCAACAGAATTATGGACTGTTTTGCAGGAAGTCTGGTGTTCATTTCCTAAAGACGTATTGGACTGGTACACTCTAGACTTTTCTCAGTCCTGGCACCAAAGTGGTGGATTGAACTTCCCCTGGATGTCTGTACAGCAGAGTCACTTGGTCTGCTTATATGACGGAGAGATCTGTTTCATCAACATTTAATCCGAGCAGTGATTGCTTTATGAGTATTGTATTTAGAATAGAATAGAATAGAATAGAATAGAATAGAATAGAATAGAATAGAATGCCTTTATTGTCACTGTACACATGTACAATGAGATTAAAAGCCACGTCTTCACAGTGCAAACATGTACTAAAAATAAATAAATAAATAAAAAAGCGCATGGATAGGGTTCTGTGTACACTAGGAAAAATAGAAAAAATATACTATAGTGTATTGTACAGCTATAATTTATTGTTTTAAGTAAGAAAAAACTTTTTGGTTTTGGATTTTGGTAAGTTGTATAATTGATTCGGGCTTAAAGTACTTCAGTCCTGGTCTGTCTACACTAGCCTCAGACAGTCCAAGTAAATGACTAAGCACTTGGATAAGAGCGTCTGCCAAATGCTGTAAATGTAAATGTACCACCAGTGTCGAACCAGTGAGGCCAAACCCATCAGAATTAATGCAGGACAGAATGGAAGCTCACATAATGTTCACCTGTCAGAGACGTTTGTAGACATCCAGGGGTCCCATGGAATGCCAGTTGAACAAGTCTCCACCAGCCTATGTATTTTGCATAATGAAATTATTTTTAATCAAATCAGACACACACACACACACACACACACACAGACACACACAAAGAGAGAGAGAGAAATTGCGTAAATTTGAACTCATTTAATCAGTTTCTCCCCCATTTGCTCTCTCCAGCTCGCTTATCTCATTTGCTGCCCCTGTTTTCTTAGCTGTTTGCTCATAATCCTGCATTTCTCAGCTCACTGATTTCATCAAATTCATCATGTGATTGTGGTGCTTTGAATTCCTGCTCTTACACAAGCATTTCTGCCTGAAATCTCTCCAGCACTGTGTATGCACATGCTTAACTGACACTTGCCATTCAGTCTTACCCTAGTGAGGCAAGCGGCAATAACGCAGACTAGTCATAGTTCTTCATCATAACGCAGACTCTTGGGCCTTTGCCATGGCATTCATTATGCCAGGGTCACCTTCCAAGCCTTTAATTAGCCACGGCCTGGCATGCCTGTTTCGCCCGACGAGGACTTTATGATTTATTGTTTTATGATCAATATTCAAAAAGGAAAAGGAAAAGGAAAACAACACAAATACAGCTGTGTAGATGAAATGTCAAATGAGATTCCAAATGAGTTACTGGTAATTATTATATTTCCCTCCAAGCTCAGACAATCTGGCTCCCATTATAGACTCCAGCAGCAAGAAAGAGAGGAGGAGGGGGGGGGCATGTACACCTTCATTGTTATATTACTGCTGTTTCTCCATAACCTTTAAAACATAAAGATATGTGAACAAATAATATCATAGATCTTGTGTTGGATTACACGGAATTAAATGGACACACACACACACACACACACACACACACACACACACACACACTACTAGCTTCCAGATGTTCAGTGCACATACAGTCTGTTCTAAAATATTCTACTCTCATAGTTTAATAAAACCTTAATCTGAAGCCAGTGTATTCATGCCTTTTTTGAGGGTCTGTGCTTAATGATGTGGAATTCACCTCCACATTTAATCCATCCTTGCAAGTAAACACACTCACACACACACACACTAGTGAACACTAGGGGCAGTGCGCACACATGCCCAGAGAGATGGGCAGCACCTTATCCACAGCGCCTGGGAGGCAGTTAGGTGCCTTTTTCTCAAGGGCACTTCAGTCAGTCGAGTCAGTTGTGCAGATCGAACCTAGGACCTTCTAGTCCCAAGGTGAGTTCCTCAACTACAAGCCTGAGGCTGCCCCATATACATAGAATCATAATGTGTCACTTCAACAATGTAGGATCGTAATGTGTCATTACTGCAGCACAGTACACAAAATTCATTATGTATGATGGTGAATGGATCATTTTGGGAGTGTTATGTGCCGAACATTCCTGTGTGCACTCAGCAGGGGGGATTTTAGAGCCTTGGGTTGTAATTTAAACCACGCTCTGGTTGAACGATGTGTATCTCACTCTGTACTACTGCAAAATGAAATGGGAAACACAGGAACAGGTCCTTCTGGCTGACTGTTAGAAGACCTGTTTGTTATCAAAAAGAGACGCGTGTTCAACCTGACTGTAAAAAGACCTGATTAGCCTAGCAGCCTGAAATTACAAAGTAATAATCTAACACTAGCTAAAATAGAAGATGCTTATGTAGACCTTATCCTTGGCATCCTGTCAGTAGCTAGATGATGCTCAGTAAAAAAATAAGTTAGCTTTAGAGAAAGTCAGCTGGGTAGCAGTCTAGCACTGCTTGACTGGTCCCACTATCTCTCAGGATACAAAGGAAACATACATCAAGACTTTTCTCTCTTCTGGCACCTAGGTGGTAAAATAAACTTCCTTTAGATGTCCAAACAGACGAGGGACTGGTGGTCTGGCGTTCTTCAAAGGTACTTCTGGAAGTACTTAAAGTAGCAGTCTGTGGTCTAGTGAACATGTATCAGAATGTGATTATTGATCAAGCCTTCAAGTTGGGTGGCACACTGGTACCACAGGTAGTGTCTGTGTGTTACACAGCTCTGAGGTTGTGGGTTCGATCCTTGCTGTGGGTGTTCACCGGGGGCTTGTTTTATCCTCCCACATGCCAAAAAAACAGACTCGGTAGGTGATATGGATATGCTAAATTGCCCCTAGGTATGAGTGAATGTATGTGTGTATGTGATGGATTGGTGCCCTGTATAGCCAGTGTTCCTGCCTTTGCACCCAATAATTCTGGCTGAACTCCAGACAAAACCACAATACTGATTGTCTAAGTGAATAAGATAATAACTGATAGACTGACAAGTTGTAACCTGCTATTGGATGACAATGTCTACTAAATTACATGAACGCAATACAAATAATGCATGTTGACTGAATAGCAAGCTAAACCTGTTTCATTCAAAGTGAGTAAATCAGCATCAAAGATATGACCGTTACATAGCTCATCAGAGTGACGTAACTCACTCAGGGGGCTATAGGTTAATTTTCCGCAATTATAGAAAATATTTTCATGTCATTAAGCTATGAATGGATCGTTTGAACAAGGTCAACTAATCAAACAGGTTTTCTAGCTACTTATGGGAGGTTGGGGTTACAAATGAATGTGCATTTTGCTATAATAACACAAATGATTTTGGCCCAAAGACATTATGCATGTCATTTATTTTGACTTTTATAATGAAATCTTCTAACAGCTTTAACTCATGAGATCGTCTTGCTTCAGTCCATCACTTTACCAGGTATGTTAAAATGATGAACTGTAAATCTGTACATTTGAATGCCTCAAACAAAAAGGCTCTTGGTTCATGTTTTGATGATCCTGTATCCACTGTAGCATGCGTGTCCTGAGATGCTTTTCTACTAACCATGTGTGTAAAGTGTAGTTAAGCTACTGTAGCCATCCTGTCATCCATTCTCCTCTGTCCTCTCTCATCAACAGTTTCATTTACATAACTGTCAGTCACTGGATACTAACGTGCCAGAAAAACTGATACAGACAGGCATATACAAAACACGTAGGCTGCTGATGGTCCATAATAGTATGAGGTTTGTTTATGGGCCCCTGGTACATCTACAAACCTGTTACACTTGTTCATGTCCTGCATTCATTTTGATGGGCACCACCACGCACATCCAGAGATGCCAAATTATGGTTAAAATAACACTTATCTGGGTTTGGGGTTTTGCAATTTATACTCCACCAGAGTCACCAGATCTCAACGTTATTGAACACATCTGGATGCCATGCAACATGCTGTGGAACACCTACATCTCAGAATACAACAGAATTGTGGACCGTTCTGCATGAAATATTGTGTTCATTGCCTACAGTATATTCCCATGAGCTCATGTCCAAAGGGGGACCTACCAAGTAACTAGGGTACCAGTTTTTCTAGCACAGTGTATTTTTTTTTCACCAAACTATTGTTATTTGTAGTAGATTTTAAGACTAGAAGTGCTGCACTGTAAAGTCATGTTAATTTGTACCAATGGGGTTTAAATGCTCTTCCACAATTATACTGTTGCATTCTGAGCATTTTCTAAACATGCACAACCTAACTCCACATTCTGCATGCGTTATAATCCACTTTGGATAAAAGCATCACCCAGATAAGGTAAATGTAAGTAAAGAAATGTAAATAAATGATCTACCAGTTAGCACAGGTTTTGCACACACCGCACAGTCAGCATCTTTTCTGCTGACACCTCCTAACTGCTCACCTATCTTAAACCACAGACAAATTTTAGTGGCAGTCATCCATACACATACAGCAGTACACTGGCATCATTGCGGGAGAGGAATGTAAGCATGTCGGAAGGCCCACCCAATCGTTTAGAGGAGTGCGGGAATCAGCATGCTACAGCTTGCATGGCCTTTCATTTCCAAGTGTGTGTGTGTGTGTGTGTGGGGGCATGTGAATGTGTGTCTTGGGTCTTCTACGCTCCACTGCTGGTATTCACACAGGCACAGACAGTCAGATTAGATTTTACCAGAAACCTGATGGGCAAAGGAACCACAAAGATCCCTGCCAGCGAATACCAGCAGCTGGGACTGTCAGGGAGACGCTTTTCCTGTCACGCTACTCGGCCCCTTTCATCCCAGACAATAGTTTCCTATTTGTGAGGAGTGGCATATCGGAACCTGAGCCCTGCCTTTAGGAATATTAATAGTTCTCCATCAGCCATGGTCATTCACAAGTGTTTCCGCAGGCCACAACTTGAGAGTATGGAATAGAGAAAAGACTGTGTAAGTCGGTGTATCCATACTAGCAGGCCTCCTTTTAGTGTTTCAGTTTTGGGGATGATGGATTTTCCAGGTCTGCAAGGTCTTCTGTCACTGGTGCTCATGGGAACCCTTGAGCTTTTTTTGCTCTCAAGAGTTTGACTAGGGTTTACTTACAAACATCTGGCTGGCTTTGCAGCACAGATCAGGAAATTTGCTGTGCTAATAATGGAGATAAGCAGGTAACTCTTAGAACGCAATAAACACACTGGAGGACAATTGAAATTATCCTTAATGGTTTTATAACTCAGCAACCAGTAATAAGATGCGCACCTTTACATACAGAGCAGGACCTGACTGTGTGATAAACTGTCAGTAATTTTGAATGATTTTTAAATTCATTCAGTTTGTATTTACAATAGAAAACAAAATACATGTTTTTAGTCTGGAATTTGTACCCAAACTTGTCCACAAACTAAAAAAGAGGTTAGTTTATTTACCTCTATAATGTAGGATTCCAGTAAATGGTCATTTCCTATGATAAAGTGCAAACAAAGACATGTCTCTTTAAAACGCAGTCAACAAACACGACTTGCTCTACTAGCTTTATTGTATGTACAGACACAAGGGAGTTCATCAATATAGCCCCACTTGGTCAAGCAACACATGATATGGCTGAGGCACAAGGAGGTACCAGTGATCCCAATTCTTGACTCCTTCTGCTGCCCGGACCTGCCTGATCCACCCTGACTGCCTACATCTGCTCGAAGTCTCATCATATGAACATCACTCACTGCTGCTGAGGATGAACTCATATGAACAGTCTAAAGTCTAAATCACCATAATGGACACATGTATAAACGGCGATTTTTGCAGTGAGTCAGTTAGATAACTATATAGTTAGATAACTATAAGATAACTATAGGACTGAACAGTTTGACTCTTCATTAGTAAATCAGTGTCATGGTGAACATTTTTAGTTGTTACACTATCCATGTCATCGAATGGGTTTCCCTTTTGGGTGTCTCGAGGTTCTTCCTTTTGTCATCTCAGAGTTTTCCTTTGTCATTGTCACCTCTGGCTTCTCATCAGACATAAAATGTAGATAAATGTAAAAACCTTATTCTATGTTTCTGTAAAGCTGCTTTACCCCATTGTTAAAAGTTTTACAAAGATACAATTGAATTGAATTAGTTTCAATCAGAATTATATCAGTATTAAACAGATGCAAATCCATCAGTCATCCAGCCATGTACACATTTCCCAAATGTTTTTAGATATATATGCCTTAATTTATAGATAAATATGGGTTAGGGTTTTATTATTATTTTTATTATAAAATAATAAACTATATGTGTTCATTTGATACACTTAAAGCCAATAGACCCCAAATCAAATATATTTATTGTTTCATTGTTAGCACTTTTCTTTCAAAAAACCATAAATCTCCACAGTGTGTGTGCGCATTAATACTAACCCTTATTCTGCACTGTGGGAACTAATTCACTGGGATTTACAGTACCATAACCATACCATGTCATTAACTAAACTGTAGCGTGATCACAGTCACAGATTCAGAGCCATGCTGCCAGGAGCAAGTCTTTCACGAAGGCTTGAACATGCAAAGACAGTAAAAGTAGGCTGACATGTGGATGTAGAAAAGAACACGCTCCGTAATGAAACCTTAAAATAACCACTGGACTATGAAAAGACACTATGAACATTATGAAATGTTCCAAACCCTTAAATATCAGTCCTCCTTGTTGAAGACCACAACTGGCTCCATGGATGCCGGTTGTGACGTCAGAGGATGTGGGGCAGCAGAACTGCAGCCTCGGTAATGGGAATGGAGACACTCGCCGCCATTAGGCAGAAGCTGACTGCACCTCCTCGGTATTTCCCTCTCACACGGACAGTGAAGCCGCACTCACCACACTCATTTACTGTGGAGAGAGAGAGAGAGAGAGAGAGAGAGAGAGAGAGAGAGAGAGAGAGAGAAAGAAAAAGAGTAACCAACCACACACACACATTTATTTGCTGTGCATGGACTGCAGTCCAGTTATTTGGTGTGGTTCATGAACACACGCAAACACACATAAGCGCACGTTCATACTGGCATAGAGACAGCAGGAAACCAGTGAAATGGACACAACACGAAATGCATTCGACCATGTAAGATTTCACAATGTGCTTGTGTACACTAGTGCTGTTCCATGCCAGCTGTGTAAAATGTGTGGAGCTGATCAGCAACAATAAGAATCATTCCTTCTTTCCTGTTTCTTACTTTATGCATCCATAGAAAGTTTTAGTCAACGATTTTCCCAGTTCAGGAAATGTCATTCTCCTGTTACTGGGTTACTGGGGAGGGCTGTTTTTCTTTCCATACACAGAAATACAGAATGAGAGAAAGTCTTTGTACCAGACTATAAGTGCATGTATGAGTTGACACAAACTTACATGTTCTCCTGAAGTGGAACAAGTGAGTTTGTTGAAATAATCATGAATATCTGACCAGCAAGCAAGCATATATTCATTATGTCTGCTTCTGGCAGATGTATCACGAATACAAAGCAAATACACTGAATGCCAGAAAAAAACTGGTACACCAGTCTAATACTTGGTAGGCATCTTTGGCACTGCATGGAAGTGATTCCGGTTCTACCTGGAGGAACACTCCTATCAGGTGACATAGAGGGGCTTCACATTCACACCATGCAAACTCTCCACTGGCATCCCACAAGGCTCAGTGCTTGGTCCCCTCTGGTATTTCATAATCTCCCAGGAGTAACTGGTTGACATCATGATCTCTCGATTTCCGTCAAGAACACTATGATCACTCCAGCTACAGAGGTTGGTGACAACCAGCTCTCCCTTATTGTTCATGCTGCAAACTTGGCTCAGTCATGCAGAGTTCTCCTTCACAGCATTCAGAGTATTCGACTTCTCGAGGGAAGCTGCCCAGGTACTAGTCCAGTTTCTTGTCATCTCAAGGCTGGACTACAGCAACTCTCTCCTCACTGGTCTTTCCATGCCTGCCATCAGGCAACCGATCCATAATGCATCAGCTCGACTTGTCTTCAACCTCCCCAAGTTTACCCAATGTCACACCCTTTCTGCAAACCCTTGACACCCTGTAGCAGCTTGTATCAGATAGAAAACCCACAAAGCCAAAAACAGCCTGGCTTCTTCCTATATGATGGTAATGGTTAAGGCCAGGTGCGCACCTAGAGCTTTTTGGGCTTCAAGTACGGTCCGACCTGACCCGCCATCATCCAAGACACATGGGAGGCAAACATCCAGACTCTTCACTGTTCTGGCACCAAGGTGGTGTTATGAACCGCCCCTAGATGTCCAGCAGTACAGCAGAGTCACTTTAAACATTGGCCAAAGACTCATCTCTTCTGCCAACACCTAATCAATCAGTGAATGTGTTAGCAAATGATATTATCTGTCCTGATCTCTCTTTAAGTTGTCCATAGTTTACGACTTTAGGTAAGTTTTATAACTGATACTGTAAGGCACATTTCTAGTAGTATTCTGGCTTCAAGTTCTTGAATCCTGTTCTATATTTGACATGTGCAATGACAATAAATTGAATCCAATCCAATCCAATCCAATATATGCACTAGCTTCGGATACTTCAAGTAATTAACTAAGCACTTTTGTAAGTCGCTTTGGATAAGAGCATCTTCTTTAAATATAATGCAAATGTCTGTAGCATGACAATTCGTCACCAAAGCTAAGAGGCCAGACCAGTTCCAGCATTACACAGTGTCTCAATTATTTACCAAAGCTGGAGTGGAAGAACTCAAGTGTCCTGCAAATAAAAAAATAAAAAATAAAAAAATATGCAGAACTGCAGTTTGACTCAGATAACATTTTCATGAAAATCGTCCTGGCACCAGTTGTCCAATCATCAGTTGTCCATATTCAGTTTTCCTAAGCCTGTGCCCTCTGTAGCTTCAGATTCTTGTTTTTATCCGACAAGTTTGACATTTTATGCATTCTGAGATGCTTTTTCTGCTCAACAAGGTTGTGAAAAGTGACTATTGGAGCTACTGTTTGCTCAAACCGGTCTGGTCTTTCTTCTCTGACCTCTTCTTAGCTTTCATGAATAGCACAAACATCCATTTAACAGTCTGTAAGATTTGGTGAATGTATATGGTGCTTCACAAATAGTCCACTCCAATAGTTTTCTTCAGTTAGTGTCTGTGGGAGAAAGGCACTTCTCAACCTCTTTCTTGAGCAATCTCCTGCTTTACCTAATAGGTCAGTCTGACTTATGGAAGGTTATTATGTTTATAGTCCTCCCCAAAGCACATAAACTGCTGGACAAAGACATGTCTTAGGTACATTCTCACCTGCAAGTGTAGATTGATGAAGAGGTTTATTAATATACTTTTCTGTCAATATCTTGACGTCAGTACCTAAGAATGCTCAGTTTGGCTACATATTTGAACTGTGTGTTTTTGGTCCAAAAAAGAGATTTCAAGGACTTTGGTAAATGCAAAAGTAGTGTTGGCTGTACGATCAGCCAACTTCCCTTCTCATGTGTTAACAATTCCATTGATCTACCTCACTTCATTGCTATGTCTCTCATTGCTTGGACTGTCGCCTGAGGGATTTCTGTTCCCATTGCACCTGCATCGTTTTATTAAGGGCCAAGCACAGCTGGATCCCATGTTAGGATATAACCCATTAGATGTTTTGTGCACCATTATTACAATTAGTATTTAGCTGTGCGGATTTACATGCAGGATTATATCATCTTTTTTTTGCCACCACAGCCAGTGTTCAAGTATCAGGTAGCAGCTTTAAGTGCATAAGAGTGTACATAAGAGCTCTTTAACCCATGGAGTTGGACTAGGTTCAGTCAGCCGCATCAAGTAGAAGAGCCATCATTCACTTCACTACTGCTCCACCGCTGTTCATTCACACACTTTCATTATCCTTGGATGCTTTGAAATGGGCTTTAATCTTCGATAATGAAACAGAACCACTGGACGTGCATCATGGCTTGTCTGTGTATTAGAAACAGAATAGACTAGTGGACTTATACCTTCACCAGTCACCACAGTACGGCCTGTCAACTGGTCAGAGATGCAAAAACAATCAAATGGAAAGTAAAGAAATGCAGACTTATACTGATGTTTAAAAATGGTAAATATATTTTGTTAGGGTTAAGATGTTGGACCAGTGATTGGAAGGTTATCCCACAATTGATAGGCCCTTGAGCAAGGCTCTTAATCCTGAGCTGCTCAGGGCCCTTAACCCTAAGTAGCTGTGGACAAGGATGTCTGCCAAATGCCATAAATGTAAATCTTATGACTAAAATGACTGTATTTTAGACTAGGACTAATACTCTGCTGAGTAAAAATATTTTATTCTCTTTTGCCTAAGATGAATGTTATACCTTTGATATTACTTTGCATAATGTGCTAATGTGCAGAGGTGAGTAGGACTAATTCCCTTTGTCCCTGCAGTTATTTTTGTTTTCCTACTTGAAATAAAATTAAACCCTTGCACTGTGGACTATAGTGAATTTTGTCATAATTAGTGTTGTGTGCATGCACTGTTGCAGGTTGCCCTTTTACAATCCGGTCCTACTCTGCTAGTTCAAGGTTGGCCCAGACACCAGATTGCTTGGGACCTGAACTTGTGTAACAGGCACTTAAAAGAGACCTGACCCTAACTGCAGTGTGATGCCACTGGTGACACCTGTGCTATACAGATACTACTTGCTGTGCAAAGCAGAGCCCTTTGTAGTCCTACACTACAGTGCACAAACAGTCTCCACTGATCAGTCCCATGGAAGACCAGCTAAAGCCTTTACAGTGGGACAAGTGTAAGAGCTGTTTAAAACAGTGCCGAGCTCAGGAAAAAAATGGAAACTGCAATGGAAAAAAAAAACCAGCAGTGGCTGGTGGTGGCTTCATAGTTGTGGGGTTTGATTAGCTCATAAAACATTATGTGTGCCTCCTTTCTGACCAGTTACACCCGTTCATGTCCTGCATTCACTCTGATGGTTTTGTCCTCTTCCAACAGGACAATTCACCACCACAGACCCATCCAGAGGTGCCAAATTACGGTTACAGGAACATTCATCTGAGTTTGGTTTTTGCCATTCACACAATTTGGACACATCAGAGATACCATGCAACTATAGACTAGAAAAGTTCTCCTGAGCTCAGCACTGTTTTTAACAGCTCTTACACTTATCCCACTGTAAAGGCTTTTGCTGGTCTACCATGGGACTGATCAGTGAAGTCTGTTTTTTGAACTGTAATGTAGGATTTTACCTTCCTCTTTGCAAAGTGCTCTGCTGAGAAAAAACTGCCAGGAAAAAAAATATGCACAGCTAACAGTATAGGTGTCACCAATGGCATCACACTGCAGTTAGGGTCAGGGCTCTTGAGACCGCCTGCTACACAAGTTCAGGTTCCGAGCAATTTGGTCAGCAGTTGATCATGTCCATCAAGTCCATGGAGACTTGGCCAGAACAAATATCTAACCACCTTGTCTCGAAATACACTTTGGGAAAGCTGACAATTTTACGATACGTCTGCAGTTCTCACGCTACTCCACGTCAAATTAAGTCAGTATTCAGTCAACTGTGACATAGTAATAAACAGAAATAACGTCCTCAGCAACAAGATAACACAATTAGCATAAAAAAGCATACTCGATCTCAGTGTCGTGCACCCACAGCTCCTAGTCAAGACAAGAATAGTTATAAGGATTAGTTTGACACGGTCATGAGGTGACGACTATGCTACTGTATATCCACAGTCACATACATCACCATCTGTAATCCCCTGAGCATAAAGCATGTGTTAGGGTTGTTACGCTTGACTTCAGTGCATATATATGTGTGTGTGTGTGTGTGTGTGTGGACTTTGCCACTCTATGTATATATCATAGCTGACTTTAGCACCTGAGACATATGATACACAGCTGTCATGTGATAGAGTTTAGGACTGGATCAGACCACTGCGACTCACAAGCTAGACCGTCGAACTCATAGATCTCTCTCTCTCACACACACACTCACACACTGCCATGAGAAGTTACGTTGTGGCTGTCTGCTCCAAATCTGACCTTTCAGCCTAGAGGAAACAGCCCATAAATCTGTGTGGAGGGCTGAGCAGGCAACTCCCGTTTACTCAGGTGGTCTGCTCTTTCACCAGCCCCAGCACACACACTCTCTACTATTGTCTCCCAGACCCTTTACAACAAGGAGGACAAAGAGCCTGTGGAGGCAGATGGTATAGTCATAGGGCTTCCATCATGCTCACGCACTCACACATGCACGGCAAATGTAACAGGCGCTTGGAAATGCGCACCAGTGCATGTGTAAACAGCACTCAACGTACGCTACTTAACGCATTTGTGCATATGTGTGTATGAGTCTTCAGCCAGACATTAGCACTGGGGTCAGCTTGGTCACATGTAAACACTTTCACACTGGGTGTCCACATAGGAATTCAATAACTAACACTCCTATAGAGCAGCTGGGATAAGGAAGAAAGAAATGTGTACAGGGTAGGCCTGAATCATAAACACCTGCGACCACCAGAGGGCCCTCAAGAGCACATGAAAGGATTTTTTTTGTAAGGTAATCATAAAAAAAATTAATATTATGTTACCAGCCTGGTTGGCTAATACTATGGTTCAATCTGTGAATGATCAAGCAAAGGGCGCAGCTGTGGGCTTGTGGTTAGGGAACTGGCCTTGTGACTGGAAGGTTGCTGGTTTGATCCCCGGTACCGACAAGACACAACTGAAATGCCCTGGATAAGCAAGGGGGCAAGTGTGTTCACCGCCCCCTAGTGTGTGCATTCACTAGTGTGTGTTGATGGCTTAAATTTGGAGGTCAGAATCTTTTGTAGGCCACTGAGTGGTTCACTTCAGAATAGTCAGTAGTATTGGCAGCATCCAAGGTGGTGGGGGTCCCAACATCAGACCCTGCTAAGGGCCTCATAAAAGCCCTGAATAGTTCACACCCTGTGTTATAATAGAAAAGAAGACAGGCTGATATGGACGTTTGTAACTCTATATGTCTAGGAGTTTAATGGTTTGTTCTCTGATAAAGGTTATGTAGAACCATACAACTGAGTTTCATTACAAAGACAATGACATGGACCTTTAATGATACAAAACACCCTCAAGGCACATTTTCTCTGAAAAGCGTAAAACAAACTCATGTGTTGATGAGTGAAGAGTGGAAACAAATGTACAATATATACAAAAATACATATTTATGAGTAAATAAATGTAACACATTTAACTGATTTCCAACTAGTTTTTTTCAGTGTAATTATAAGATTACAATATAATATAAAAATATACAAATATAAAAATATTAAACCCATATCTCGACATTCATAGACCAATTTCAAGCAGGAAGTACTCTTTTTCTGTTGCTAGATGTTTTTTGTTCTAGGAGGAAGTAGAATTAAAAAATAAAAAATAAATTCGTAAGCAGAAATTTATAGAATTTAATATTATATTTGTTTACTGTAATCTTATAATAGCAAATTACACTGAAAAATTTAATGTTTACTTAAAAGGATGTATTTATTTCCTACACATAAATACAAGAATACATCGTTTTTTGTAAACTTGAGTTTAAAATGTGCAACTGATGTCCAACCGATTTTGTTCAGTGTAATATTAAATACTATATTATATGTATATAACAAAACTGTGTATGTCTCCCTTCACATCTATCAGCGAGTCGCCTGTCATCACTGATTTTTACCCAGACTTCTATAGTCCCATACAGGACCACATGGTCCACTCCACCAATCACACCCGCTCAGGGTCACCAGAATTTTAGATCACATGATGCCTCTACTTCTTATATAAGACTGTTCTGTTTACCCAGTAATTTGTGAAGTATTGCCATGTTTTTTAGAGTGTACCAAGACGTTAGTTATTACAGTTATTTGTCATTTTAACTTTTTCCCTTTTTTGGATCTGTCTTCCTGGTTTTTGATCTGTTTTCTGCCCAGTCTACATACTTTCCGGATTTTGACCCTCTCTGACTTCGTTTTGCCCCGTCATCTGTTTATTAACGGCCCAAAACGTATTTGTATACCTGTGTGTGTCTGCCTTCGTTGGACTATTACACTGTAACACTGTTAACAGCTGAAGGTTTCCCACTGAGAAAAGTTTTTAAATATGATTGGTTTTTTAAATTAATCTACAATTATTAATCTTGCACATAAGAGCTAACATAAACGTTTTTTTTTAAATCAGTGCTTTAAGATGTATACATAAAGAATAAGTCGTGAGTATAAATGGGGTTAACATGCTGCTCACATTTATACATTCCTAAACAATGCAGTCTTTATAATAAAGTTTTTTCCCCCTCATCCTGTGTAAAAATAGAATCCATTTGGTCTCTGTTCTGTTAAAAATGCCTTACCTGACTGCAGCTCGTCACTACAAATCAATTTAGCCAATCAGAAACATGGCTATTGCTTTACCTCACACGGGCCAAGAATGCTAGTTTTTCTTTTCATTTGTTTAAGAGCGACTGGGGATTTATTTTTGAAGGTCTCCTAAGGAGGGTTGTTGGTTTGCTGAATCTGAAGTGTTTGAAGCACTAGGCCAGTTCTGGTCTGTATTAAAGAAATAGACCATTCATTTGGCTCTGTCAGCATTGGAATGGTTTTCAGACTTGCACTGCCTGCCCTCCTTTAAATGTTTTTTTTTCTTGAATCGGTTCAAACAACAATCACATTAACCTCCTGATCTGATTATGTAATTTAGCTACAGTAATAAGTATAGGAGAACTTTTTTGCTGCAGTTTCGTCATTGTCAAAGAAAGTGAAAAGAAAGAGAATAAAACAGACAGTGACAGTGTTTTTTTAAAAACCATTTGATCCCAATACTAAAGCTTTACGATTCATTTACAGTATTCCAGGAAAAGGGGAAAAAATATTGGTTTTATTTTAAATAAGCTATTATTAGACTTACACTGAAGTGCCAGAAAAACTGGTACACCAGTCTAATACTTGGTAGATCCCTCATGTGGTATTGACTTCTTGAGCTTGTGGAAATATTGTGTAGGCAAGGAACACCATACATCCTGCAGAACAGTCCACAATTCGAAGACCTGGTGACTTGTAAATGGAAATGTGAATGACAAAACCCAAACTCACACGAGTGTTCCTTTGACCATAATTTGGTGTCTGTAGACGTGTGTGGTGGTGCATTGTCCTGTTAGAAGAGGCCAAACCCATCAGAATGAATGCAGGGCATAAAGTGGTGTAACTCATCAGAAAGGAGACACACCTGTCAGAGACGTCATTAGACGTACGAGGGTTCCTGTAGAATACCAGCTAAACAAACCCCACACCATTATAGAGACACCATCAGTCAGTACCAGTGTTTCTGGTACTTCGGTGTAAACTATAGAAGTGAAACAATGATTTAATTTATTATATCTGAGCTTTGTCGTTCATCGTTCCTCGGCCTCGTTTACAATCTGCTAACAATACATGATTGTTTTGCTGAGCATTTTTTTCAACACCTTTCTGAAGTCTGCTGCAAATTAGAGAAAAATAAATAAATTTTTGCTTAGCTAATGACTGTGAGGTGGTGTAATAACAAAAACAAGGAGACAACGAATTGCACGTTTAATTAACACAAGTAGTTCAGCTTGGACCTTACTAGAAACATGTCATTCTTTATTTTGTCAGGATGTATATAAAATTAAGCCAGCAATTATTTAACATAATGCTGTGTATCAGAAGGAAATGGTTAGGAAAGAAACATTACCTCAGCACCACAACATGTGCCCGGTTAACAACTGCAATCTCGTTTATATAGTTAATACTGATTGTTGCAATCAAGCTTAACTAAGTCAGTGTGTACGCCATAGATAGAAGCATTAGCGAAAAGGTCACATTAGGTTTTAGTGCCTTTATGTACAGCTAAAAGCAGATGTATAACACTGCCAGCTTCTGTCTGCTCCTATTTGACTAATTGAATATGACTCCAGCTCCATTTTCTTCTGATTTTCTAAACTCCCTCTGGTAGTATGGGGAACCACACACACACACACACACACACACACACACACACACACACACACACACACACACACACATACACAATTGACTTTTACCTTCTTTCTAAGGGTCTTACTGGCCATTGACATTGCATGGCCAGTATTAAGTGAACACTTACCCCTATATGTGGTTCTTCCCCAAACTTTTTGGACACATGATCACCCAGAATGTTTTTCTATACTGTAATATTTCAATTTCCCTTCACTGGAACCAAAAGCAGAATAAAGGTCCATGAAGACATGATTTGTTAAGATCGGAGTAACAGAACTCAAGTGTCCCAAACAAAGCCTTACACTGACCTTAACCCAGCTGAACAGCATTGGGATGAACTGGAACACTGACTTGACCCCTGAGCTCCTCACCCAACATCAGAACCTGATTTCACTAATGCTCTGTGGCTGAATAAACATAAGCACACTCCAAAATCTAGTGAAATGTCTTTTCAGAAGAGTGGAGACTGTTATAGATGTAAACTCCAGATGAATGCCATGCCATTTAAAATGTGATGCTCAACAAGCACATATAGGTGTCTTTTATACTCTTAACCAAATAGTTTAGCTTGAACACAACATGCACCCACATATACTGTTGTATATATACTACAGGCGACCTTGCATCTAAAAGATTTAGATGCCATACAGTCAAGATGCCATGCTGATAAACTCCTATCCAGGTGCTTCAATAAAGTGTCAGTTCAAGAGTGTGCATAAATATGCAACCACGTTATTGTTATTGCTGTTAAGTTTTTTCAACTAAAAAAATTTAAATAGTAGATAGTAAATAGTAAAAAGTACTTTTTGCACAGTACCGTATATATACACGTATGTATGTATGTATATATATCAGGGCTGTCAAAGTTAATGCGATCTCAAATTACCACGATTTTAAAAAAATAGTGCAGTTAACACAAATTCTAATTTGGCCCTGCGATTCACCCGTAGTTCATGTTGAGGCTTGTCGAGTGTGCTTCAGTAAGAGTAAGGCTGCGTCCGAAATGGCATACTTAGGAAACCTTTTACATACTACCTGTTATGTACTAGGTTTTCGGACACACTACATCGTGTCACATACTAACTAGTATGGGAGTATGGCATTTCGGGACGCAGCCTAAGTTTGAGTGATGGTGAAAGATCTGTTAAACAGGAAGTTTCATTTCATTTGTGTTTTGTATGTT
>JAOVVF010000010.1:3217105-3232507 GCA_028565595.1 Duopalatinus emarginatus | reverse complement strand
ATTAGGACTCAGGGTTGCTGGTATCTCCTGGTGCCTCAGCCGTAGCAGGTGTAGCTCATCAGAATGGAAGATGAGAAAAGAAAACTGAGAGTACTCTATATTGTACTATGACACCTGAAATGTACTTTAAGTGTACTTAAAAACTTTTTTAAAAAATATAAAAATGTAAAGCTTTACAAACTGAAGTGCCTAAAAAACTGGTACATCAGTCTAATAATTGGTAAACTTAACAAGCTTGGTGAAATATTCAGTAGGTAATGAACACCATACTTCCTGCGGAACAAACCCCAGACCATTATGGAGCCACCAGTCTGTAGTAGTTTTATTGGCACTTCAGTGTGTTAGCCATGTAAAAATCAAACAAATTTAAAAAAAAAAATTGTTTGAAATCTTCAGGATGAAATGTCGCTGTTGTATACATAGTCATGTTAAAATTACAGTATATTGTCCTAGATTTGGGCTGAAATGATTAACTAATGTAACAGATTTGGTAGATGAGTGTAACAGTGCAAATCAACATCTAAAGAGTCAAGTGATATATAAAAAAGGCTTAGACATGTTTTAAAAATGTACAAATAAAAATAAACAAATAATAATATATACATTATAATTTATTATAATTTATTCATTATATAAATTATATGTAATGCAATCCATTAAATAAATACAGTCATAAAATATTAGAAATGTATATTTTATTTATAATTTATCAAATATACACATTTTACACAGATGTACACAGATTTGTTTAAATTAGATTAAAATTAAATAAAAATGTTTATTTATTTATTTTTGAGAATGGCAAATAGTCTGCAATTAAGGTTCTGAAGTGTTTGGGAAGTTTTTTTTAAATTATACATAAAAAAAAATATTAATATAATATAATTTAATATAGAAACACAAAGCATAAAGACTGTCCATAAGTGTGCACACAGCATGAAAGGGTTAAGTACTTGTATTTGTGCTTTGGACCTCAGTACTCCATAAATCTGTACTTGTGGCTGTAGATGAAAACTATTGGCTGGTTTTCATTCATTCATTCATTCATTTATTTATTTATTTATTTATGAAAGAGTTTTGTAGTAATTCATTATTAAAATACTTCAATGCATTGTACTTAATAGGTTTTTAAAATGACAAATAATTGATTAATCTGGGAAAAACCTGACAGATTAATTGATTATCAGAATAATAATTAGTTGCAGCATTAACATACAGTCCGGATCAGGGCCGAATCCGGTCTCACACTTGAACTCACACCTGGTATTCTGTATATGTGCTTTTCTTATCTACATTCTGTGATCACATTTCATGTTTCCTGTGCAACATGTAGATAAGAGAGGGTTTTATTATACGAGCTGTAGTTAGAGTTAACACCATTTAACTGTCGGGTTACTCTGCAGCAGCACTGCAGTAGGATACTGTAGGATATTGACCCTGTAGATATTACTACAGTCGAGTGTGGATGAGGGAATGGAGTGATGACTGGTTAGGCTTCTGTCTCTGAGAGAGAAGGTGACGGTAGTAAATAGTACAGCATGATATGGAAAAGACAGTGAAACTACCAACACACACACCACGCAGGCCAAGTCACTTGGGGGATGTGTGTCTTTTGTCAGTTAGATAAACATCACCTATAACCTATAACAAATAGTGTATATTGGAAGATGATTTATTATGTTTGTTCTTTACATTTGATTATATTTACAGTCTAATTTTACTACACTGAAAGAAAACTACACTGACATGACAGAAACATACAGTACACTTAATACTAATACTTAGTAGGTCCCCCACAGGACATGGACTCCAAGAGCTTGCTAAAAAAAAATTCTGTAGGCAATAAATACTATACTTCCTGCAACTATACTTCATGTCAACAATTCTGAGGTCTGGTGACTTGGGTGAGAACGGAAATAACCCTAAACTCAGATGAGTGTTCCTCTAACCATAATTTGGCGTCTGTAGACGTGTGTGGTGGTGCATTGTCCTGTTGGAAGATGTCAAACCTGCTATAATGAACAAGTCACTTTTTAGAAAGGAAGCATCCATAGCGGTCTGTCAGAGGGTCCTACGGAATGCCAGCTAAACAAACCCTATACCATTATGGGGCCACCACCAGTATGGATCTGTACCAGCTTTTTCAGTGGTATCAGTGGTATTGCGCTGTCTGTAATATAAAGAGGCAATAAAGTAATAAATAATAAATAAATAATAATAAATAAATAATCTTTGTGTGTGTGTGTGTGTGTGTGTGTGTGTGTGTGTTTGTGTTTTTCCATAGCTGAAAGCAGAGCTGGTTAGTGAGGTGGCGTACTGTCGGAGGAAGCAGCACCAGGCCTCCATGCAGTATTACTGTGCTCTTAATGCCTTACAGTACAGGAAGAGAGTCGCCATGCTGGAGCCCATGCTGGGATACACACAAGCCCAGGTGCGAGAAACGCTTTACACACACACACACATACACACACACACACACACACACACACACACACACACACACACACAAGGGTGAGTCAAAAATGATCCGCACTCTAGTTCTACTATAACTTCTGTTGGTCGCACTGTTTTATCAGCATCTTTCCATACTAAATCTCTGGTGAGACCCCGACCCACCGAAAGTCTCTGATGTCTCAGTTGATTTGTGACTGCAGTGCAAGAACAAATGTCGACCCCACAAAAGAAGAGCAGCGTGCAGTGAAAAAGGTTCAACAATTAACAGTGATTGTGATTACAGTGAGATTCTCACTGATGAGCTGAAGACTAAAATTCGAACAAAACACACAGGACTGCTAACCCTAACAAGAGGGTCCATGTCCAAACAACACTGTCCAGACTGTCAACACTCCAAAACCTTTATTTTGAGGTGTTAAATAATCCTCCCTATGGTCCTGATTTTACACCATCGGACTATCAGCTGTTTGGTCCCCTGAATGAAGCCCTAAGAGAATTAATTTTTAGCGATGAAGAGGTGAAGACAGAGGTGCATTTGTGGCTCGCAGCTCAGACAAAAATGTTTTTTAATTATGAGGAAATACAAAAGATGGTTGACAGACGACCAAAGTGTATTAAAATATTTTTGTACGGGTGAAAGAACAAACCTGGAGTTAATCACATCAGGAGCATTATAAAGGTGTAACACACTAAACACTGTTTAATCCATACTGTAAGCATATCTAATCTCTTCTTCCTCACAGATTAACTTCTTTAAGAAAGGCATAGAACTCATCTCTAAGAAAATGGACACTTTCCTGGCTTCTGTGAACAGCATGTCTGAGAGGTAAATAATCCTATAATATCAAAAAAGGTATTTATAAAAAAAAATGTCCACATGGATCTTGTGCAACTTTTCGTATTCAATTCATGAGTGAGTTCATTTCCGATTCCTGTTTGAACTGTTTATCTGTAGCACGAGCACAAGGACCTCCTTTTATATGCATGTAATCCAGATCGCATCTGTGTCCGGACAAGGAGGAACATTTATTCTCCGTATATTACCATAATAAAAAGAAGCCTGTCAGTGTGTGACAAATAGCTAGCATTAGTTCCGAGTTTCCGAACGCGTCGCTGAATATATCTTAACAAGTCCTCGGTTATGTTCGAGTCAGCAAAACGTTCCCCAACTGTCTGACGGAGCATGTGTCTTGCATCATTCTGATTCATCCTGCACCAACCTTATAAATAATAATAATAAAATCTTTTACAATGTTTCCTGTCGTGCATCATGATGTATAATGTAAGTGTGCCGAATTAATGCAGATATACTCACCGGCCACTTTATTAGGAAACACCTCCTCATTTGTACCGTCAGGCGATGTTGTTGCAGCAGCTTGATACGTACAGTGATCGAGATCCAGGTCAGGAGTGACAGTGACAGTGAAGTGATTAACCCATCGTGCTTGCACACAGAGGAATTTGACCTCAGCATTGAACTCATCCGTGTAGAGCAGTGGTTCTCATCCGGTGGGGGGTGTGGGCACTCTTCTGGGAAGGGCGCGAGTAGACTAGGATGAGGGGAATGTCATATTGCGAAGTGACCTGTTGGTGGCGGTAAAGAGGTTAAGGCCGCAGGGAGTGAAGAAGAGCATGTGAGATCCGGGTGTGTGTGGTGCGTGTAATTGTGTTAATGGCATGTTCGGTGAGCTGTTCAATGTTCAGTAAAAAGTCCTGACTACCAACCTGTTGTCTGTTCGTCCTTCATCTCAAGGTTATTACAATAAATCAAACACACAGTTTTCATTTCTAATTTACCAATACAGTATTTTGAGCCTTTGACGCGATGGCACGTAACTGCTAGGCTAGCCTATTATATACTGTAAGCGCCCGCCAGGAGAAATGGGGGCCCCAACTGCAATGAACCCAGCTTGCAAAAGGTTGAGAACCGCTGTTTTATAGTATTCAAAAAACAAAACAAAATAACAGCATTGTGACCATGATAAAAATTGAACAAAAATAACATAAAAAAAACTAAGCACAGAAGAGGATTCTGCAAAACTGTTCACAAAAGAAGCATAAATGTAATTTTTTTAATGTCTTTCTTACACGGTCTATATCCGGAATGTGTCAAATCAGAACTGTTTTCACGGTGCCGTAAACTCAAACAAGTACTGAAAAGGTAGGAAGGAGGGCCCCAACTGCAATGAACCAGCTTTGGGGGGGGCCCAGCTTGCAAAAGGTTGTGAACCCCTGGTGCAGAAAAACACAGCTAGGGGGTGATCACACTTGCCCGGAGCGGTGGGCAGCCCTTTCTACAACACCCATGGAGCAGGTGGGGGCTTAGTTGTCTTGCTCAATGACACTTCGGTTGTGTCTGAGGATCCCTCTGACAACTTTCCAGGCACAGGACTGGTATACTAACCTGAAAAGCTGTAAAAAAGCTACTTTTAAAGTGCACAGGTTTGAGTGGCTATTGGTTTTGTACCGTGTGTGTATATTAACTGACCTGAACATGATGCTACAACTGCTATAAATCAACTTTACACTGTTTACAGTGCGAGCGGCCATGTTGATTTGACGTCAGCATGTAATCAGGATGACGAGTTAAAAATCGCAAGTTCAGGAGGTGTTTCCTGTCGATTTTTATGGTTTTAGGAGGGAAGATTATTAGTTGTAAGTTCACCTTGAATGCAGCACTTGGGGCAGATATGCTTACAACATCAGAACAGCACATCAGGTTCACCTCCTGTCAGCCAAGAACGGGAATTTACACTGGAGCATTGTCGCTTGGTCTGACCCTCATCTCGCCTTGTATCAACAGTTCAGGCTGCTGTTGGTGTAATGGTGTGAGGAAATGTCTTCTTGCCGCACACTGGGCTTCTTAATGCCAGTCGAGTGTCATTTCTGATGTGCGTCTGTTAATGGCCACAATTTACCCATCTTCTAATGGCTACTTCCATCATGATAATGCACCATGTCACAAAGTGGTCTCAAACTGGTTCCATGAACGTGACAATGAGTTCACTGTGCTGTAATGGCCTTCCCAGCCACCGTGTCGGAATCTAACAGCGCAGCTTTGGGATGCGGTGGAATAACAGAATCAGCATGAATGTGCAGCTGACTGATCTGATGCGGTCATGTCAACATGGGCCGGAATCTCCGAGGGATGTTTGTAACAGCATGTGGACTCCATGACATGAAGATTTGAGGCTTGTTGGAGAGCAAAGTGAAGTTCGTACCCAGTGTTATTATTATTATTATTATTATTATTATTATTATTATTATGGTGTGTATTGATTGTATTTCACATCATTTGATCGGATAGGAATTCCAGTCAGATTTCAACTTTACGCCACAGTATAAACACGGGTCTTATTAATGGATTACTAGACTGCATGTAAACATATTTAATGACCAGTTCTATTGTTTATTTTCTCTTTCTCTCTCTTTCTCTCTCTCCGAAGTGTTCAGACGCAGTTGGATGCCGAGGCAGAGAGCATGCGTATGTCTCAGAGAGAACTGCTGTCAGTGGACGACGTCGTCTACATGCCTGACCAGGATCAGACCCCAGTCAACCGCACGCTCATACAGAAAGCAGGCTACCTCAACATTAGGAAGTACGCAGCTCTCGTCTTAGGTTTTTCTTACATTATGTGTCTTGATTAATGTTACAGATGGTGATATTTGTTCGTTGTTTATAAAATGAAGCTTTTATTTTTGACGTGTATGTTGAAGAATAGTAAGACAGTGGTACTTTGGTGGTGCTGAGGCTCGAACCCCCAACCTTCTGATTAGTAACCTACAGCCTTCAACACTGAGCCATAACTGACTCAATAAATAGTTTTATTATACAGAGTGAGTCAAAAGTCGCAGGACACACTTTTTCAGAAACGAAAGGGAAAATGACCCCATCAGGTAATGGATGAAGGCGGGCCTATCTTCTAGGGTATGTCGAGAACATGGCCACCATCTTGAAAGCCGCCATATTGGATCAACGGCTATAGTTGTTTTTCCAAAAGGAAGGTGGTTACGTGTCCTGCAACTTTTGACTCACCCTATGTATTAGTATTGTTCACTATCCAGCTGACCTCTCATAAGACAGCAGATGAGCACAGACATCATAAGGAAAATAAATTATTAACCATTAAACGTGTTGACATGCATCGTTCCACCGTACTGTTAAATGTCAGATGTACAGGATGTACACACTGATCGGCCAAAACATTAAAACTACAATACCGCTCACAAGTGACGTGAATAATACTAATGATCTCAATACTGTGCATCTGTGATATATTAGGCACCAAGTGTATAGTCAGTTCTCAAAGTTGATGTGTTGAAAGCGGGGAAAAATGGGAAAGCATAAAGCCTGTGAGTGATTTTGATAAGGGCTGACTGGGCCGGAAGAGCAGGTCTTGTAGTGTGTTTCCTGTATACACTGGCTAGTACCTACCAAAAGTGGACCAAGGAAGGACAAACACTGAACCAGTGACAGGGTCACGGGAGTCCAGGACTCACTGATGCGTGTGAGTCACGCATGCCACAGCAGACTCACAGAAAGGTCTGTTTAAGTGAACTATTTTGCCTTACTGTGTTTGCACACAGAAGGAATGTGACCTCCGCATTTAACCCATCCGTGCAGTGAAACACACACACACCGGTGAACACTAGGGGGCAGTGAACACACTTGCCCGGAGCAGGGGGCAGCCCTCAACCACGGCGCCCGGGGAGCAGTTGGGGGAGTTAGGTGCCTTGCTCAAGGGCACCTCAGTCGTGTCTTGAGGTGGGGATCGAGGTGGGGATCGAGGTGGGGATCGAGGTGGGGATCGAACCCGCGACCTTCCGGTCACGAGACCGGTTCCCTAACCACTAGCCCACGGCTGCCCCCCCTACTAACGTCTTGGTGCTAGATACCACTGAACGCCTTCAGAGGTCTTGTGGAGGCCATGTCTTAAAGGGTCAGAGCTGTTTAAGCAGGCAGTGTTAATGTTTTGGCTGGTCAGTGTGTGTATATAAATATCATATCATATGTTAGATGATTTGCAGAGTACTAAATGATCCCTTAGGTGTGACTGTGTCCATCTGTGTGCCTGGTCACCTGTCCAGGGTGTTTCCCAAAAAAAAAAAAAAAATCCTGAATGAACTGAAAATGAATTCCCCGCCTTATTGTCTGTCCTCTCCTGCCTCCTACAGTAAGACCGGCCTTGTGAGCACAGCCTGGGACCGGCTCTACTTCTTCACCCAGGGGGGGAACCTGATGTGCCAGCCACGTGGCGCTGTAGCAGGTGGCATGGTGCTCGATCTGGACAACAGCTCCGTCATGGCCGTCGAGTGCGAGGACAGACGCTACTGCTTTCAGATCACGTCCCCTACTGGGAAAACGTATGGCAACTATCTCTGTGTGTGTGTGTGTGTGTGTGCGCACGCGTGTGTGTGCATAAAAATGGGTATTCCACTGAGGGCAAATGAAAGCTCTATTAGCAGCTCAGCAGAGGTGAGTCCTGGAGTTGGATTTGTAGGTTTAACATCTCACTGAGCCGTTTGCCGTGTCTGTGACCACAGGGAGAGAAAAACGACAAGATTTATATTCTGTGTAACAGCCAGATTTAAGACGCCGCAATCCTACTGTGATCAACTCTATTAGGCACCTACGTTCCTATTAAACCTGGATAACAGTCTTTCCTGGAAGTGGAAGCCTTTCTTAGTCACATGAACACTGAGGGGCCAAAAAAACTGGTACAGACCGGTAGTCGCCTCATAATGGTATTGGGGTCATTTAACTGACGCTCCATGGGACCCCTGAAATCCTACACATCTCAATACAACAAAATTATGGACCGTTTTGCTGGAAGTATGATGTTTGTTGTCTGCAGATTATTTCCGCAGGCTCCCGTGAGGGATCCACCAAATAACGGTACCAGTTTTTTTTGTACTTCAGTGTTCTTCACATATCCCAGCACAGGTCAGCCATCATACTGTGGCCTTTGAGCAGAGGACCTTGCTTAAGTGGCTAAGAGTGGTGATTGGCTTGAACCCTCAACCCTGTCATCAGTAACCCAGAACCTTAACCGCCGAGCCACCGCTGGCCAACGGATCGTCTCTTTAGAGAACCAAATAACATCTGAGCAAGTGAAACTGATCTAGTATTTCCTAATCTGATTACAGGAAGCAAATTTTTTAGTTAGGAATTAGAATTGGAGCTTGAAATAAGGACAAATGACTAGAAATCAGTATATTTTTGGATTTGTTAGGATGTACCTGCGAAACGTGTGTATGATCGAATTCCATTCCCATTGAGTCCTGCATAGCCATTCGTCTCACTCCCCCCTGGACCTCTGTCACTTTGTTCGCCTCTCCTTTTATTTCTCGCCGCGCACGCCTCCTTGTCTTTCAGCGCACGCCTTCTCTTCTTTCCCACCTCGAGCACTGCTTTCCCTTTCCGCCCTGTCCTTTCCTATCTATAATTCATCACTTAACTGAACACTCAGGAGCCGACTGCTGCTGTGCCGCTGTAGCTCACGAATGCACATCGTACACCCCCTTTTCTATACGGGTGGCGTCTGGTATGTAAGACGACGTTACAATAAAGATGAAGTGATGTATTTCTGCCCGTCACTGCGAAGGCGCTCGGGCTGCTTTCCACGCTGCGCACCAGCTCATTTTCCAAATCCATCCTCTGAGGATCACACCTCCAAAATCAATTTCCTGCCACAATATTAATGTCTTCCTCCCTGTGAAGATCACACACACACACACACACACACACACATACACACTTGCACAGTGGGCTTTTGCATACTGGCATCGAGCCACACTCTAAAAAAAGAACAAGCCCCTGTTATATCCACAAAGCACCGGTTTAATCTATGAGGAAATAATTAGACAGGCATTTTCTCTGATATCTGAGCTGTAATGAGCACAGACAGACAAGCGCTGAATACATTTGGCAGCCAAACAAAGGCAAAAGACATTTAAAACGACATTATTGTAATGCTTTTGATGTTATTTACATATACCACATTCAGCGCTAGAGTGTCGGTCAGCTTTGTACTGACGGTTACTATGACGTGAGTCTTATCTCTGTCCTGTTCTTCATTTCAAGGTCCATGATTCTTCAAGCTGAAAGCAAAAAAGAGTACGAGGAGGTACGTTACGGTTTCCATATTTCACATTTTTCATTTTATAATAATATTTTTTATAATACGTTGTAAACGTCTTCTTCCTATATAGTGGATCTGCACCATTAACAACATTTCAAGACAGATCTACCTAACGGACAACCCTGAGGTACACCTTAAACATAATTTCATCATTTTGTAGATCTTTGTGTCGAGTTATATCAAGTTGCCGGTTTATTCTGAAGAAATCTGAACACAGATGAGCCTAGGCACAGTACATAGCAATGGCATGTATGTGCGTCATTGGTAGCGTCCACCAGTGCTTACACAGAGCAGCATCTGTGGAAGCTTCATAATGATATCTGGTTTGTTTTGCTGGCATTACCTGAGCCCCCATCAGACAAGTTACATCCGTTCATGTCCTGCATTTGTTCTGATGGGTTTGGCCTCTTGCAACAGGACAAATGTGTCACCACACACATCCAGAGACGTCAAGTTATGGTTAGAGGAACACACATCTGAGTCTGGGGGTTTTGACATTCACACCTCAATCACCAGATCTCAGAGCAGTTTTTTCTGGCGCTTCAGTGTACAGTACAGTTGCCTCACAGTAAAATTAATTCATTCGCATAGCCCAGATTGTTCGGAAGTCGGAGACATAGTGCTGGGTCAGCCCGGATTCAGCGACCGTGATGAGTGCTGAGAGGGATAAGGGCCTTGCTCAAGGGTCCATCAGTGACAATTTGGTGGTGCCGAGGCTTGAGCCTGTGACTGTCTGATCAGTAACACTTGAGCCTCCATTGCCCCTAAGCCTCCAAGTATCTAGTAACTTCACCTTCATCTGGGACAAGACTCCACCGTATCAAAGATGTGTTTAGGAATGTTGTACCAGGTGAAAGGTTTTTATAAAAGAAACAATTCAGAGACTGACCTGTTCTTGGAACTGAGTAATGACCATGTATGATTTTGATACAGTATACACTGAATTGGCAGAAAAGCTGGTACAGACAACCCTATGCAGAACACAGGCTGGTGGTGGCTCCATAATAGTGTGAGGTTTGTTAAGCTGGCATTCTATGGGGCCCCCTGGTACGTCTACAAACATGTCTGACAGGTGAACACTGTGTGTGTCTCCTTTCTAATGAGTTTTATGTCCTGCATTTCTGCCACCCATTTATGTCCTGCATTTCTGCCATCCTTCACTCCTGTGGGGGACCTAGCAGTTTTTCTGGCACTTCATTGTATACCTGATGACATCTCATTATGTGAAAATATCTGGGATGTGTAGTGTTATCTAAACATGACACCTCCGCTCTGCCGTCAAATAACACATACGTTAAGAACGGTGTTAAAACCCAAATAAATAAAATAAAATAATGTAATCTGGCAACCCATCCTCATGTTCAGGATTGGATCCAGATCCTCTTTGAACTTGACTGATTACTGAAGCCGAGTGGATGAACGTATCCTTAAAAGGATTAACTCGGGCAGCGTTTCACCTACACCATGCTGATCAGATGTTCTTCAATTGGTATTGAAGATCCTGGTGTGTGAAAGGAACGCATCCCCCTAGCATCACGTTGCTACCAAGGGCGTGTTTCCCCTGAACATGAGAGCATCACAGAGTCATGTGTCAGGTCTGAAAGCAGCATGTTAATGAGCATGCTAATGTCTAATCCTAGAGACACTTTCTTGTTTCTGACGTGGTCTGTAGTATAACATTACAGGTTGTCTGGCAATGCTACTGGTTGGCCGGCACTGCAGTAACATCCAGTATGATGATGATGATGATGATGATGATGATGATGAGGATTTAGATTGATCCAGGTGGATTTATCTAATAAACTGGCAACTCGATGATGTAGACATAGCGGGTGTGTGAAAGAGCTTTGATCAGGTTGTTATTGAATAACCTGTATGATAATGATCATGTATATCCTGCTCACTACACGGATCCTACAAAGCACTGACAGAGATTATATTTAACATCTTTGTTGTGTTCCTCAGGCTGTGGCCATCAGGCTAAATCAAACAGCCATCCAGGCCGTGACTCCCATCACCAGCTTTGAGAAGAGAGCAGAGGGCTCCCCGAACCCTGACAGGTCAGACTCTTACCGCACTGACATTTTTTAAAGGTAGAGGATTTCACAGACAGACTTTCAGAATTCAGTACTAACCATGCATGAGGGTCAGAGCCGAAGCACTTACTAGGTTGTTATCAGTGTCGTGTAATGTAGTGTGTTGTCAACTATTTTCATGTCGTTATGTGAACGACAAATTACACAGTTTAAATTTAATGGCTTTACATATCGGGACATTATGAAAAAAAAAATTATCTGGTCCTTATCAGGTCTTAAATTTAAGTCAGTACATACTCAGATTAACAAAACACAACATATTCCACCATGTCATGGGGAAATGAGCCAAAATGAAGAAGTCATGTGTGAAAAACTAAGTAACTTAAAGTAATCATTTTCAGTCTCACACATTGTCCTGGAGGAATTTTGGCCAACTTCTATTTACACCATTGTTTTAGTTTATTGATGTTTGTGGGCAGTTCTTCATGCACAGCTCTTTTAAGATCCCACCACACCAGTTTCACTGGGTTGAGGTCTGGACTTGGACCATTGCAATTTCCTTTTTCAGCCATTCTGTTGGAGAATTTGCTGGTGTGCTTGAGCCCTGTTGCAGGACCCAATTTCGCCCAAGCTTTAGCCGTTGGTTTTATTGGTCAAGATTTGACTTTAGTATACTTCGGTATACAGAGGAGCTCATGGTAGACTCAATAACTGCATGATGCCCAGGTCCTGTGGCTACAAAACAAAGTCCCAATCATCCACTCCATGCTTGACAGTAAGGTATGAGGGGTTTTTTCTGATTTGCTGTGTTTGATTTTTGTGGTGCTGTAAATTATGACCAAGCATCTCCACTTTGGTACCGTCTGTCTGATCGACATTGTTCCAGAAGTGTTGTGGTTTGTCTTTTTAGAAAGAAAATGATTCTAATTGTACTGTCATAAACATTTAACCTGTTAACTGAGGCCTGTAGAGTCTGAGATGTAGCTCTTGGGTTTTTGCAATTTCTCAGTGGATTACATGGTCTGACCCTCGGGTCTATATATTTTATTTTATTTTTTTTATACTTTTTACTTGTACGTAACGTTTTCAAGTTCTTTGGAAAAGGCCTTATAACCCTTTCAAGATTTTCGAGACCGCAACAGATGCTTCTCTAAGATCATTGCTGATGTCTTTGTGTTAACACACACTACAACAGGAAACTGCCAAAACGTCTACTTTTATAAAGGTGGTCACATTTGCTGGTGATCTGTTCATTAAAGGGCATTTGATTAGCAGCACCTGGCAGCTACTGACCCTCTTAAATCTTTAAGCATAAAGGGTGTACATACTTTTTCACACACTGCTTCTGTATTTTGGCCTAGTTTTTGTTAGATGAACAATAACGTCTTGAATTAGGGTCGCCACCTTTGTCTGACAAAAAACCTGGAGACGTTCATACTACTGACTGTTACCCACGAACATAGTGTTTAAACTTTATTTTTGCAGAAAATCCGATTTGAAAACAGTGTTTAAATATGACTAACAATGTAATTATGCATGTACAAAACTGCATGGAACACACCGATTATTTTCGTTCCACGTCAGATATTTTTTTTCAGTGTAATAGTTAGCTTACTGGTTAGCTTTCTTTGCTCTAAGGTATATAAAAAAAGTCTGTTGCCGTGGTAATGTAATGTATATAGAGTATGGATGCCCATAGAGGACAGTCTGGTAGGAATTATGCGAAAAAGTGATTTTTGATTTGACTGACTTAAGCAAACGTGTAAAAGTGTTTCGTAAAGCAAGTTGAAAAAAACATGCATAATTACAAACATAATTATTATTATTGTCATTGTGATTATTATTAGTTATGTCAATACATATAATTAGAATAACAATGAAGCTAAATAATAATAACAACAATAATAATGTGGTTTCAAAAAGTAAAAAAATTAAATTAAATAAAAGCACAGCTAGAAATGCAGCAAAAAAAAATTAGCTGGAAATGCGACTTTTTTATTAACGCGAGCGCAGTGAGGAGGAAGAGAAGCCCCAATGAAGATGTGCCACTGCTGGGGAAGAAGTAGTAGGAGTGCTTCAGGACCATCAACCACGGGAGGGCAGCGTGTGCTAAGAAGGAGATGGTGGAGAAGTATTTTGTCCTGCTGGCATCCATTCTGGAAGAACATAGCCTCAAAGACAAGCCATCACAAATTTACTACTGTGGTGACACTGGCTTTCAGATGGATGGCAGCAGATACAAAGTACTGGCACCCCGGAGGTCTAAACACACTTCCCAATAGGCCCCCGGCACCCGGGACCGTGTGTCAGTACTGGCCTGCTTGAATGCAGCTGGGGAGGACATTCCACCTTTTATTATAGTACGCTAAATGCTTTCCTGGAGGCCCGTACACCCAAGGAGGACCACCCAATGCCCTCTATGGGAAATGTCCATCGGGGTTCATTGACAGGGAACTATTCCAGCAGTGATTCAAGCATTTCATCCGACATGCTCAGAAGAAGCGCCCTCTGCTCCTAATTTTCGATGGCCATAATTCTCACCTTGGCCAATGGTCACTGACGCGGCCAAGTTTACCAAGATGGCGGGCAACCTCTGCCATTTTAAAAAACTTTTTTATTGTTAATAAAACTGAGTTTGCCAAAGTTTTCTGCCACCCGTACCAGCGGCTCGGGGCATCGTTGTGGACGGATTCAGAAAGTGCGGCATCTTCCCTCTGAATCCACGTGCTGTGGATTCAAGCCGCATCATGCCCTCCACTGATACCAGCACCAGCCCACAGGAGTTAGTGACACCATCCTCCTCTCCAGTAAAGGCCTCTGCGTCCACCCAACCACCAACTCCAGGATCCCCATTGGATCATCCCCTTTCAGGAGACAGATGTGTGTACGTTAATGTACAAGACTTTTAAAGAAAATATCATTTTTAATAATGACGTATTTGTTTACTTTGACACCGGACCGCTATTAGCCGCCTCACTTCCGGTTTTATGGAACTCACGTTTGCTTGCTAAAACAGCATATATACATGTAAAAATATATTATTATATATTATAAACATATTATATATAATTATATAATATGTATTATATGAAATTTGTTTTGTTAACTAAAATAAAAAGTTGCTGTATTTTTAATTTTCAGTGACTGTATGCAGTGTTGTCGATTATTTATTTATTTATTTTTGACTGGTTTTAAATCTTTTTTTTTTATTAAAAGGCAAAAATGTATTATTATTTATTACAATAACGTTAATTATTAGTTATTTATAATTATACATGTGTATTAAATTAGGAGACTATTAAATAAACTATGTTATTATTACACGGTGACGGTAACGGTGACGGTAAAAATAATGACAGTATTTACAAAAATCTAAATACTAAATGAAAGTAAGAGAGAGAGAAATTCTGAGAGGACATTCTGCTACATTATCTATGCATGCACGTGCATACACACACACACACACACACACACACACAGAGCTCAGGTCATGACATTCAGTAAGGACATGATGTGGGCACGGGTCTTCCAGCACAGAAGACATTCAAACTCTTCAACTTCGAAGTAGTCATAGCTGCAGTGGAACCACGCTGACATCGTCCCCTGGGGGGATTCAGCTGCTTACACCGGCCACAGATGTCTAACATGAAACTAGGGCTGGGCAATATAGACAAAAAATATCATATCCCAATATGTTCTAGCTAAATGGCGATATACGATACAATATTATATATGCTGTGAAACTTAATGTGTAAAAATTTTATTTTATG
>JAOVVF010000010.1:3175577-3191563 GCA_028565595.1 Duopalatinus emarginatus | reverse complement strand
ACTACATACTTATTTACCTACCAAACTACATACTTACACCTCTACCTAATTACCTACCAAACTACATACTTATTTACCTACCAAACTACATACTTACACCTCTACCTAATTACCTACCAAACTACATACTTATTTACAAGCCACTTACACTTCTAACTACTTACCCACCTAACTACCTACCTAATTATGTATTTAGTCACCCATTAACCTACTCTACTTACCCAACTACTTACTTACCTAACTACAGAGTTACCCTTCTACCGACTTATCCAACTATTTACTGACCTACCTAAATAACTACTAATTTACCCTCCTACCTACGTATGTACCAAACTACCTACTTACCTACCAACCTGCAAACTTACCCAGCTAACTACTTACCTAGCTACCTACCTATTGTTACCCCTATACTTACTTTCCTAACTACCCACCTACCTAACAACATACTTACCCACCTACTACATACTTATTTACCTACCAAACTACATACTTATTTTACCTACCAAACTACATACTTATTTTACCTACCAAACTACATACTTACACTTCTACCTACTTACCTAGCAAACTACATACTTATTTACCTACCAAACTTCATAATTATTTACCTGCCAAACTACATACTTACACTTGTACCTACTTACCTACCAAACGACATACACTTCTGCCTACTTACCTACCTAACTACCTACCTGCATTTATTCACCTATTAACCCACCCTACTTACCCAACTACTAACTTACGTAACTACAGAGTTACCCTTCTACCGACTTATCCAACTATTTACTTACCTACCTGAATAACTACTAATTTACCCTCCTACCTACATATCTACAAAACTACATACTTATCTACCTAACTATACACCTAACTACCTACTTACCTACCAACCTGCAAACTTACCCAGCTAACTACTTACACCTAGCTAGCTACCTACATTGTTACCCCTATACTTACTTTCCTAACTACCTACCTACCTAACAACATACGTACCCATCTACCCACTTACCCAATTAACTCTGAGTAATTACTGATAATATTGAGGTTACAAACATGTTTCTGAATGTTCCGAAACTTTTCTGAGGTCTGTACCTCACATTTTCACTTTCAGTAGCTTTTCCTGGACTTTCCTTGATGAATTATAAGCTGTATCCTCCTGCCAGTTGTGTTATACAGCTTTCCCTTGGTTGTGCCAGTTGTAATGATTTGCACAGCAGGTGCAGTACGGCCTTAGCAGGTTAGAACTTTGACGTGCGCGTTGTAAATAGAAGTGTCCGAGTGTGAATATAATAAACCCATAAAAATAGCAACTGGAGGGAAGTACTGTTGATGGAGGAACATGGCTTGTGTTATTGAAATCTAAGGCACCAATAGGCCATTACTTTTTTAGAAAAAAGTAAATTTTCATTTCATGTATATTTGATAGATTTTATGTTTTATTTTATTTGTAAAATTGATAAAATTGTAGGTGCTGAAGACTTACAGATTAATACAAACACAAACGCTGCCACACGAGTGCAGTAAGAATACAAAGGATACACACAAACTGTCTAGTTATTTTCAACCAAGCGATTCTCCATCTGTTTCTGTTTCCATCTGCTTCAAAGTGTTTCAATAAATTAAAGTACAGGAAAGATATAAAACGACTTACAGTACACTCGTATACCTAAAGGAGACAATACTGAAGTTGATGCATGTGTGTTTACCCAAACTGCACCACTCTAATCCATCTGCAACTGTGCAGTGGTCACGTTACAGAACCCTGAACGGTGCATAGCGTGTTCCTTCGCTGCCTGAAGCGGGCAGAACGACGTTAAACCAATGGAGATCAGTAAGGAAGGTGGTGATTTGTTTGCTTGAGCGCCGGCTGTTAAATAGGATCACAGTAACGCGGAGATTTCTTATCACCAGCATCTTTGTCTTCGTCCATTATTTGCAATGCTATCCAAAACTGGGTTACAGATTAATTGGATTTAAGATAGTAAATCAATAGACTGATGTGCTTATTCCATCCCCGGCACCTTATCTGTCATTATTAAAATCGGTTATATTATTACGAGAGGAGAAAGGCTGCTGTTCTGGACTCCCTAATGATATTTTTTTAAACGCAAAAACGAGACAAATCATAAATCATATTCTTTCCTCCTCTGCAATAAACATTAACGTATCAGAGGTCATAAATAACTACGCATGCAAACAACAGCCTGAAAATATGAGACCTGAGCTGATTGTACTTCAAGGGGAAAATACAGCTCTTTGCCTCAGATGCATTAGTGAAGCCGAGACATAGCTCATCCACTGCTCTAATGGCCATTACAGTGCAAAGAACCGTATCACCGTGACGCACAGAATTCTACAATAAGAAACACTTTGTAGCTGTACGATCACTTTTTTCCATCTCGTCCAACGCACTTTTGTATTCATAACTGAGCTGATCTCAGAGCTGAGGTGTCTGAAGATGCCACACAGGGTACTTAGGGGTCTGGTATAAATTAATGAACTCACTTCGTGCACTTTAAGCACACCTCGCTAAACTGAGCGCCGGCGGCCTCCAGGAACCTCTCACCTCTTGGTCGAGCTCTAGCTGCTGTCTCAGTTCTTCAAAGCGCTCTCTTTTCTTCGCCTGCTCAGCCAGACGCTGGGAAACCTGGCGGCCTGCAGGGGGTGCAAGAGCACAGCAAGATTTTAGTAACCATTGCCTTTTCTTTTTCCTTTTACTTCCTTTAGGACTCGCACAATTAGTGCCGCAAGTGTTTATCAACGCCCGACCTCTACCTCGACCTGTGTGTAGTGTGTGCACACGCCTGATCTGATCAGCAGCCTAACGCTGCTTGGCACCTATTCCTCTGAGTAGATGCAGAACAGAGTGGCAGAAATGTGTGTTTCAGGTTCTGCCTGGTCAACTGGTATAACACGCTAACACACTTTTAACAAATGAGCTTTAGGTGATTTAGTTTTAGTGAACACTCCTTCGGTAGCAGGCTCTGCCCGTTCAAGTACGGGATCATATTTTCCTGTCTCGCTCGTCTCGAGGCTCAATAAACTGATGACATATTTCATTAAGAGGGCAGCATTTGTTACATAACCGCCCGTATCTCATTTGGCTAGCATGGAGAAGAGATCGAGAAGAGGTGTTGTGATGGATACGGCGCAGGGGACGCTCGCTGACCTCGGATGCTCTCCAGCGTCTTGGCTGCCGACTCTCTGACCTGATTGATGAGCTCTTGGCGTGCCAGCTCGGTCCGCGACGCCTAAAGAACGGGAGAGAAATAGATAGGGTGGAAAAAGAATGAGGATGAGAGTCGTAAAAGAAAACGAGCACATTTCAGCCCTCTAGCATTAAATGTCCTGCATTGCACTTAGAAACGTGTTAATGGATCGTATACTTCATTTCTCTCAGATCATCACGCCGGCTTAACAAAGAAGCGGTGCATTTTTGTCGCATCCGGAATCGACCAAGACAACCGAGCATGGACGTAATAGGAGGACAAGAACCGGGGCTTTTCGTCTAATACGCCTCATTTCACATGATTTATTTATAAAAACACAAACTGCGGGTCAGTCTTTCATTAAATCCGAAAAGCATTTAACGAGTTGTGAATGCGGTGCAGTGCAGTACCTGCTCCTCCCTGCTGATGGCGCTGTGCTTGGCGATGGTCTCCATGCGGCCGCGATACACGGCGCAGTCTCTCTCGATCTCCTCCACCTCCCGCAGAGAGAATGTCACGGCGATGCGTGGCACAGGCACCTCCGACCAGATATAATGCTGCCAGAGACACAGGATGCAAACTTCTTTTGGCTTAGAGTTGATTTTAGACTGGCACTCACTGCGCTTAAACCTGATTGCTCCTATTCAGATGACTGTTATTTTAATTATGTCCTTTTACTTTTTTCCCCCCTGTGTGTAACTGGTCAAACAAGCATTTACTGTGATTTTCATACTGGCCTTATTTAGGTTGTTACAGAGCTGGAGTGAATTCAGGAAAACGAACAGGATCAGAGGCTGAATTGTCTATGGTCTGGGAAAACCCATCAGAAAATCTGATATTCTATAATGAAATGAATGAATGAAAGTGAACTATTTTGCCTTACTGTGTTTTTGCACACAGAAGGAATGTGACCTCCGCATTTAACCCATCCGTGCAGTGAAACACACACACACCAGTGAACACAATTGCCCGGAGCGAGGGGCAGCCCCAAACCACGGCACCCAGGGGGCAGTTAGGGGAGTTAGGTGCCTTGCTCAAGGGCACATCAGTCATGTCTTGCCCTGGGTGGGGATCAAACCCGCGGCCTTCCGGTCACGAGACCGGTTCCCTAACCACTAGGCCACGGCTGCCCCCATACATAAACACACATATGTTAAAAGAAACTGAAAGTAAAGTGGGTGACAGAGCATGTCTGTGAGTTCTTGTATGAGGAATAGGGCAGACAGCGATTTTCCTGGCTGGCTTCATGCGTCACGGAGCTCATGTTAATGCTCAGATGGTTGGTGTAGGATAATACAGAGCTTGTTGGTGAAAAGGGAAATGTCCATGTCTTCAATTTGCCTACAAATATGTCGGGTAACGAACCGGTTTAGTAAACGCAGCTCTTGATGCAGCCGGTCTGCTTAAAATTCCTTAATTCTACCCATTAAAAATGCCGTAATTTGAACTTGATTTACATTTAAAACGCTGTTAAAGTAGTTGTTAATTAGAAATGTCCAGGATTCTCGATTAAGGGGTAAATCTGCATGTTCTAATTCGCCCCTTAATGCCACCCATTAACACCCCCTCCCTTAACCCAACCAAAATGCCAGAAAAAATGGTGCACCAGTCTAATACTTGATAGGGACATGGACTCCACCAGCTTGTGGAAATATTCTGTAAGTAATAAACACCAGACTTCCTGCAGAACGGTCCATAATTCTGTTGTATTCCGAGGTGAAGGATTTCTGTGTTCCACGGTGTACTACATGGCAACCCAGATGTTTTCGATAACACTGAGATCTGGTGACTCAGGTGTGAATGACAAAACCCCAAACTCAGATGACACATATAGTGTTCACCTGTCAGAGACGTTTGTAGATGTACCAGGGGTCCCATGGAATGCTAAAACAAACCCTATACCATTATGGAGCCACCAGCAGCCTGTGTATTTTGCATCGACTCGTCTGTAGCACTTTAGTGTATGCTGTATATGTACAGGGCTATAATACTTTACAAAAACCTCTGACGTGGCTTGTGTGTGTTTATAGTGAACTACCTGATATGAATTCACCCCTTAATGTTAAAACACAAGCAACCCCAGTAATAACACCTTAGATATTATTAGGACTATTTAACAATGTCATTAACAAGCACGATCATCCCCTGAATAAATACCTTAATAAAATAAAATAAAGACTACTGAAAAATGTCCTCTCAGTCAGGACAAACCCAGGAGATGAATCCCTTAGACTAATCAACGATTCAGAGGTTTCTCTCTCTTTTGGCTATAATAAAGTTTGAAGGTAAAAATAATAATCAGGTGCACAAATTAAGTGCTATTTAATTTTAAATGAAGTGGTTTGGTATATACACGAAAATGCCAGAAAAACTGGCACAAATTGGCTCCATGGCATTCCACAGGACAGCTGGTACGTCTACAAACGTCTCTGACAGGTGAACGCTGTGTTTGTCTCGTTTCTGGCACTGGTTCATGTCCTGGATTCATTCTGACAGGTTTGGCTTCTTCCAACACGCCAAAAGATGCCGAATTATGTTTAAAGGAACACTCTGGGGTTCTGCTATTCACACCTAAGTCGCCAGATCTTAACTTTATTTATTGAACACATCTGGGATGCCATGTAACACACAGTGGAACACAGAAATCCTACACCTCAGAATCCAGCAGAATTGTGGACCGTTCTGCATGAAGTCTGGTGTTCATTGCCTACTGAAAATTTCCACAAGCTTGTTGAGTCCACGTCGTGTATTAGACTAGTTTAGCAGTTTTTCAGGAGTTTATTCAGGGGTAAATTAGGGTAGGTTTAAGTACATTTATTAACTACACTGTGTTTCCTAGTGGTAGATGTCATGTGGTGAAGACATGTGCACCAGAATTATTTTCCTTTCCACTTCTGACAGACAGCAGACTTAAAATGTGTTATTGTAACTTCACTTGTGACTGAGACACAGCTCGTGTTTTTGAGAACTGAAATTATACAGGAAAAAAAACGCTGATGATGTGGAGGGTTTTCCCAGGCTGCCACAGATGCGGCGTAACGATTAGCTAACGGCAGGCGAGAGGTGACGGAGGTGATGCGGAATTAGCCGAGCCTTGTTTCTACACGACGTGGTGCGTGTTTGAATATCAGACCTGCGGGCAACAGATTTTCAGCAGGTTGATGGTTTTCCCGCAGACGTAAACATCGTTGGCGATATAACGGAGGAACACGGGCACGCAGTCCTCTGCATCCTGAGAGATCAGAGTGTAGCCCTGCACCCAGAAATGCTTATCTGCAAAGAGACAGAGGCAGACAGAGCGTGCTCAGAATGTGGAATGAAGAAGCTCGATCAGCACTTCTCCGCGAAGACGCGTATGCGTTCGTTGTGAGTTGCGAAAACGTGCGCGCTCACCTCTGTAGCTGAGGTAGTCCTCGTTCACTTGGATCATGAACTCTTTATAGACGTCTCTGAAGACTCCGCTGTACACCCAGTCTGACACGAACCTACGCACAGAACAGATTGATTTGGTTCAGCATTGTTTTACTAGAAGAAACTCCACCCGTCTCCACCGCCTCAGATTTTACTAGTGGGAGAATTCGTAAAAAGCAAACAAATGACCGTTTGACAAATTTGCGTGTTTATTGCGCCAAGTAGCGCAATTTTTTTTTACGGCAAGGAGAAGCATCCTGTAACAGACACATGATGATACGCGTAAACCAGGCGTGAGGCCTTTACATAGAGACGATGGTCTGTTAGGGCACGCGTCTGCTACGTAAGCCTGAAGCGATGTCATCATTTAAGCCGAGACTCACTACATGCAGCAAAGAGAGGCGCTAGATTACCCTCAACCCCATCAGCCTCACTGTTTCCCATTAACTTGATGTACCATATGTCCTGGAAATAATTTCTGGAAAAATCAATTTCTGACTAAATCAATAACTCTTTCAGAGGAGGGTTCAGCAGTCTAGAGGAAAGTAATTCAAAGTTAGACTACGTGCCAAGGACTCATAATTTAGAATTTGTTTAATCAGGCTGTAACTGGCTTCATTTAAAGCACGTCTGAAATAGGGAGCCTTAAAAGTCGCCGCCGTACTTTCTGGGAAGATTGATCTGAAAATAAATAAATAAATGAGTAAATCAATAACACGGATACCATCAAGGTACAGACGACTCTATGCAAAATACACAGGCTGGTGGTGGCTCCATAACGGTATAGGGTTTTGTTTAGCTGGCATTTCATGGGAACCCTGGTACGTCCACAAACCTCTCTGACATCTGACCTCAACGTTCTCGAACACATCTGGGATGCCGTGCGGTGCTCTGTGGAAGACAGAAATCCTACAACTCGGAATACAACGGACCTGTGGACCGTTCTGCAGGAAGTCTGGGGTTTATTGCCTACAGAATATATTTCTATGCCCTGTGGGGAACCTGGTGAGTATTAGACTGAAGTATTGCGTGGCATTGCGTGGCATCCAGATGTGTTTGTTCTTGAGATCTGGTGATTTGAGAATGGCAGAACCCCAAACTCAGATGAGTGTTCCTCTAACCATAATTTGGCATCTCTAGATGTGTGTGGTGGTACATTGTCCTGTTAGAAGAGACCAAACTTATGAGAATAAATGCAGAACATGAAATGGTGTAACTGGTCAGAAAGGTGGCACACAGTGTTCACCTGTCAGAGACGTTTGTAGATGTACCAGGGGTCCCATGGAATGCCAGCTAAACAAATCCAATACCATTACGGAGCCACCACCAGCCTGTATATTTTACATAGGCTCATCAGCAACCAGTTTTTCTACCACATATAAACAGACAGATATAGGCAGACAGACAGGGAGAGAGACAGAGACACCGACAGAGAGACAGAAGCACTGACCGTGTGTAAGGCTCACAGCTGCTCTTGAGCAGAGAAAGCAGAACAGGGTAGTTCTCATTACTGCAGTTGCTCTGCGCTTCGTTATACAGGTAGGAGAGCAGCTTCACGCCCTGCGGGAACAACACAACCCCACCTGTTACAAACAGCACCTCATATATGATTCAAAACCAAACCATGATATTCCTCACCACAGGGAACGTAGCCTGGCGTGCACCAGCAGCTCCATCCACGCAGCACAGCTCGGCGAGGTACCTGATCCGCACACGGAGAGGGTGGAATGAGCATCGCCGCACCGGCGTCTGCCTTCTAAACACACTTAAATTTAAACAACACGCGACGCCGAGGCTCCTACCTGAGCTGTCGGCCCAGCTTGCGGAAATGGAAACCGATGGTGAGGAGGCTGAGCGAGGCGGGCGTGCTGAGTACGCAGGCTCGGTAGTAGTGCAGATAGCGCCGCAGGCCACCTGTGAACGCCTGACACACGCAGAGACAATAACGCCGTTATCAGATCTGTCATTGTTCTTAATAAAGCTCGGACACAAATTAGGACAGGAAAGAAACCCGACTCCAGCACAACGGCTCGTCCTTGATGTAAACCAAGGTCGGAGGCGCCGAATGGAGGGCCATTACCTGAAACACCAGGCCTTTCTTATCAGCAGAGCCCAGAGAGAAGCGGCTCAGGCGGAGGTAATGTGTGCCGTACTGCGCCAGCTCCTCCAGCAGGCGTGACACACTCTCCGGAGACGTTCCCGACACACACACGTCGGCACGCACATCAAACTGAACACTCGACTGGAACACAGGAAAAGAGATTGGTACACGCGGAACTCGAGGAGTGTATCATCAGGGGTGGAAATGCCGTATTCCTGATTTTCATGCTAGAGATACGAAATGGTGTTTTCATTACGTAGGCCGAGCCACAGTGACACGATCCTCAGCTTGGACGAGGCAAAAATTACTTCTCATCAATCAACCTGGGCTTCAGACAGCATTTCAATGGATGGCTAGACAGTTGTTTAATTAAACACGTAGCACTTTTGAGAAGCAGGGGGAAAAAAAACTTCAGCAGTTTCGATAAGGAAATACAGTAACCATGACAACAGACCTGTCCACAGCGTTTCTTGGTCAAACGTAATATTTAGCTAGCTGCGTTATTATTTCTGTAAGCGAGCAACCCTTTCCTCAGATAAACGTTGCGAAAAAACATCACTGGACATAAAGTGGTCTGTCGCCATGGTTACATTTTGCAATTGCGTGAGCAACTTTTTTTTTTTTTCTTATCCTCACACGGAGGCTGCACTCTAATAAAAAACGTTTACGACGTGATTAATGGCGTTCTCTCTAATTCGCCCGTTCTCTTGTGCAGTGGAGAGTGTCATTACCTCGTTGAGGGGGAACGTAACAGAAGCCACGCCTATGAGCACGTTGAGGAGGTCTTTAACTAGCTGAGTCTGGCAGTCCAGAGGCAGGGGCAGGAGAGGAGACGGAGTATTAGACGAGAGCATGTTCCTCATCTCGCCTTCCCAAAGCCGATACAGCTGATCGAACGCCTCTCTGCCTGCTTCTGTCAGATACGGAGGTTCTTTCTGACCTGGAGGACTGGAGACACGGAAAGGGGGAGAGAAAACGACAGGAAAGAAATGAATGCAAAACAAAGACCGAATGTTGTCTAGGAGAAGAAAAGCTTAGAGTTAACCAATATCCTACTACTGCTACTGGGCTTCACTTATGAATCTTTCAGTAAAGTAAAATTAAACAATTTACCGAGTATTTCAACCTATCCATGCAGTCAAACACACACTAGGGGGCAGTTAGCACACTTGCCCAGAGTGGGAAAAGGGCCCCTATCTACGGCGTAATAACACAAGTCTACTCTGAGGCCTGTCTATGGACGGTTTGCGTCACAGCACCACTGTTTCTGCCCACCTCATTTAAAAATAAGGCTCCTTCATATGTGACAGAGGAATGCATCCTTCTTTTTCATGGCAATGAAGAGTCCAATGGATGGATCATCTTTGACAGCCAACATATCCCAAGATTCAGTGTGTACTGAAGACTCAAGAATATAAAAAATAAAAAATTCTCCATCTGTATAAAACTTCTGTCATTTTTTGGACTGTAGCTCGATGTTAAGGAAAACTAACATCTCATGACTGGAAGGTTTTCGGTCCGGTTACCGGCACCGACAAGACACTACTGACGTGCCCTTGAGCAAGGCACCAACCGCTTTGCAGGCACCATGGATACGAGGCTGCCCACCACTCCGGGCAAGTGTGTGTGTTCGCTGCTCAGATGGGATGACCTAGTCACCCTGCGATGGTGCAATTGGCCTACAGATGCCGCCCCCTGAAGTATGCAGCTTCTGAACTGGGACACAGCTTGTATGATCTTAAGCTGATCCAGCTAAGGATTACATTCGTTTTTTTTCATGTGTTTATTTACACACACACACACACACACACACACACACACACACCCACACACACACACACACACAAGCATACGAGTTTGAGTTTCTAAATTTCCAGAAGTTTGAAAAAGATTTTCTTGCTACATTGTACACATGAATCTGTTTATATTCAGTCTTGATAAATGAGGCCCACAGACTTCTCATAATTCACAGTCAGAGCAGAAAAAAATTATTTATCAGTAATACAAAGTAACTGATAGGAAACAGGAATCGGACACATACTATAGCGATGACCTCATAAGTTATGCAATCACAGTGATCATTCTGTACGTGATCTGATGTGAAACGCAGACGTCTGATTTCCTGCTGCAGACTTTTCTGTTAGATGTCTTCCGGTTACTTTTCCTCCACTCTGTGTATGTCTCTATACAGTTCTTCCATTTCTGACACTTTGATTTATATTCCCTTGTCCAGCTCTGTACCAGGACATTTTTTTCTGTTGTTTTTTTTGTTCTTGTCATAGCCGTTTTCCTGACGGCAAAGCCTCTCATCTTGACCCTGCACACCAAACCACCTCATGTACGCAGCCCGTTTCATTCGAGCACATCTTATAAATTTTTCTGGGTGATGCAAATGTTTGACCTCAGCTATACACTGATCATCTGATCATAACATTAATAACATTAAACCACCTGTTTAAACAGCTCTGACCTATCATGGACTACACAAGATCTCTAAAGGTGCAACAGATCACTCTGTGGGTCTCCTGCGGGATTAGACCAGACGGACTAGGCTTCACCTCCTGCACACACCAGTGAGTAGGTACTAATCACTGTATACCAGGACACAACCCACAAGATCTGCTGTTTTGGAGATGCTGTGGTCCAGTGATCTAAACATCACAATGTAGCCCTTGTCAGTGTTGCTTGGATACTTGGATACAATTGCCCATTTTTCCTACTTCCAACACATCAACTTCCAAAACTGCCTTTTATATTCCACCTCTTTACAGGTGCCACTAAGTTAAGGTGATCAATGTTATTTACGTCACCTGTCAGTGGTTTGAAATGTTACGGCTGATTGGTGTGTATATTCATGTCCAATTAGCGCTTCCTGCTGCTTTTCTAGCTCAGGGAGTACAGAAGAGGTGGCGTTAGGTAAAGTGCTCTAATAGTCACATAAATCCTGCTCTGATTATTCACAAATGATCTCACTCTTACCAGCCCACGTTTTCCCAGCAGCGACGTCTAGCAGGTACGAACGTGCGCAAGGCCTCCCACACGTCAGGCTCCGGGCTGGGGCTCTGCTCAGACTGCGAGTCGGGAGTCAGATTGGAGGCAGACTGGAATCCTTCATCCTCAGATTGATCCAAACACTGAGGAACCTGGAGCCCAGAAAAGTGCTTTCAGTACATGTAAGAATCGCTACAAATAACAAGGCAGTAGCAAATCTGATATTAAACAGCAGAAAAGAATGGCGGAGACTTGAATCTTAGATTAGCTGGAGAAAACTTGAGCTAGCAAAAGAAGCTTGACTCGTGATCATGATGTGTGGATCAGCTTCATTACTTCAGTAATACCCGAATAATGTTTGCATGGATTTTATACATTAGCCACCAGGAAGAACTCCACAAGAACAAAATAAACATTCATTATTATAATTAGCATGTGATCCTGACCAGCATCCGAAATTTCATTTGCCAATGAAATACTCAGAGTTTGTTTTTCATCAACATACTGGTCCATTAGCACTTTAACACTTTCCAACACCATTTACCTACGTGCTGATAATGGTGCCAGTGGGATGTAACCATGAATTCATTTTAACACCAACAGGCCAATGCAGTCCAGATCTAATTTGTATACTCAGCTCAAACAGCTGCACCGCTCAAAATCAATGCCATCAACTAACTAAAGTGGTCAACTAACTAACTAAGAGAGCAAACTAGCCGATCTGACCTTCAACAACAGCTGTACTGCATTTTCAAACTCTGAGTACAACATCTGCTATCACCACTAGACTCTACTGTCAACTTATTACAGCAAATATTGGAGTAAATTCAACTATCAGGTAAGAGTCTGTCCAACTTAAATTGTTAAGTTACAAGTTTAATACATGAATAAATGAATGAACTAATTATGAATGAATTAATAAGTAAATAAACAAACAGACAAAGTATAATATAGTATAAATTAATTATTAATTATATTATTATAATTATATAATATTACATATTATTATTATTATTATTATTATTATTATTATCAATAATAAATATTGTTAATTAATTAATAATTATTAATTAATTTATATATTTATTTATATTATTTTTATATTCTATTTTTTAAGATATTTTTATTTTTTTAATTAATTATAATTAATTGATTATAATTAATATATAAAGTATAAATTATTGCACAACAAATAAAGGATTACACAACACAGGAATGTTAGTCGGTAGAACAACTTAAAAAGGTGTGTCAAGGTTGTGGACATAATAGATTTTTTTTATAATTAATTTTTTTATTTATTTTTTTTACTAAGAACCAGATTTTAAAACATAAAGTACTTATTAAACAGGATAGACTACAACAACCATATTTACTCTTATAATGCTTTATTATTTAAACCTAGTTAGCTAGCTAGCATTAACAAGTGTAGCTTCCTGAATTAAACAGCGACTTATTTTCATTTACCCAAGGGGAATGTGTTTCTCAATTTAATTTTACATGCTGCAGTTTTCCTGTAAAATATTTTTAATAAGTAGCTACTTGTTTAAAAAGGTGTTATCTGGCTAACAGGTCACATTGTCCAGAAAACACACAAACAAGACCCTGTAGAATTCCAGGAAACTTAAACTTAACATGTGCTAACAAAAACGTTCAGGATCATTTACTTGGATATATTAAAGTAAGTTCAACAAAACAATGTGTGTTAGTTCGATAGTTCATAGTTCAAGCTGAATTAGGTTAGGTTAATTAACTTAATATAAATGAGGTTAATATTAGGTATATATACATTTGTTCAGAGAATAATTAATTGGTTAGCTTTTTATCAGTGTATTTCACATCAGATTTTTTATTAAGATGACATTGAATGTCATTGGGAGATATTGAGTGAGATAAGACCATTTTTGTTCATATTTGAGGTCTTATCACTTTGTTTCTCCTCCTAAATGCCTTTCGAGCTAGGCTAGCGACGTCCCCTTGAGACAAGCAACTAATGCAGCAACAAGCAACTAATTATCTCCAAAATCTCTCAACACATGACAATCTTTTCAATATAAACTAAGTTCCTCTGTTTGGCTTAAATCCAAAATGAACTGAACTAAAGCTGTCTGATTAATAATTCAGTATCTCACCCGTATATTGAGTCCTGTGACCTCTGCATTGCTTGGAACTGGTGGCAAGTCCAGCCGGACGTCCAAGTCTGCTGTCCGAGAGTGCTGCAGAGCACCAAACAGAGACATCCTGGTGTCTCTCTCAAACCTCTCCTCTCCGTCCAGTCTCCTCTCCATACCAAATAGTCCAGTCCCCGGTGGAGCGTCCAATATGCTGAGAGTCCTACAAACACCCCCAAATGCTCCCCATTCCTCCTCACACACCAAAGCCCAGGTCCTGCTCTCCAGCCTCTGCAGCTCTTCGCTGAGGTAACCCGGAAGCGGAGGTCTGCGCAGGACAGGCCGTTCACGCCGCATACAGTCCCTGCTGTACGAGGACACAAGTGGAGGACCTGAACCAGCCAGCTGTGCCAAGAGCTCCAGAACTGAGTCAAGCTCAGTCAGACCAGAAGAACGACCTGCTTCATGCAGCTGTCCCAACAGACCCTCGAGCCTCTCCGCGTCCTCAGCACGGCCTGAGACACGCAGGTCGAAGGAGATCATAAGCATTTTATTGTAAGAGGGTGTGTTAGCTAAGGCGTTTGCCATCAGTGAAGTGGGTTTGGACGAGCTGTCTTGGAAAAGTTTGGAAAGCAGTGTGGCATAGGCACGTCTTCGAAGGGCGCGGTGGAGAGCAGCACGGGACACGCTTCCAAAAGACCGCCGCTTCCATGACACTCCAGACAGGCTGCAGTCACAGAGAGCAGACAGGAGACCTGTAATGCTGCTGCTCGCAGGACAAGAGGACATCTCGGATATACCACGGTTTTTGTACATGATGATTCAGTGTATGACGTGACCTGGAAGAAAAAAAATGCACACATACATTATTAATTTTCAGTGTACAGCCATGGGTTTGTGACCATATGTGCTGGTTCAACATCCCATTCCAGATTTTATATCTCCACTTATCTGGGTAGGTTTTCCACAAATGAGACTGTTGAAATTTGTGTTCCTTAAGGCCACAAAAGCATTTACAAGATCAGGTACTGATTTTACGTGAGAAGGTCTGGTGTGCGGTAGGTGTTCCAGTTCATCCCAAAGGGGTTGATTGAGGTTGAGATCAGGGTTCTGTGAAAGACACTCTCCAACTTCGGCAAACCAAAGAACCAGGAGTTCCATCCACTGATCATACACAACTCTTGTGAATGCACATCCTTCTGATTAACGTTACTGTAGTTACTATATAATAAGCTGAGACGTCATGATGCTGACCAGCCGACACTTCGAGTCTGTTCCAGCATGACGATGCTCCTGTGCACAAATCAGAATTTGCCATGGTTTGCCAAAGTTGGGGTGAAAGAGTTTGTGTGTTCCTGACCTCAACCCTACTGAACACCTTGGGGATGAACTAGATATGACTCCTGTAGGTGAATGATCACAGATCTGTACAGCCAAGGTGCAACAATTAGAGCCTTGGAGGTCATTACAACATGTAAACAGATCCATGTTATAGTCCATGGTTTTGGAATGGGATGTTCAGAGATCAGGTGTCCATATGCTTATTCCATTACACAGACATGATCCTAGCCCTAGTCCTGGAAATCTTCCTGTCCTACACAATTTTGAGAGGTTCAGAGCTGGGAACCTATGCTTTTTCAAACCTCGAGCTGGACGCAGGTGTCTAGTGTGGCTTTACAATTCTGCAGTAAGCAGCACTTAATGGTGAAAGTGTTAACATGTGATATGCTAGCAACATGGCTACGTGAGACTTAGCTCTTCAGTTATGATCTAACTGAAATAATGAATGCTGTTAATAGTGTATAGGTATCTGTCTCTGTCTGTAATATCTTGCTGTGTCTGTAGTGGTGTGCCTGTAGTTATGTGTCTGTGGTGATGTGTTTACAGTGTCTATACTGTAGTATACTGTATACTGCAGTGGCGTGTCTGAGGTGATGTGTTTAAAGCGTCTATAGCGGTGTGTCTGTAGTTGTATGTCTGTAGTCGTGTGGCGTGTTGGTATAGTGGTGTGTCTATAGTGGTGTGTCTATAGCACTGTCTACAGTGGTGTGTCTGTAGTACTGTGTCTGTAGTACTGTGTCTACAGTGGTGTGTCTGTAGTACTGTGTCTACAGTGGTGTGTCTGTAGTACTGTGTCTACAGTGGTGTGTCTGTAGTACTGTGTCT
>JAOVVF010000010.1:3144908-3159276 GCA_028565595.1 Duopalatinus emarginatus | reverse complement strand
TGCAAACAGCCAGCCTTTTCAGCTGTGACCTCCTGTGTGTCAGTCTTTCCCATGATTGTGGAGTCATGAGCTATAAGCCATACTGATCAAAGGTAAAACAAAAGAAAAACGTTGGAATATGTCACTTTACATGTAACGAATATCAAACATATTACAGTTTATCTTTAAGATATTAATTCTATTTAATTCAACTGTGCTTAAAGTAAAGTAAAGTGAACTATTTTGCCTTACTGTGTTTTGCACACAGAAGGAATGTGACCTCTGCATTTAACCCATCCGTGCAGTGAAACACACACCAGTGAACACACTTGCCCGGAGCGGGGGGCAGCCCCAAACCACGGCGCCCAGGGAGCAGTTGGGCGCCTTGCTCAAGGGCACCTAAGTCGTGTCTTGCCCTGGGTGGGGATCGAACCCACAACCTTCCGGTCACGAGACCGGTTCCCTAACCACTGGGCCACGGCTGTCAATATACCAGTACAGAGTTGGGCCACTTCTCCTGTGCAGTCATGAGAATTGTAATAAAACAAAATTAAATAGGAGAAATGAAAAGTTAAACTAGGAATATAGGGACAATAAAGATGTAAAATAAATAAACACAATAATGGAAGACGATGGAGAATTGAGTATGATACAAACGTGGTACAACTCTAGTAATGTAGGTGGAATAGAGACAAATTAATTAAAATTGTTCGAGACAGCAGACACTGGCATGGACTGAGGTAGGTCATGTAGAGGTAAAAAAGTAAAGTGCAAAGTGATGTCCAAATGATATTTATATATGGTTGTACATGGTATATATGGTATACATGAGCTGCTGGAGCTCAGTGTTCAGATGTAGATGTCTATAATTGTTCTAATATAGCCTCCTTTTTTTGCACTAGTGTGTCTGTGTGTCCATGTGTGTGTTTGTGTGTGTGTATCTTACGATATGTAACATAGTTTGTAGAGTCACAAGGCCACTCATACCTTGTTTTAACATACTTCTGAACAATCTTTTTAAGATAATTAAGGCTAATCAAAATACGTCCATGCTCTCAATTAGCAGGTCCGTTAACTCTTTATTAAAATATTAAGATAAAAATTCAATTCAATTAGCATAATCACTGTTTATGTTCATTGTCATTTATACACCTTGGCACTGTCTGAGTACCAGGATCGCGCTCCACAGATCGCCGCTACTAGTGAATTCCTGCACGCGTGCTGCCGCGTGTTTTAAAGCTAATAGATATGAGCAATTCTGCAATTTACATTGGCTTGATGCATCCCTTAGCGCTGCTAGCGAACAACAACAAAATAAAAAGAGTGTGTAATAAGAGCCCAATTAAATTAACCAGGGACATAATTACTATGTTTATTTGGCTGTTTGGCGGCTTCCTTTTTAATAGGAATGGTCTCTGCTGGATTAGCAAAACAAAACAAGCACGTGAAGCCAGTGGTCTGATGATATTACTCATCATCCTTATTCGCATGGCTCTAACCAGTGCCGGTCGTTCTGCAACCACAACAGCTCATCACAGAGAATAAATAAACACGGAGTTGACGTTAATTTATGCAGCACGGTCCCAAGAGGAGATTAGATACCCTGAATATAAAAGAGAGGGTCACACTGCTGCAGGATTGCTCAGAATGTGTATGAGACTGAAACACTCCCAACAGCATACACGAACTGCTCATGGAGCACAAAACGCACGAATACTTCAGATCTGCTCTCGCAGACGTACCTGTTGGTCTTCCAGATGTGGATGGTCTCCTCGTCCACGTTCTCGTGCTTTAAGGCCTGCTCGTCTAGGAAGTCGAAAAAGTATTTAATGGCAGGTGGCACCACAGTTCCTGAACAAAGAACACTGCGGAAGAAGTCGTCTACAAACTGCTGCAGCGTGCCCTGGATACACACACACACACACACACACACACACACAGAGAAGTTTAAATGTTGTGAAACTGATCAACATCTCTATGTATGTATTGTTTACAGCAGATCAGCACATTAATAAAAGTGAAAGTCACTGACTCATTGATCGATCACCATCTGGCTCATTTGCACATATCAGTGCAGTGAAACACACATGCACTAGTGAACACACACTACAGGGCAGTGAGCACACTTGCCCGGAGTGGTACCCTATCCATAGAATATTTAAGGGCACTTCAGTCATGTTGGTTGTGGGGATCGAACCGGCGACCTTCTGGTCACAAGGTTTGTTCCTTAACCACAAGCCGACAGCTGTCCCAACGGAACATTTATGAGTTTTAATAATAACACACACACACACACACACACACGCACACACACACACACACACTCACACACATGCACACAACAAATTACTCACACAACTGCACACTGTTTACTTTAAATACTGTTATTTTCATTATAATAATTGTTTAATGTAATATCTCTGCACATTCCAAGTCTTTAATTAAATGTCACAACTAGTTATTTAATTGTATGTAATTTTATTGATATTTTATTCATATTCAGAAAGAATGATCACTTTTTTTGGATTTAGTTGCATTGCAGACTTGCTGTAGAACGTATTTTATTATTTGGATTAAATGAAATAATGAAATTGAATAAAGTGAAATACAGTAAAATAATAAAGAATGTAATATATATGTAAAATGTATAATAGAATAGAATAGAATAGAATAGAATAGAATAAAATAAAATAAAATAGAATAGAATAGAATAGAATAGAATAGAATAGAATAGAATAGAATAGTAAACAATAGAATAGAATACAATAGAATAGAATAGAATGATTTAAACAGGCTTTCAGGCGGTTTGCCAGGACACTAGATAAGGAGCTCCGGTCCATCCCCATTTTCACTGATCCTCTGTGAGTTCATTCTAGGAATTGATTAAAGTTCACTTGTGGTAAATTCACTCGATTGGACATGACTTGGCAAAGCACAACTCCGTCTACACAAAGGCCCGCAGCTGACAGAGCGACAAACAAGTAATGATGTGAATGGAATTGTCTGTAGACCTCAGAGACAGGCTTGCGTTCAAGCACACACCTGGGGGGTGGGGTGGGGGGGCTGAGCACTAAAAAATGTGTGTCTTTTTGGAAGTCTTGAAGAACACAGCAGCAAACCACTAAGCCTCCTCTGAGCTGGCCACATGGCCAACCTGAGCAACCACACACCAGTGGTCGTGTGTGTTCACTCCTTTGTGGAAATTCACTTGGAGCTTTTCAAAAGGTTTCGATGAAGCCGAGATTGAACCCCTTGACCTAAATGACCTAAAGTTCAGGAAACAGGGTACCGCTCATCACACGGCCAATTCCATCCTTGCTGTAGGGATATTTATTAGATCTGGATGCTGGATGGACTGTCAGGATTCAAATATTAGAAATACCCTCAATGGAAACCTGGTTGCTCATACTTCATACCAAGCCTTCCATCAGGTTCATCTCCCAACTTAATACACTGCCAGTGTCGCTGTATCAAGCTTGCAGCATCACGCCGATAAAGAAGTCAGCAAATATGATCTGAATTCACGTTTAACCGTGATACTACACGATTCTTCAAATCCTCATGAACATTCGAAATCATGAATGTAGCATCAATAATATAAAGTGCAACGCAAACATACAACATCTGTAAACATTTCCGATGTAGTTTAGTTCCCTCAAGTCTGTAATATATCCTGACATATTGGAGACTTCTGACATTTTATTGCATAGGTATCATACTGTGTAAATGTCAGCTCATCATAATCCTAGCACCTTCAACAGAAAGCCATGCTAATCTTTATGCCTCGGGTGTCTAACACAATCATGCACTGCTGCCTTGAAAACATATTGATTTGTGGCGCGTGCTAGACGGACTGGAACGCGAGCGGTCTCCGGTGAAGACCCTTTCCTTTTGTTTACTTAGCCGAGCTCCAAACCTGCCGAGTGTGAAACGTGCTCTAATTGCCAAATTTATTGCGGTGAAAACATGAATACGCATCAGACAGCCGATCACACAGGAAGGCATTTACACAAACTGGCCAGATGGCAGGTTTAAGCTCCAATCCCCCGATGCAAGCTCTAGAGTTTAGGTATATTAGGACATTTGCCACTGAAGCAGAGAATTGCCACTGAGGCAGGCTCATTAAATCCTGCATTTTGTTTCGACTAGAAAATGAGATTTTTCACCTGAAGATTCGATCTGGGCCACCTTTCGTGCTGAAACTAGCGACAGTAATATGTTCAGAAGGTTCTGGATATGTGTGATGCTGATATGTGTGGACGTGGCGTCTACCTTGACCGAGAGCAGACGAGTGAGATAGATCTCCGTGATGGCTTTGGTCATGGACTTGTCTTTAATGCTGCCTCTTTTTGACTTCACGTCATCCAGCTCATCAGCCGGCCTGACTAGATGAAACACTTTATCGTCCTCCAGCAGGGCATTTCCTATGAGGGAAGGAGAAGGGATTATGTAGACGTGTAGTGCGGCGGCGCATCCGGTGGTGCGCTTTATCTACATTTTACACAGCGTGAGAGACGTCTGTATATATACGAACGAATGACGGTCTTGAACACAAAACAGTTTCCACTTACTCTCCTCGTGGTTGTCATGGTTTTGGTCATACAACTGCTGTGTGTGTAAAACTCGGGAAAGGATTAGCATGGCACCATCTCGAACCTGCAAACGCATACACAGATGTTCTCAGATCTAAACTTATCACAGACATGCAGCTACCAAAGTTCTAGGTTTCGAACCCGACCACGAGGAGCGATACTCACGTTGTAGTGCGCTAACGTGTTAAGGCGTCTCCATCTACCCTCTTTCTGGGAGGTGACATCAAGATCTGACAGGATCTGCCCCGTGGAGCCAGGACGCCACTCTGGGAAGGGAGAAAAAAAAACCTTTCAGGCTGAAGCAAAAACACTGAAGCCTCTAATGCTGGGTTTATTCAATGTACCAATACTAACACACCTTTATTAATGTATCTCTTGCCACTTTCAGCTTTTTTGGCGGGGGACCCTATCACCATCTAAGGACTACTGCAATACGATACAACTCAGTGAAGGCTGTTTAATAGGACCCTGGAGACCTAAAGGATCAGCATTACTGTATACTCCAGGAACAGAACGTGCCCTGAAGGCTCTGCGATCGAATGCGACTTGCATTTCAAAACAAAAACATGGACAACGATGTGTAACCAGGAAAATACTAATACTTATAATCAAATATTTAGTATTTCATAAATACTTGGTTTGCTTTGTTCGAATTTGGTGTACAGTATACAGCTGCTGCATTTATGAGTGCTGAGCGCTGACCCTGACTCTGTGACATTACCGCTAGCAAGCTAACGAGCTAATGACTCTGTGTATGTTTTCTTTCAAAGAAAGAAAAAAAGCCCTTTACAGTGAAAGTAGTTGTTCGATGAGTGTGTGTGATAGTATTTGGTTGGTGTGTACAGTGGTAACATCATCGGCTCCCATATGAGAGACCTAGGTTCGATTCCCAGTCTGGGCAGCCAGTCTGTGCTATACCGATAAGGGTCCTTGGGCAAGACCCCTAACACAACGTTGACCTACTTGTAATACCAATAACCTTGTAAGTCGCTCTGGATAAGAGCGTCTGCCAAATGCTGTAAATGTATTTGGACACAGCTTTATTGTATGAAGGTTTATTATCCAAGCACAAAACAGCGACCTGTTCTATAGCAACTTTAGTAACATATGCTAATGCTAGTTACGTCATTTTTGTATCGTTTGTGGACACCTGACCACCACAGCCATATTTTGTTCTTCCCCAAAACGTTGGTGCCCAAATCAGTTAAAACCTGCACACTCTAGTGTGCTCAAAGCGATCTCCAGGAAGACATAGTCAGACAAGGTAGAAGTAGAGCTCAAGTCTCAAGTCTCAACTCAAGTCTCTTTGCACTGAACCTGGACCTCAACCTCACTGAGCACCACTGGGATAAACTGGAACACCCAACTTTACTAGCAGACCTCAGTAATGCTCTGGCGGATAAATGAACACAAATCTCTAGACACTCCAAAATCTAGTGGACAGCCTTCCCAGACTTATTATAACAGTTTATTATAACAGTAAAGCAGCTAAACCTGAATACAATGTTCACCCAGTACATGAGTGTGATGGTCAGGTGATTATAGATTTTTCACAACATACAGTATAGACTGGACAGGATGAATCTTTCATTTTATAGTCTAGAAAGCAGAAAAGCGACAGTCCACTTTATATTCCTAGCACAAATACACCACCTGAAAGGGGCAGCTATTTATAGCCCCCTAGTAAAAAATATCTAAGCACCTGAATTGTGGCATGGTCGACAAACACAGTTTATAAAATGTGAATAATAATAATAATAATAATAATAATGCCACAACTGTTGCAGCCTTACCAAGTGTGACACTATCCACTTTGGGTCTCTGTGAGTAGGGCAGGTTTTTGTACACCTGCTCAATGATCTTCTCTTTCACCTGAGAAATAGTGTCGCAGTCCAGCACCTTCACAGGGGTGATGTCAGGACCCTCACCCTGAACCAACACCTGCAGTGTCTGAAACAACACAAAGCCTGTTTCTCTCTTTGTTTGCTCTCTCTTTCTCTCTCTCAAGGTTTAAAGAGAGTCTTTCATAAGCTGTGCAAGCAGAGTGCTTCTGCGTCACATATCCACTGACATGCCAAAAGTAATGGAATAGCAGTAACACTACTGCACAATGTACATAGCTTGTATATTTCTGAATAGTTTGCATTTTGTTTTATATCATTTCTATTGCATGCTTAATTGATCTTTATTATTTGTCTATTTATACTTTTCATACTTTTGTACTCTGACATCCAATGTGGGCAGCAAAGTAGGAATTTCATTGTACAGGGAAACTAGTTTCTTTACTGTGCACATGACAATAAAGCTTTGAATCTTGAATCGTATGTAAACTGATTATAAGGTGGTGTTGCATCATGAGACAGCATGCAAATGCCCTACACTGGTATAAGTTATAAAGTGTTATCTTGTGAGTGAGGTTGAACACTGGCCAACGTGCGCATGGCGAGGAGATGTGAATAATCAGCGTTCCAACGAGGCATTATAGGTGGTGTGGGACAGTGGTAACATCATTGGCTCCCATGTGAAAGACCTGGGTTCGATTCCCAGTTTGGGCATCCAGAGACCTTGAAGTTGCTCTGGATAAGCTATAAATGTAATAAATGTAAATGATAGTGGGTTCTAGATGGATAGGAGATTTCATTTCTGAATATAACCTTCCTCGATCCACAGTGTCACATGTCTAACGGGAATATGTCACCCAGAGTGGACAGCCCAGTGGCCACCCATGGGTGCTTAATGATTGTGACTGGTGGCATCTTGTCCATACAGACAAGCACTCACACACGTCACACGTATCCGTGCAGAGTTCCTTTGATTTAATGGGATATGGGAGCAAAAGCCCACCAGAGTGACTCTGTTAACACTACTTGTGCTTGTAACGTGGCTAACTGGATTCTAGACGACTGGCAGCATGCACCATGGTCCTATGTGTCACAATACCAATCGTTCCAGGCTGATGGCCGACTCCATGAAGCCATGGACCCCAGTTATGAACAAGCCACTGTGCAGACTGGTGATGCATCCATTCTGGTGTGGTGTTCTCATGGCATGGGTAGGGTCCACTGGACCACCTAAACTTGTTCTTAATACGTTTGGACTACTGTGCCTGAAGTGCCTCCACAGTGATGGGACGTTCCAGCAGGATAATGCACTGTGCTATCTGGCCCAGGTTTTCCAGAACTGGTTTGCGGAGCATTCTGGAGAGTTCTGGCGAATAGTGTAGCCTCCACATTGAATCCAACATGAGCACAATCGAGCGTGTACGGGATGCGGTGAAGAGGTCTATTTGCACCCGAGATCCTGCACATACAAGTACCACTGAGATGTGGGTGGATATTCAGATGGCTCAAAAACCTATTCCGTTCACTTTGACGCCATGACGAGTTGTAGCACTTCACTGGGCTAGAGAGAGTCCTACACAATTAAAGTTCGTGTCCCATGACTTTTGGCATGTCAGTGCGTTTTATATATTTATACATGCACCATATATATATAGCTTCTTATACAAGTAAAAACAAATGAAAATGATGCCCAGGGTACACCCAGCTCTTACCAGCATGGAGTACTCCACATCATCGCCCAGCAGGCCTGTGTCATTGAGTGTGTATTTAGCCTTCTTCACTTGTGCATCGACTGGGCCTTTCTCTATCTGATGCTTTATGGCTCTGAAGAGTTTATATAAAGGTTCTCCTGCTGAGTCCTGCAGACATTAAACAGAATGCAGAAGCAGTCATACAAACCTCTCATAAAGTGGCCTTCACCTTCTACTTATACACAAGCGGTTGTCTTGAACAGCCATGGTATGAAATGTAACCTGACAGTATTCAGTTTCTCTTCACGTTAGCGTTCTCAACGTCTGCCAGAGTTTTACTCCTGACATTTATTAAATATGACAGTCATAATGGTTAATAAATGCCATGTCTCAAAAGGTTCAGTGGTAATAAGCAAGTGAAAAGAATAACCTAATCTGAAATATCAGAATATTCTGAACAAGATCTTTATTAAAAAGAAATCCACATGCCATATTTATTCATTTTAAAATATATTAATAACCACATGGTAATATATTTCATCACAATATGTTGTTTAATGAACTATCCAGTGAGACAGCAACAATGTGATGAGGCCGTACCTTTAGGAACTGATAGAGGCAGATCGACATCCAGTTACACAGCATCCTCTCAACCACCGTCTCTGACCTTGAGATGAAAAATACATGCACACATGCTTATCACATAACCAATAATTATTTGCTCTTTTACCACTAAATGTGCCAAATGTTAGTGATTAGCAGTTAATGAACAATTATGGAGTAATCAAGGAGCGGGATAATTGTATAGATCACCGGCTGATTGAGAATTATAATTAAACTAGCGAAAAGTGGCAGGCCAGTAAATGGCTAAACGGATTAGCGAACGAAGCAAAGCCAGGATAAATGTTTATCCATATAATGCTCATAAACAATGTTTAGAAAGCTCTAGACAGAGAAACTGTAAAAAGAACAAAACAAAGAGGTTTAAATCAGTTCTGCACTTTCCAGCCTGCTCCAGCGGTACACGGTTTTACAGAGCCGAGACAGTGCTAGCTCACCTGCGGAGCATCAGTTTAGGGTTTTTACTCTGCACATACTCCTCCATAAGCCCTAACAGCAGCGTCCTCATGATGTCCGTGTAGTACTCAAGCTTCCCATGCAGGGCCACGGTCAGCAAAGACGCAAAGTACACCTTCGCTCTTGCGTTGAAGTCTTGACGAGCCTCCAGAGTACGGATAAACTGGAAAAAGTGAGGGAGAGGGCTAATCAGATTTGGTTTTGTGTTTCCCAGGATAGAAAACCAATAACCACACAGCATATTGGTGGATGGAGAGTCTGGTGTGTGGTGAGAATGTGCTGGAGGAGTTAGTAATGAAATATTTGATATGATTATGAAAATTATAACTGAGTTTCCGATGTTGGTTTCATCCCTCGGAGTAATGTTTGCTTTAATTAGACATATTAAAGCTCAATAAGTAAAACAGACATGATAAAAAAAAACACACTTTTGTGAGTTGAGACCTTTTTTTAAATGGAGTATTTTTAGAGTACCTCCAGGCTTACTAGAGGTTCTAGTAGCGGTGCTAAAGCTAACCCTAGCCATCTTAATGCGCCAGTCTTGAGCCTTTATGTCACAAAAAGTATCCCCTGTCCAGGTTATGGTTACCGAGACATGTCCAGGAGTTGTGTCCATAGGCCAGCACCTGAAGACTGGGCCATTCACGTAACAATTACATGCCTGGCCAGATAAGTGTTATATAGACATGTCCAGGAGTTGTGTCCATAGGCCAGCACCTAAAGACTAGGCCAATTACACAACAATTATATGCCTGGCCAGATTAGGCATGCAGTGGTGTCCATAGGGTAGAACCTGCAGACTGGGCTAATCATGCAACATTTACATTCCTGGCCATATTATAGTTATAGAAACATGCCGAGGTGTCCATAGGGTAAAACCTGTGGGCTGGGCCACTCATGCAACATTTACATGCCTGGCCAAATTAGGGTTGTAGAGGCATGCCCGGGAATAGTGTGTCTACAGGCCAGCACCTGGAGACTGGGTCACTTGTGCCTGGCCAGGTTTGAGTTATTAAGACATAAACAGGTGTCCATAGACCAGCACCTGGAGACTGAGCCAATGATGCAACAGTTACATGCCTGGCCATCATGTTAGAGTTGGCCATGAGAGACATTCCTTGGAATGGTGTCTATAGGCCAGCACCTGGAGACTGGGCCACTTGTGCAGCCTTTTGATTTATGGTCTTTGCCAGACATCCTTTCTAGAATGACTTACTTTTATCTCAGTTTATACACCTGAGCAGTTAAGTGTTAAAGACCTTGCAGTAGCAGCTTGGTGATGCTGGAATTTATATTCACCACCATATTTGATAGTAAGCTGGATTTGTCGCACAAGGATTTTCCAGGTAAACCCAGGAGAGTTTTGTGTGAGAAAGAAGTGTGCCTGTGCCTGTGCCTGTCATGATGGTAACACTGCAGGATACACTGGTGGACACAATAGTGAGGGAAGCCTTCAGGTAATTGAACGCTCTCCTGATTCAATTGAGCAGACAGCCAGAAGTGCTGTGGCAAAAGCAGTTGCTGAAAGCTCTGGCATGGGATGAATCTGAAGAGGCCTCAAACGAGATCTGGCCTCAGGAGGGAAGGATGAGAGGATGCACAAGCACAACTGTGGGCAAGTGCCTGTTTCTACTGTGCTGGGCAGTGGAAAGAGCACTGGAGGAACTCCTTAACCTGGTCAGCTAGAACTGTATCAGGGATGCGCAGCTGAATAAGAGACTAGGGGGTGGGTGGGGTGCAGACGGGCTAGGACAGGTTTGGAGTTGGTGGTGGCCAAAGATAGCAAAGCTTTTTCACCCTGTTAATACTGAGACCTCCAACTGGACAAACAGAAATTACATTAATAAACAAACGAGTTAATGAATGAACCATGAAGGTGCTTTAGTATACACTGACGTGCCAGATAAACTGGTACAGATGAGCCTTTGGAAAGTAGCCCCATAATGTTATAGACTTTGTTTAGCTGGCATTCCATCGGACCCCTGGTACGTCTACAAACCTCTCTGACAGGTGAACACTACGTGTGCCTCCTTTCTTATGAGTTACACCAATATATGTCCTGCATTCATTCTGATACGTTTGGCCTCTTCCAACAGGACAATGCACCACCACGTCAGTGAACACTAGGGGGCAGTGAACACACCTGCCCAGAGCAGAGGGGAAAACCCAAGCCATGGCACCAGGGGAGCAGTTGGGGCATTAGATCAACGGCACTTCAGTAGTGTCTTGCCCTATGCAGGAAACAAACCCAGGACCTTCTGGTCACCAGAACACAAGGCCACGGCTACCCCAGAAACTTTGTCCCCGGATGGGCAACTAGGGCAATTTGTTTCAATATAACTGAGTAAATTATAGGATCATTTGTATAAGGACCCAGTAATCAGGATGTTTATTAGGTCTAGATCTTGATCAGATATTGTGTTGGTCAGATAAAGCTTTAGCCTGAGACGTGCGAGTGTGCAGTAAGTGAGATAGAAGTGGAGTAAGCGTTTACTTGCACCACTAACATAAATCCCCAGAAGGTAACGCCAATAACTTTGTGTTATAACTTTAATAATGTGGTTTAATTATATGACGTTAAGAAATGAATTTTGCTTTGTTTATGTTTAGGAAGCAGTTCCTACAAGTTGAAAGACACCAAAATAATAGCTGTTTCCTCCTTACTGACAAGGACTGAAAACTGGATTAGAAGTGGGAAGAAGGATTATGGAGGTGGAAACCTAATCATCAGAGGACTTAATAGTTCATGGGGTTAATCTTAGTTGATGGTTACAGCCTAAAGGAAGACACATAAAGTCTGACTGTCACAAAAAAATTGGCTGACGCAAACAACAATGTGCCAAAAAAAAAAATGAAGCTAAATAATCGAATGTAATCTGAAGCGTGAATGTGTGTGAGAGAGCGAAAAGATTGTCGTACAGTGATGAGGAAGGTCTTGCTGTTCAGCAGGTTGGAGAACTGATTCAGAGCCTGAGCCACGATGGCTTTGCGGGACTCGGGAATATTCAGCTTGCCGGTGATCATGACATCATTGGCTCCGTCTTTCGAGGGCAGGAAGAAGACACGGTCTGTATAGGTCTTATAGTCCAGAAATGGGATGCGACCCTCACTTAGATCATTCGTGTGGTCCTCCATCTCGATCATAAGGTCTGCAGGAAAGCACAGACAGTGTTTTGAATATAGTCTGACGTGATATGTGTTTTTATCCTAAATGTCTTTGGTAAATAGTTTGCGTGTAATGAATGACCTGTGAATTCTTTCTTGCAGCGGTCACGTACACTCTCCTCCAGATTCTCTAACTGGTGCTTCACCTTCTCATACTCCCGCTCTGCCTGCTGGCTCTTCCTCCTTTAAACAGAAATCCGATTGAGAAATACAAAGGGGCAATAAGTGGTTTTAGCCCACTTCTCCAACAAGTTAGGCTAGAGGCACACATGCTGTTGTCCATGCTTTTACATAGACAACCGGCTGCATCATAAACGTAACTGTGCACAATCAGTACTTGCCCATTTGCTACACTCGTTACTGAAGGCTTTAGCTAGACGGCAAACCACAGAACACTGACCCTGATTGTGTACTTGTGTACTGTACCTTGTGTTTATTTCTGAGGACATGCCCAACCGACGGACCAAACAGGCGCCGGGTACGCCAGGCAGCCATCATGGGTAAGTGCGTGTCCATCTCTAGCCTTACTATGACAGCATGTCCATCTCTAGCCTTACTATGAAATATTCCCTAATTTTGTGCATACACCGCCAATTCATTTTGCATGCAACTCAATACGGCAGAGTTCGATTACCTGTAGCACACAATCGAGATTGCTATGATTAGCAGCATTGGGACGATAACTGCAGGGATGATAATCGTATCCAGTTTCACCTCGTACTTCCTCTCGTAGTGCACAGAGCCAACCAGCCACTCGCCGTTACCAAACTTAATCTGTAATGGAGAGCAAAACAACAGGTCAGGACTTTAATTACCACCGCACACAAAGCAAGGCATCATGGGAGCGACTAGTGTTACATCCTATTTCCTGCCACACTCCCATTAGGCTACAATAAAAAAAAAAGGACAAAACGTGTGTTCATCTAATAACTAATTTCTCAAACAACTCGAAGAGTGAGATTTTTCATGACAGTGATTCCTGAGTCAGGAATCAGTCATCGGATATAAGACGGAAGGAATGACAGGGATTAGTGGAGATGCTGTAAACCGAGAACCCACCAGAAGGTCTAGCGGTTCGGATGTCGTGTCTCTTCGCTGTCTCTTGGAACGAGAGCTGGGGGTGGTGGTGGGTGGATCCAGGAACAGCTTATCATCCTGAAGAGTGTTCACGTTACAGGGTACGTCCCCAACAAATGCCTCTGCTTCCTTCGCTGTCATGGCTTTGGCAAAACCGCGGCCCTGGACAACACAATTAAAAAAAAATATATCCCTGTTAGCTTTTCCTTTCCAGCATTGAAAAACTGGTCAGCAAGCGAACCTATTTGAAAGCAAACGGCGCAGAGAGGAGTCCCAGGTGTTTTTCATGAAGACGCACCGTAACAATGATCATGCTGTTCTCTGGGATGACTTTGTTGGGGAGTTCGTTGAACGTGGGGTCTGGGTGGTAATCAAACGGCTTGAGCTCCTCGATGAGGTTGTCCAGCTGAATGAAAGTTCTGAAGGACTGGCTCTCGTACGTCCTGTTCACGGCAGGGGAGTGGAACAGTATCATGGTGTCGTTCTTGCTGTGAGCCTCCTGACTATACTGAAAGGACAGAAGAAAGATGGAACAGTGAAATTTGAAAAAGTGTACGTCCGCACACAGACACTCGTGCGGTGAGAGAAGAGGACGGCTCACTAGAGCTGCTCTCTGTATTAATCAAGGCGAACAGCCGGGCCTTGTGTTAATGCAACTCCTAAATGAAAGTGAATTAGATTTCTCCCCTCATTCCCCTTTGCTGCTGTCTGAGTGGGAGTTCACCCTCTCAACCCTCACAGCGATGTTCGAGAGCACTGCTCAGCCTATACCACACACTCCAATTAAACAGCTATATACACTGAAGTGCCGGAAAAACTGGTACAGACGAGCCTATGCAGCCATGGCCTAGTGGTTAGGGAACGGGTCGCTTGACCGGAAGGTTGTGGGTTCGATCCCCGCCCAGGGCAAGACATGACTGAGGTGCCCTTGAGCAAGGCACCTAAC
>JAOVVF010000010.1:3114017-3126653 GCA_028565595.1 Duopalatinus emarginatus | reverse complement strand
ACCTACTGCTTGATGCATACTGCACATTCGGACACACTAGTCACGCTCACGTACTGTTTTCACGTACTGTTCAGTACAGAAGTATGTGATTTCAGACGCAGCCTTACTCTTACTGAAGCAGCACGCGACAAGCCTTAACATGAACTACGCGTGAATCACAGGGACAAATTAGAATTTGCGTTAACGGCACTATTTTTTTAATCGTGATAATTTGAGATCGCGTTAACGCGTTATTATCACGTTAACTTCGACAGCCCTAATTTATATATATATTAAAATTCCTATATTAAATTCCTTTTCTTATACTTATTCTCTTTTAATTATTATTATTTAATTGTTATTTATTATTTTACTATTATTATTTTACATTATTTTATTATGTTACTATTTATAAGTTTAATGATTATTTTTTTGTTACTATTTATAAGCTTAATTATTACTATTTTGTTAGTATTTATAAGTTAAATTGTAATTTAAACTGTTTGCACAATCGATGGATCAGTCACTTTTCATATCACTGTATATTTGTACCTGCTACAAATTTATATATATACTAATAAAAATCTTGAATCTTTAATTATACCACATATAGTCACCATGTCATAATTATCCTGGAGTCATACATTTACCTCCAGGGCAAAAAAAATGACCTTTTTTAAGTAAAAACCTCTTAAATTTACCATAAGGCCTTTTTTTTTTACTATTGAAATAGGATTTGTTTATTGGCAAATAATTGTGTTTATTTCTAGGACAAAGCTGATACTACAATAAGATGGTTTTAAGATGGTTAAAAGTGAGGAAACACTTCTAAAATAGGTTTAATATGAGAAATATGAGATTTATTTAAGACACCGTCACTTGCTGACAAGTGTAGTCGAGTATTCATGGTGTCTGCGCCACACAAACACTACCATCATCCTGAAACAACTGCCACTGTCACTGTGAACCACACCACATGCTGACAGTCCTCAAGGGTCCAGTTAGCAACCTCACAAGTCCAGGTGAAGTGCTGTGCCTGGTGTCGTGGTGTTTACAGATGCACTCCGGTGGGTCTTCTGCTCCCGTATCCCATGGAAGCTAGGGAACGCTGCACCGACTTGCAGGATGTGTGTGTGAGGCCTCATGTATTACATATATATGTGATTTCTGCCAGACTTGCTTGTCTGTTTGCATGGACACTTTTAGCCTGATGCTGCCAGGTAATGATCATTAAGCAGCCGTGGGCGGCTACTGCACTGTCCGCTGTGGGTGCTAATGACTTCCATGACATATTCATGGTACATTGTGGATCGAGGCATGTGAAATGAACGCACAACTTGGAATGTCCCGTCCATCTGGCACCCACCATCATGCCTCGTTCGAACTCTAATAATTACTCCACCTTGTCATGAGCACGCTGGCCAGTGTTCAACCTCGCTCGTGACAAATTCCGTGATTTTTGGCACGTCGGTATATATATATTTTTTTGTGTTGTGTGATGCTTGTGATGCAGCCTTAACAGCGAAATGCACACAAAACCCCAGGATTTTGCCACAACGTTCCTTACTTGCATGTTTAAACAAAGGCACTGTGGAAGCTCTGCTCCGTTTTTTCTACACACATTTCTGATATTGGCACCTCACGAGTTGTTTACATTGCCAGATAGATGGCACTGCCAATCATTATACGATCTGACATGCCCACACAGAGCTGTATTCAGAGTTACATCCACATAGTGAAACAAAAAAACACTTTATTTCCTTATTTCACATCTGATATTCCTGTTTGTTTCAGGGTTAAAGGCAGGTGCTTGTGTGTTCAAAGCTGCAGTCTAGACACTAGTGAAAAACACTGCAGGGGTCTTTACTCGAGACAAATCTGGGACTTTGGGTGAACTAAACCGCAGGTGTGGGGCATCCAGAAAACTGATATAAGTGTTCATGTAACTCAACTTTGAATATAAGAAACTTTCCTGGTGTATTAATTTGTCAACTGTAATATAGATCACTGTTTATACCAGGCTACCATTAGCTGTAGGCACGTAGGCATGTAGATATACTCCAAGCCTATTATGTGTAAAAGCTGATTTAAATACAGGTCTTTTTTTAAACACTGTGTCGACAGGGTCATGTTTCACAAGTACAAGCTATTTATAGTCCAACTGATCAGAAATTGATCACCAGTATGCTGATACTAGGTCATTCATTACTCAGGAGTCAATAACGTCATAACACTAGGGGGCAGTGAACACACTTGCCCGGAGCAGGGAGCCGCCCCAAACCACGGAGCCCGGGGAGCAGTTAGGGGAGTTAGGTCAAGGGCACCTCAGTCATGTCTTGCCCTGGGTGGGGATCGAACCCATGATCTTCTGGTCACGAGACCAGTTCCCTAACCACAATAAAAAATGACCAATTTAAGTAGTACATTAACAATATAATAACAAAAATAATAACAACAAAGAATAAAAAAAGAAAAAAGAAACAAGTTCGTAATAAATACAATTATAATAAATGAATAATTAAAACAATAAATAAATTATATTATAATAACAATAAAGAATAAAATAAATTGATTGATAAAAATAATAGATTAATAATGAATACAGTCTCGTTTTCCTACCCGCTTTGTCCATCAGAGTCACGGTTAATAATATATACAATAAAAATACTTTAGTAATTAAAATAGTAATTTAATAATAAAATAATATAATAACAAAAAATCATTAATTCATAAAAAATAATTTATAAATAATAAATAAAATTTTGTTTAGTCACTGTATATGCTGGATTGTATTGTCGACACTGTGTGCCTTTAGAGTGGTACCTTGGTGTGGAGGTGTAGGAGGAAGCAGGTTAGGTGGAGGCAGGCTGCATCTGACCATCGAGTCCACCATGGTGGCTTTGTTGTTATACGAACCGATGGTGCAGTGGATCCTGTCGAAGTCTCGGATGCTGGGCAGGGACGGGACGTTGATCTCAACCTAGCATGGGACATGTTTAGATTTTCATCAGACCTGTAATAGATTTCAGTCCAATCACTGAAGAGCTCCACTAGAAGAAGCAGAGACGAGTCCACTGCACTAAACGTGTCGACTAGTTCGGCCTGTAACGGTTGTACAGAAGTTGTTTCAGCAAAAGAAAATCCAACAGACATTTGCTTTAAAAAAGGAGTTTAGTGTCGGTATGTTGAAATACTCATTTATTCGTCTGCAGTAAGTGCTTTTAACACTGGTTAGGGTTGTGGTGAATCAACCGTTAAGTTGGAATAATTCAGAGCATGCAATCCTTGATATCTGATCATGATTAAAATCAAAAGGTGACTGGCGACTTTAGCCCACGGATCTGATAGCCCACTGTCTGTCGTTTGCGCTGTAATTCTGTATTTCCCCTTCATTCATTCATTCACTTTTTTTTTTTTTTTTTTGCTTTTTCCTTTTATTTACAATATCCAATTTCCAGCTATCAGACATCCGTCCACTATCGCACAACCGACCAGAGAGAGGGAAGACTATCACGTGCTTCCACTAGGTTATGTAAACCCGGGCACGCCATCATCATCATTTTCAGCTGCTGCTTATACAACATGTAACTCACTCAGACCTCTATATACAGTACACATGACACATGAAAACACAATAGTAATGAACAGTAGTAATAGTAATAAACAGTAATAAATTAAAAAGCAGTATTAGGTATGACTATTTACTGAGAGTCTTGGAAAAGCTGCCTCAGTTCTTCTGACAGGTTCGACTGTCACACTCATGATATTGTATTGTTTAAAAAAAAGGTAATCTCGTATTTAATTTTATACTTTCTTTACTGACATACAAACGTTTTTCTGTAATGTTTGGAAATCAAAAATGTTTCGTCTAGACTTGATAATGCACAATTCACAAAATAAACATCTATAACGAAGATGTACTAGAAGAAAGAAAGTAGTGTACAGTAATGTATATGAGACTCAGATGGCCGTAATGGCTGCTGTCACTGTGATTGATATGGGAAAGACAGTATTCCACCCCTGTCTTAGATACCTGCTGACAGATGAAATGAAGGCTGTAACAACATTGAGATTCTCATGTTTCTTTTTGTGCTTTTACTTTTATTCTTTAATTATTTCGATTGTTTTATTACAGTATTTTATTCTTGCATTTTGTCTTCATATTGTAACGTCTTGTATAGCACTTCGGCTCAGTCATGTGCTTCAGTGGGCTTTAAAAAAATCAACTTTCACTTACTTACGTACATGTACTTGAATCCCTGGGGTAATTTACTGTAAACAAATCCACCTATCTGTGAAAACACAGATCCCCAGAATCCACGGTGGCCAGGCAAGATGGCTGTGCCCAGCCTAAGTAATTAGGTTTGCAGCCGTTCTCAGTCCTTAGAATATTATTTGTGTTTCTTTTCACCTGTTTTACTTTTCTGATTACGCTTTTTATATTCATGTGTGTAAATTAAGCCCTGTTTTCTGTTCTTGTTTAAGCCCAATGTCTTTTGTTTTTTTTTGTTCTTTACATTGCAAAGTATTCGGCTTTCTCCATGAGTCTGTACCAAGCCATCTAGTGAGTTGTGTATTTAGGGTTTCTGAAATGAAAGTGCAAGTGAAGTGAAAGTAAACTATTTGCCTACTGTGTGTGCACACAGAGAAATGTGACCTGTGCATTTAATCCATCCGTGCAGTGAAAATTTCATCACCGCTGTTTGATTTTGAACAAAGTCTCGCATGTTCTTGCTGTATCATATTATCTGTGTGTGCTTCCTTTGGCTTCCCTATTTTGGTCCCACTATGAAAAACATGCAGTGTTGCGTATAGAGACACTCGCCAGAACCAGGAAGGACACAATTGCACGAGTCACCAAACTCGGAGTCACAAAGACAGTCACAGTCACAGACAGTCACATTCCAGGCTATTAAAGCTAGATCAAGATTTGGGGACCAGTCGTCGCCTTGTGGTCAGAGAACCGGTCTTGTGACTACACGGTCCCAGGTTTGACCCCTACAATGGACAAAACTGCTCCCCGTGCGCCGTGGTTTCGGGCTGCCCCCGCTCCGGGCAAGTGTTTTCACTGCCCCCTAGTGGGTGTCTTTCATTGCACGGATGGGTGAAATGCGGAGGTCACATTCCTCTGTATGCAAAACACAGTAGGCAAATAGTTCATTTTCATCATCTTCATCAACACTAGAGGGCAGATAACGCACTTGCCCGGAGCAGGGGGGTGGAGCGGTGGGGGCAAACCACGGCACCCGGGAAGCAGTTGGAATGGTTAGGTGCCTTGCTTAAGGGCACCTCAGTCGTGTCTTGTCCATTGTGGAGATCGAACCTGGGACCGTCTAGTCACAAGACCGGTTCTCTGACCACAAGGCGACGACTGGCCCCCAAATCTTGATCTAGCTTTAATAGCCTGGAATGTGACTGTCTGTGACTGTCTTTTTGACTCCGAGTTTGGTGACTCGTGCAATTGTGTCCTTCCTGGTTCTGGTGAGTGTCTCTATACGCAACACTGCATGTTTTTGATAGTGGGACCAAAATAGGGAAGCCAAAGGAAGCACACACAGATATGATACAGCAAGAACATGCGAGACTTTGTTCAAAATCAAACAGCGGTGATGAAATTTTCCGAGCTCGTGCTGAGGCTGGAAATGACATTCGGTGTGAGGGATTTAAATGTCATGTGTCTTCATCCGGGCACGTCATTGTTAAAATTGAATCCCACCTACTATAAAAAAGGGCAATAAATGAAAGGTTAACTCAATATTATTTACTGTACGGATGCAGCAGCTCATTAATCAGGGTTTGTTAATCGGGTTAGATGAGTCCAACCCTGACTGGTGGCACAAATTAGTTGCGAAGGAAGCGTGTAGTAGATAGTGCTTCATCTTTACTACACACAAGCCAGAAATGATGTTTTAGCCTTTACGCAAATGAGGATCGAACAACAGGGCTAGGAATTAGGAGTTATCTTTGGGATAATAAGTTGTTCGAAAGAAAACAAACAACAGCTTGCTCTGTACAAGCAACAGAACGGAAAATGGAGATGAATGTATTTCCTAATACAAGTAATAAAGGTTACTAGAATTTACGAGTAAATGTGTGGGGTAATCATGGAAATGGATATATAATATATGCTCTATCCAGGCTTATTTCCGCTCGGCTAACCAGCAATCATATAAAACGATAAAAAACTTGGCTGCAGTAATAAAGTGCAAACAATAAGTACTGAGTAAACACAATACTTATTGTTCTGCTAGCTCAGATTATAAAGACGCATTAGCAGGCGCTACATCCATTCTGTACGTTGGCCATATGGTTTTATTGTGCGGTGGCGGCGGCGGATCGGCACGCTCAGCTTTTATAATGATTGTTCAGGAAAGGAAGTTTAAAAATAAGTGTGGTAATTACGTCTCCGACACCTGCGCGGTTACCTGCTGGGATCTCTTGCAGCTGAGGTTGGGGGGATGGAAGGAAACTATTTTAACGCACTGCTGTCTGGGGCTCCAAAGCCACCCATTCTTCTCTTCAGCTCGGCTGCACTCCGACCTCCTGGTGCACCTACAGCATCACACAGATCATACAGAACATACAGATCTCAATCAGGTCGCCATGGAAATGGGAGACAGCCGCTGGGCTCTATATCTAGACGTCTAGTCAGGATTCACTGATGGTTAAATGGTGACTATATACTGAAGTGGCAGAAAAACTGCTACAGACAAGCCTACGCAAAATAGATAGCCTAATGGTGGTGGCTTAATGATGCTATGGGGTCCAATGGGGGCCAGCCAAAATCAGTCTGTGCCAGATCAGATTAAGGGCTCATGTTAAAGACCTCAGCAGTGTCTTTCAGTGACATTCCTGGGATCTGAAAACACAACCCTCAGGTTAAAGGTTCACAGAGAAACCAGCGCGTGTCTATTAATACAAATCCAGGCTTTAGACACTTTCTTGTTTAATACCAGAACATACAGAGTGGCATATTAAAAATGTCCATTATGCGACAATGAAGATCAGATCTCCATCATTCCTGACGTGTGTCCCAGTTTGTCCACATGGCTATTTTTCTCATGTATGTTTGGGCTTTATGCATTAGACATGACATTAAATCCAGAACAGAGACTGTGATCAATAATCATTCACCTGCCCTCCAGGACACACCAGCCACAGTATGGGTCCTTCTGGGCCACGCAGGACTTGCAGTCAGTCTTCAGGTGGCACGACTGCACCGGCACCTTGGTGATCTATGTACCCGGTAAGAAAGAGTTAGGAAAACTGATTTATTTTAAGCTCAGCCTCTTTGTTTGGATATCATTATAAAACCGTACCTGCCACATTAGTAGGCAGCGTGCATAAAAAAAAAAGATATTAGAGCACATTTCTGCAACATCAAACATTACCCTCGGGCAAAGAAATGAACTCCTTCACAAACACAAACAGGCTTAACGACTTGATAAACGTCGCCGGCGCAGGCACCTTTTTCTCCGTAGTGATGTATATATGACTCTGGGTCTTGTCGAAGAAAAGATTCTTATTCACGCGCTCGCCCATGGTGTCCCCAGGAACCCTGTTGTACACCTCTGGCTTGCTTGACAAATGAACCTGCGTGGGTGGAGAACAATAGACAACGGAGCAGGTCGCAATTATACAGTGCAGCATGGGACATGAGAAATCCGTCAACCTGCAGCCAAAGCCCACACAGAGCGTCTCACGTGTTTAAGACATCCCTGACACATTGTCAGCCCTAAACGAACAGGCTACGAGCCAGTTAATGACCAGAAACTCCAGGATCCTGGTCTGAAAAAAAAAAACCAAAACGCCAAAAACAGCCTCTCTGGCTTTTCGTGCTATCGGGAAAAGCGAAAGCGAGCCACCGCGTCTTTTCTATACAGTCTTCTCCTTCCTGTTTAATCTGACAGAGTTCCAAACCCTAATGAAGAATCCATGTAGGAGGCGTCTCTGTATTACCGAAAGGAGCGGCTGAACGTGGTGAGTGACTCATGATCTAAAAACAATTCTCCTCCGTCTATAGCCGCAGTGTGTTGCAGTGAGACGGACATGCAGTGCAAGTCAATATCTTCTCATCCAACAATTCAGACATCCTGAAGGTGCCTCATATGCACCATTGTGTATTTCTGGAATCACGTATCTATCGGATAATACGCCCTGTTCCATGATTTTGCCAGACAATTATTTCAGGTTGTAAATTTTCTGTAGGAGGTTTGCATCCAGCCCTACGATCCTTTTTTTTTTCACTGCATAAGAAAAACTTCCTAAATTCTTCTTATATCTGGCATCTGTGAATGCCTGAAACTCTGTCACTTTTCTATCTATTTATACTCCTTATATAACCAGTTAACCTCCACTCGCATTCAAACCCACTACATGCATCCTAGCCAAGCTGTTACTTCGAAAGCACCGTTGCTTTTTTTTAAAAAACTTTTTCTTCTCAACACCTACCTTCAATACCTCTCCCATGGTGTTCCCGACAAAGGCAACAGTGTGATCGTTTTCCACAGCGATGGCCACGGCGGTCAGATGACCCCGAGCCTGTTTGGTGAAGAATGGCTCTGCTTGCAGGGCGAACTCTGGCCTGCTGGCCAGCGGAGAGCGGAGGAACTCTGCTCCACACTTGTTTTGGTCCACGATTTCCTTCTACAATGGAACAGAATACAAAGGATGAGTCTAAACGAATCTGCTGGAACGCTTAAATACCTGACGATGGTTAATGATGATGGAAATCTTTACTAAAGGAACAACTGGATATTCATATCTGGGTCTGAATATCAACCATAAGTAGACGTGGAGTAAACAATAAGTTTTTTTTTAACCGTACAATTACTGTAGAAAAACAAAACAATGGAAAAAAAACCAGGAGACAGAAATGGCAGCGGTGACAGCATGACTCTGACAGTTGGCTCAACCTTAGCTCCATGACTCAAGACATGTGCACAGGTCTGTTTTTAATCCTGCTCGCTTGGTTATTATCTTTGTTTGGACCGGAATGCAATATATACTCATCGAACCATGCCACCACCACCACCACCACCACCCCCTTTCCCCCCCTCCCTGGTGCTGTGGTGTTTACAGAGGCACATTGGTGGGTCTGCTGCTCTCATATCGCATGGAGGCTAAGGAACGCTGTATGACCTGTGGAACGTGGCATCCGGCAACCGCTATTGTTTCTCGTTTGACCTGTTGTTCAAGATAACCCCTTACGACTACATTTCTGAAAGCCTCAGTTGCGTGGTCATGAAACCTCCCACTTATAATGTATTAGTACGTTCTGCAGGATCCCAGTCCCAATACACACCTTCCCTGAATTACTCTTACTAAATCTGTATTTGTATCATTAAATTCCTATATTTTTACATCCTTTGCTATTACTCAGATGTGCCCTTATTGTAAATTACTTTTCTATAGCCCAAAGTCCCAAACACCATTTAACACAAACCGATTCTAAGATTTTAATCACTATGGACTAGCATTTATAAAGCCATGAAGACTGCTTAAAACTGAACTCTGCTGGAGGAGAAAGATGGCTAGTCATCACTGTGGTACGTACACTGTGTCGATGGGCACATGGATTGCCCGCGCTGGATATGTAAGGGCTGTAAACGGCTGGTCTTCCTCCGATCTTCCCGTAGTCGGTGTAGCAGGCACTGAGGATGTCCTTCACCCTCTCGTTAATGCGCTTTAACGGATACATGCAAAGAGCCGAGTCCGTTGCGTTCTCGCCGTCTGGAGTGGCCACGATGAACAGCACTTTATCCCAGACCGTAATCGTTCCGTACAAACCGGAATCCAGCATGGTGCGAGCTAGTTCCTTCCCCGGTTCGGTCACATAAGCGGCCTGGACTTTGTTATAGTAGACGCCGTTTGCACTGCAGTTCAGCTGCAGTTCGGTGTAGGAGTAATAACCCTCGTCATTCTCGCACAGACGGGAAACAAAAGTGAAGTTCTTGTTGTCGTTTCCGCCCTGAGTGCGCGAGAAGAGGAAATACACAAAACCGGAGTCTTTAAAGACGAAGCGGAATTGGTGCTGGTTCTTGGGCGAGAAGGGTATGGCCTGGACCGCAGATGCCTCCACAATGCTTTCGAACACAACCCACTCCTTGTAGTTCTCCAAGATGCGTGTGGTGATGAGCTTCGGGTTGTCCTGGCTGCCGTAGCCCTTCCCGACCAGAAAGACGTTGAACGGTTTTTTCTGTGGGTCGTCTTTGAACTGGAACGTGGCCATGATCCCGACGACCGAAACGCTGTCCTCGATGCTGGCGGCGTACGTCCTCTCTCCTTTACCGTCGCTGTAGTAGATCTGCTGATTCACATCGCTGAGGTTGAGCAGAGAGCAGATTCCTCTGTAGACGCTCCCGCACGCTATCAGAGACCCGTTGGCGGAGTGCACCAAAAGGAGCTTATTGACATTGCTCGTGTCTTTAAGGTCCGCAAACATGCATGTGGAGGTGGACACGGGAGGCGTGCAGCTGCGGGCGTCTTTCTTAGGCCCCGTCTCCGCTTTGGCTTCCTGATTGAGGTTAGCGTCGAGCTGGTAAATGGCGTTGACTGCGCCCAGGTACACTCGGCCCGTTGCAGGGTCCTGCACTACATTGTTGATGGGCGTGAGTGTGGAAAACTCCAAGACGGTCCCCTCGCTGGGAATGGAGGAGACGCATGCCAAGAGCAGGACCATCTGCACCCAATCTCCCATGTCTGCAAAAAAAAAGAGAGAGACGTTTGTGAAGTGTTATTAGGACAGACATTAGACACATTCATGACGGGACAGATACTTTACTTAAAACTAACTGGTTTTTTATGAATCACAGATGGCCACATGCTTACGTAGCTATCATTCCGAACATCTGGATTGAGAAACGTTTGCGCTACATGTTGAGATGAGAGATCTAATGTTTGTTATTAGGAATATTAAGCTATATTAAGATATCTATCTAAAAGATAGCCTGAGTTGCACAAAGTGATAATCTCCAGACACTATCCCCAATCTCTCTCTCTCTCTCTCTCTCTCTCTCTCTCGCTCGCTCACTCGATCTCAGAGGACATTAATCTTAGTTTGGTCACAGCTGCTCAAGCACAGTCAATCATCTATTGCTTATCTCATTACAAATAAATGACAACAAGACAATCCAACTCACACAGACACTCAAACCCCCACACACCATTGAGAAGACACACACACACACACACACACACACACACTGCAACACCCTCAAAACCTGCTTAGTTTCACACACCACACACCAACACGCACACACACACACACACACACACACGTTCATCCTTTTAAGAAATCCACAGGTGGTGCAGTCAGTGCAGCGTTCGCCTTGCCTTTGTTTTTCATTCCAGTCACACAATTAAACCTACAGGCACACGTGTCAAACTGAAAATCCCGATCAAGGTCCCACATGGCTGAGCGTGGACGGATGGTTTGTTACGTTAACCTGTCTTTGCCTGCAGCTCCGATCACGTGAGCAGCTCATTATCCATTCACCCCTAGGGCTCTGTTAATTTCAGCCACACACTCATTTCCATAAAAAGCTCCTGTCCCTCTATTGCCCCACTTTATCCGCCGATTTTTTTCCCTTCTTCTCCCTTTCTGAGAATGAAGCTCATTTATTTCAAATTCCATTTCTCCAGGTAAACGTGCTTGCCCTTTTTAATTCATACCCTTAAACAATTTGAAACAATGCACGGCTGTGGGATTGGAGAAGTAATATAAACTAGTGCATGTAGTTTCTCCTTCTGGCAGCAGTAAAATACCACGATTCATACCATGAGCCAGGGGTGGGGGTGGTGGGGGGTACTGGGTTAGAATTTATCCACCACTCCCTTAAGAAAATAAACCAGGGTTTTTTTATGGTAGTTTATAGTAACTATAATTATTGTATAATTAAACATGATTCTACCACAAACTACTATAATATCGTAGTTATATTATTATATGTTTATAATATCATTCTGACATTAATTCTCTATAGTTGTTTAGAGTAACTATGGATATCACATAGATTTCCATGATTCTGTCATTAACTACTAAGATAATCTCATGGTAACTATGTGTATATTATGATTTTGTCAGTAATTTTTAATGGTAGTTTATAGTAACTATGGTTACTAGGGGTGCGAATCTCTCTGTGTCTGGCGATTTGATATGATTTTTGGGGTCAGGATTCGATTCAGGAAAGATTTTTCTATTCAAATGGTCTAGAAGGTTTGTTTAAATTATGTGATTGACAAGATGAAATGACAATGTGAACAAAAAGAACATTTGTTTAAAACAATACTTTTAGGTTTAGGTAAAATCTTTTTATACCAAAAATAGTAGTGTGCATAAAATTCAGTAAATTAAATGACCAGTATTAGGTTCGCTTAGCTGTCTGGCTTTTTCTTTAAAAAAAAAACTATCAATAAACAAATAACTCAAAATATATGTATTAGGGCTGTCGAAGTCAAACGCGATAACAACGCAGAAACGCGATCTCAAATTATTGTGATTAAAAAAAAATAGTGCCGTTAACGCAAATTCTAATTTGGCCCTGCGATTCACCCGTAGTTTATGTTGAGGCTTGTCGCTCGCTGCTTCAGTAAGAGTAAGGCTGCGTCCGAAATCGCATACTTAGGACATCCGGGAACCTTTCACATACTACCTGT
>JAOVVF010000010.1:3094178-3113917 GCA_028565595.1 Duopalatinus emarginatus | reverse complement strand
TTAAAGCCTTATTCATTTACATAGATTAAAAAATGTGATTAATCACGATTAACTATATGAAATTCTGAGATTAATCACGATTAAAAAAATGTATCGTTTGACAGCCCTTATATTAATACAAAAGTAAACATTGACTTCAGTCTACCACAGTGCATTAACCTTTAACTGAAAATAAAATACAGACTTTAAAGTCATAGTGCGCTAGTCAGCTAGCAAGGGAGCTGCTAACTAGCTTGCTGTACAGTGGCTAAGATGGCCCTCTTCTACAGTGGTCTTGTGGACATGTAATGTGATATGCAGTACACTCAGGAGTAGGAGCGGCAAAAAATACAATTTTAAATCTTTTTTTTTTGGTCATTTTGAATTGATTCAGAATCGCCAGGACTAGAAATCACGATTCTTTAAAGAATCGGGTTTTTTTCAGCACCCAAAATGATTACTGAATAGTTGTCCATGTTTCTACCATTAACTATTAAAGTATCATATAATAATTTTGTATAATGATTTTACTATTAATTTCTATACTAGTTTTTAGAAACTATGATTATTATATAGTTAACTATGATTCTACTATGAACTGCTATTGTAACAATGTTTATACTATAAATCTGCCACGGGTTTGTACCACATTATACCATAGTAACCATAGTATAATTTTAGTATTCTATACCTATGTCATAATTTTCTTTCCACCCAAAGATTATGGATAACTTTCCATAATAAACCAAAATTATTTTTTTTATATAGGTTAGATCACAGGTTTGGTGATCATACCCACAGAAGCAGCAGGTTGGTTTTTTTTCCCCTATCCTGTCTTTGAGTCAAGACCACACAATGTTTAGTCAGAAATCAGGCATGACAGACTCACACCTTTAATCACACTTCATACCCAGTGTGTCATGAAGAGCTAACGAAAGACAGGATAAGAACTGCTTGGGTCAGGGTTACTTACAGGGATGTCAGGCTGGGATGAAGAATGTATTAATTAGGCCTACACATGAATCTAGGAACACCAGGGAGTTTGAACTGAGCTTGATTTAAAACCATGACAACCAGGACACAAAGGAACTGGATTTTAAATGTACAGCTGGATCGCTGGCGGAGACTTCGGAACACATCAAGACGAGAATCCACTCGTGCCTTGTGTTATCTGAGTACTCTGTTGCTAATTCTACATTAAAATAGGCACATGGCTATTAAACTATCAATCCTCTCAGAGGCCTAGACAGAAAGAGGGAAACGTAGCAGCGGCCCATTCCAATGAGCTAAATAACAAAATGTAATCAATGACCAGAAGCTAATTGGTTGAGGGCTTGAATAGAGTGGCTGAGTGTGCAGTGAAGATGAGCTGTACTGAGATTAAGCTGCCGTGAATTAGCCTGAAGTGACTCTGCTACAATTGCAGCCATCAGCTCAGTACTGATTTGCCAAATTTTTCTCATTTTCATAAATGATCTATTTTTTTTTTTTTTAAAGACCGCAGAAATGCGCTCGAGTGTGGCAAGTTTATGCACTGAAAACTTCTCCCCTTACAATACGCTGCATTGTTCCGAAGTCTGATAAAAGACAAAAAGTCTCTTTATTAAAACATGTACCACAGAAGCTTCCCATGACTGAAACTCCAGGGAGAGACGGAGTGCAAGAGAAAGCACGCCGTGTGATTAGAGCGACAGAAATTCATCTCCGCTCTGCTACTGTACCGAGGGGAACTTCAAAGAATAATTTGCTTATTCATACCGTTCACATCGCTCAACAAAATGCGCCGCTATACAAATTTCTCCGAGATGTCGAGCTTGGGGGTCACCGAACACTAGCGAGAAAAAAAAAAATCCTAAACGGTTCTCGTTTTTTTTTCCTCCCTTCCTTTTTCCCTTACGTGGTGATGCCCCTCGAATGCTCTTCCACTCTTTTCATCACTCCTCCACACTCTTAATCTCAGAGGCTGGAGCTTCACGCCATCAAAAGTGGAAGAGGCAGCACGAAGACACGACAGAACAGGTGTCACGCCAGAGCTTTATGCTTTCCAATCAGAATCCGGTGACACTGAGCCGTGTCAGTCGCATTTCTCATTTCTTGTCCGGGGCTCTGATGCTGCAGCAGGTGTGTGACAGTGTGATGGAAAAAATGTGTGGTGTAACACATGTGAAAGGATTTGATGAAGTACGTTATTGAGAAAAAAAGGCTTTGTATTAGGTTGGGTAAAATATAAAATACAAAAAACAATGGGTCTAATATCATCATCATCCACAATGGGTTTCCTTAACCCTGATTGATTTGCTTTGCGCCCGCGTGTATGTCGATGAACATCAAACAACTGCCACAGTTCATTTGCATTTAGTGACACCAACAACGCGCCACAAAAGGTAACGCTGACAAAAAGCCTTTTCTCAGAGGCAGAAGCTATTTTCGCTCGTGTCTACACTAATAAAAACGAGTCAAACCTTCCTCGCCGACAAGGCTAGTCTTCCTCACCATGCCTGAAAATGTTATTATTAAAAAAAAAAAAAACCTGTCACATATTTGATCTGACTGTTAACTTGAAGTCATCAGTTCAGCTGCCGAGTATGATGTTAATTCCGTACATATACCACAAACATTCAAACACTCAATCACGATCTATCACGTGTAAGAACCCTCAACATAAACACATAATGCCTCCATCTAGTGTGTGTATCGACTAAACATTGATTATCTCATTACAGCGGCACCTGTCAAGCGGAGGGGTATATTAAGTGAACAGTCTGGAGTCATGGTTGATGTGTTATGAAGGCTAGACGACTGGGTCATCTCCAAAACAACAGGTCTTATGGGGTGTGTACCAGTATGCAATGGTTAATACCTATCAAAACTAGTCCAAAGAATGAAAACCGGTGAACCGGTTACAGGGTCATGGGTGCCCGAGGCTCACTGATATGCATGAAGGGGTGAAGACTAGCCCGTCTGGTCCGATCCTACAAAAGATCCACAGTAGGATGCTGACATCTTGGTGGCACAGATACAACAGCATGCCTTTAAAGGAACATCTTGTCGAGTCCATGCCTTTATAATCAGCTGTTATGACTCTTATTGGTGTAGCACAAACTGGCTGCCCAGATCGGGAATCGAACCCTGGTCTCTCACATGGGAGCCCAGTGATGTTATCACTGTACCACACCAACCACAATTGCCAGAAGACCTGGTATAAAGGCTGGTGGTGGCGGCTCCATAATGGTATAGGGTTTGTTTAGGTAGCATTCCATGGGGCCCCTGGAACATCTACAAACGTCACTGTGTGTGCCTATTTCTGATCTGTTTGGCCTCTTTCAACAGGACAACGCACCACCACTGACGTCTAGAGAAACCAAGGAACAGAGGAACACTTATATGATTTTGGGGTTTTGCCATTTACACCTAAGTTGCCAGATCTCAGAACTGTGGACACACACAGAGAGAGAGAGAGAGAGAGAGAGAGAGAGAGAGAGAGAGAGACACTCCCACCTGAAAAGCCCAGTGTGTAAATTAACTGAGGTTTGCCATGTAAACTGTGGAAAACCGATGTCTACACTGTACCCAGGTGATCACAAACACCAGAAAATGTGACGTTTAATTGTTTTAAGTGTCGACTGTTTAAAGTCTCTCGCTCCGACACGCTCCCTCCCTGACGCCGTGCTGGAAAAGCAGGAGAGCGAGTGGCATACGGAAGGTATTCAGTAAGAACCCAGTGTTGAGACACAGCACACTAGAGAGTGTACAGCACTTTGCACAGTGAGACGCACCAGATCGATCACTTATCATTCACTTAGTCCTGGCTCTACAGTACTGCACAGCTGAGCCTCTGCAGCCCAGCGCCATTTCCTGTCTCTGAAGTGAATGATTGGTCTTATTTGTCTTCGTTTAGCGATTTGTTTTCATTCTTAATATATTTCCACGTACTTAATAATTCATACATTAATACAATTCGTATCAAATGACCGGGTTTCACAGACGTCTCGGTGAAGGGGACATATGAAAAACTCACTCACACTCTCTCACACACACACACACACACACACATATATATAATGATTCCCCAGTGAACTTCACCCCACTGACCCCATCTGAGTGACTTCACCCATGGCTTGTGAACGCCCTTTGAGAAGGAGTGGTAAGTGCAGAGAAAATATAACACATGGCAGTGAGAGTCATCATTAAAAAAAAAAAAAAAGAAAAAAAAAAGGAAAGGTCGATACCAATTAGCACTGGCTAACGCTAACAGCTGAGGTAATAGATGTCATATATTAGAAAGTTATTGGCATTACTTGCTGCAGGATCCACAACCCAGTTAAGGCTATTAGTCTGTTAATGGAATGTCTCTGAGTTGAACTGCATCTTATCAACACTCATAAAGGGTATGGATGTATCCAGAGTGCCGCTGGCTGCTGATTTTAAAGTGGTTTACAAAACCGTGTGTAGGTGTGTATGTAAGTGTGTATATGTTGCTGTTACTGTAAAGTGTTTTATAGCTGCAGCAAATACAATCCCAGATATCCTAGATAGTATACGGATGTGGGTCAGGTCTGGCAACGATGTGGCACTGCTGGCTCACTGTCGGCACTGGCGAACTGCACGTGAGCCAAAAGTGGCCCACGTATTAAAAATGCTCATATGGTCATGTTGGGATGAGTACCAAAACTAGTGAACCAGTGACTGGGTCATGGGTGCCCAAGGCTCACTGATGTGCATGGGGGGAGGGGGGTGTTTTAGTGCTAGATAACACAGCAGACCTTCAAAGGTCTTGTGGAGTCCAAGTCCATGACAGGCAGCTGGTAGCTGACGCCTATGCAAATGCATAGGGCTGTTGGTGGCTCCATAATGGTATGAAGTTGGTTTACTCTGCATTACATGGGACCCCTGGTATATCTACAAACGTTTCTGGCAGGTGAACACTATGTGTGCCTCCTTTCTTGAGTTACACCTGTCCAAAAGTGGCCCATGTATTAAAAATGCTCATATGGCCCAAAACATATGTGGGCCACTTTTGTCATAGTACTTGCCAATTTGTATTTGTGGTTGAGTCCTGGGCCACCTCTGCCACAGGTGGTTTAAGGGTGGCTGAGATGTGGCCATTTTTCATGGCTTTTCATTTGGGCCGTATCAAAGCAGGTTTGTGTCTAGACCGGAAAGGTTAGCCAGTAGCATATTCTCGACATCGCTCTGATGCAACTCGGTCATTAGTGTCGTTAATGCTATTTTTCTCGCTCTTTGAAATCCTCCAGGCCATGATTATGGATGTGTGACTACCAAGGGTTCACAGTTGGCCTGGTAGCGCGAGGCCACAGTTGCGTCGGCACAACGCTTGGAAGAGTGTGTGTGTGTGAGCAAGGTCTCATTACCGGTTAATTATAGAAACAGGGCTGTGTAGACAGGGTGAGAAGGGTGTCTTGATCCCGGTGGTATTTTGTCCGAAGCGTGTCACAGACGTTTATCTGGGAAAGTGTGATAAACTGGGGATAAGGAGTAAAATACATGGCCTTTACATGTACGTGTGTGTGTGTACAATTGAAATGAATATAGCTACTTAAACTTATACACCATGTATAAAACTGCATGAACCTCACAAACTCTGTTTTATGATTTTGAAGCAGATCAGTCAAGATTTATATTAGTGAAGCTCCTTATATGTAAATTTTCATAATCTCAGGAGCTCCCGTAGGATACAAACAGGATTTTCATGAATACCAAATTTCCTGTGTGAATGCCCCAATGACCGATTTACGAATACATTCCTTCACATCCAGCTCTGGAAATGAGACCCGCTGTGTCACACGTTCCATGACAGTCTATAAAACTGAAAATGAACAGAAGGCACAGATTAATTGTTTGAATGTGATATTGTGGAGCAAATAAGAGCTTTGGCTAATGCACTTCACAATTGGCCATGACTAAAAAGCCTTTGTCTGATTCAGGCAGGACTTGATTTGAAAACAGAACTGAGAAACTGGTTGGAGTTGGGGGTTAATCTGACTGATTTCCCCCCCCCCATTTAAATATAGGATCAGAGGATGAACATGAAACGAGCACTGCTGCAGAAACGGTGGAGATAATGAAACAAGCTAATAGCTAATGAGCCAGGCACATCTGTACTGATGCTGCCAGATAGCACATGCTGTTAAATTATAATTGTTCGGTAGAACAGAAGGCCTTGCTTGAGGAGGAAGATGAAACACAGAGAAAGAGAGGGAAAGAAAGAGAGAGAGAGAGAGAGAGAGAGAGAGGGATGAAAATGAATGAATGCGTGCATTTACAAGATTCAAAGATCAGGAGTTATTTGTTGAGCGAAAGACAACCTGGTGATGGTCTCATTAGTATATGCTTATGATCCTTTTTAGTGCTTTAACAGGAAAAAATAAATAAAAGCATGTGTGCAACACTTAAACATCAGTGCAGACATCCGCGCCATAACACCACCTATCATAACTACCAGTCTGAACTGCATGGCTAGACGCCGACCCTCTAGATCTCAAGCGCCGGACCCGGTTGCTTTATAAAAAGCAAGCCTTCTCGTCAAGGCAAGTCCCACAGGGGCTCTGTATGAGCCTGTATCAAGTGGAATGCCTGTAAAGGTAAGGCAGTGTTCAGTGCTGTGTAGTAATATATGTGTGTGGGCATGTCAGATGACTTAAACGTGCCTCCGGAGGCCAACGAGCAGTCTGATCGGTTACGTATCTCTCGGCAAGAAGAGGCGGATCAGGACTTGCCCTGAGGTTGACTCACATGCAAAAGTCCAGACCTATCAGCATCGCGGAGGCAAACTAGCACATGCTCGGCGTAGCATTCGGAGCCTTTGACAGCGGTGTGCGGAGCCAGGTCTGAGGCATTACAATGGAAATGAGTTCACAGGACCCTGACTCTGTCAGCTTCAAGGTACAGAGACAAACAGGAAAAACTCGAACTCGTACCCGCTGAGAATTCAGCCCTGCAGAGAAGCCTCGGCGATGCTTAAAAAAAAAAAAAAAAAACAAGCGCCTGGCTAATTTGCGAAGTGGTTAACATAGAGCAGGATATCATTTCATATTCATGTGCGTGTTGTGTACAAGTGTAACGGAAGCTTTTTCCACTGCCCACTAACGCATTTAGATGCTGCTTTCAACCTTGTAGATTGCCATCTTCTTAATAACAGCTGAGGACTTCATATTACGTTGTTAAACAAACACACACACACACACACACACACACACGAGACACAAATGAGAGCTATTACATTATCTTTAGTCTTAAACCGTCGGCCATGGGGTGAAGGAGAAGGGGGATCATTTGCCAAGTGCCATCTTCTCTAGCTGATTGATTATCTCTATCAGTCATGTTAAGGTAGTTCGGCTAATGGCTGACAAGCAAGATGACAGAGAGGGTGAACGGCGCACAAGGACGGAGACGGGGACGGGGGGACAGGGGGACGAGGGGGTAACTACGACAGCTACTTAGTGGGTGCTATAAAGATAATGAGAACCTTGTTATTTGCAGACAATGAAAAGCGGGGAACTCGTTGGCTGTGCCCGAGCAGGCTCCCTTCTCTGACGGGGAAGGAGTGGGGGGGGTGAAAATGGTTTCAGAAATATTGTGGAAAAGCTTGTGAGACAACAGCAATCCAATTTCCATATGAACAATTACCCCACTGTCGGGACTGGCACTTCATTTATTTCAATTTGACTGAGTGAGGCGGATGGGGGGGTGGGGGGTTTGGCGGTTAGTGGTGCGGCGTGGTCGCGGGGTGGTGGGGGGGAGATGTTTCAGCTCACCAAGGCAACCGGGCCAGCGTCAAGCCAGCTGCTACCCGTGCACACTTCCCCTAGAGAGGCCGCTCCTGCAAGCAAAGTCCCTCTATAAAGCAGACATGAGATGCAGGAGCATCTCAGGCGCATCTTCCCTTCTTCTCGGTGCACTAACACGGGTAGGTCTGCATCAGGAGGTGAGGTGTGTAATGATGTGTGGGCTCTCAGGGACGCATGCATATCCATCACCACTTTGTCAGGGCACTACTGAGGCTGGGTGTGTGTGTGTGTGTGTGTGTGTGTGTGTGTGTGTGTGTGTGTGTGTGTGTGTGTGTTCTCTTCCAAGCTCATCATTTCTACCTAGACTTCCTATCTCACGGCCGAGTATATTCATTACAGCAGGATTTGCTCGCCCATTTGTCTGTTTATAGCCCGAGCGCTCGTTCCATATTTGCACCCCTCCGGAACAGCTGTGAACCGAAGCAGAACACACACACGCGTGTAGAAAAACCCACACAACAGGCTCTGCGTGCTTAGATAATCTTCTGAGTGTGCTGATCCTCTGCATTCGGGATGAGTCCGCTCTTGACAGGCACTCTGAGCGTTATTTTTGTTCATGTGTGCGTGGCATGTGCAATCTAGGGCTACATCTGGCCCACGGGAAAAAAAAAGGCCTGATTGAACACCGGAGGGACGTGCAGGATGCGAAAAATGTCTCGCCTCTCCCTCTTCTCTGCTTCCAGCCTCTCCTCTCCGGCACTCCTTAACACTTCCATGCACACTCCATACAATTAAGAAGTCATGGAAGAAATCTATTACACACCTTACTGGCTTTAATGATTGCACTTGGCGCTCATGAGAACCAATGAGCCATGCAGCGAGCGGTAATACAGTACTATTTTACTGCTTTGTCACCACAGATTCAAGGGGAATGCTGATCCACTTCTGATGAAACGTTGCTTTCAGAAGGCTGCACTTATCTTCAGCCTTGCGGCCCTGCCTTCCGGGGCTGAGAACAATACTTATGCGAGCACTTTGCTGCTTAAAAGCCTAACGATTACAATCTCTTATTCTCTTTGGTGCCTGACAAAAGCGAGGTTTATATCCCTCGCCGTTTAAAAAGAATCACATATTTAGGCAAATACAAGTAGATTGGGGGGGGGGGGGGGAGTTGACAGATTAGTTGTTTGGCGATACTTGCTTTTAAAAGTGTACACATAAGATGGCTGCCATGCCGATTCGTTTGACACATTGATTGCTCTCATCTGAAGAACTACCTATTTGGATAGGGAACCGCTTTTGTAACTGGAAGGTCCCGTGTTCAATCCCTGCAACGGACAAGGCATTACCGAGGTACCTAAAGCAACCCCCCCCAACCCCGACTGCTCCTCGGGCAACTAACCCCCACCCCACAACACCCCCCACCCCCCCAGCTTGAGCAAGGCACCTAACCCCCTGACTGCCCCCCCTGGGCACTGTGGTGTGTGGCTGCCCCTCCGTTATCAAGGATGCATTGGATAGCGACTTGTATGGCTACTGGACAGTCAGACATCCCAGAATGCATTCTACACCAATCTCTCAACATTTTTTTAGACTTTAAGTATGCAGTTAAAGAAAGAGGCTACGGGAAAATCCGCCGAACATTTTCAGGAATGTGTGGTCCAGGTGACCGGGTGGTCAGCACACATATTACATCACTGCAGCACAGTGGAATTCTTTACTCATACCTCAGATTGTTAGAACGTTAGCCACATAGCACAGGATGCAGCACCCCTGGAGCAGAGAGGGCTGAGGGCCTTTCTCAAGGGCCCAACAGCGGCAGCTTGGTGGTGCTGAGGCTCGAACCCCTGACAAGAACAGATTTATCTCAAGACATCATTTTTGAAATCTGATTCTCAAATGTGTCTTTAGTGGGAACTCCTGTGTTCCTGTGCAAATCTTGCTGTCTGATAGCAAAGTTCAAAGTTTAAGATTAAGTTTAAAGGTTTATAACTATATATATATATATATATATATATATATATTTTTTTTTTTTCTTTAAAGAATCACGATTCCTAATCCTGGTGATTCTGAATCGATTCAAAATGCCCAAAAATCGATTTTAAAATGAGTTTAAGTTTTATTTTGCCGCTCCGACTCCCGAGCGTACTGAATATCGCGTTACGTGTCCACTCAGCCACCGGAGAACAGGACCGTCTAGGCCACCGTACAGCAAGCTAGTTACCCAGCTCCCTTGCTAGCAGACTTCATTCAGACAAATTTCTACAAAATGCATTAATGCACTATGACTCTAAAGTCTGTATTTCATTTCCAGTATAAACCATTAAAATACAAAAATCATTCCTGAAGCAAAAATCGATTCGGAATCAAATCGTGACCCCAAAAATCGGAAACCATTCTTTCTTCCCTATTATAGTAACTTGTCACACATCTGTTATACACTGAAGTGCCAAAAAAACTGGTCCAGACAAGTCTGTGCAAAATACATAGCAACGCCACCTATGTGCGTCATTGGTTGGTGTCTGCCAGTGTGTATATAAAGCAACAGACATCTATGGAAGCTTTATAATAGAATGGGGTTTGTTTAGCTGGCATTCCATGTGACCCTTTATACATCTGCAAATGTCTCTGACAACTGAATGTTCTACATTCATTTTTAATGGGTTTGGTCTCTTCCAACCGGACAATCCGTCATCACGCACGTCATCACGATACCAAATTATGGGCTTTGGGGTTTTGCTATTCGCAGTTACCAGATGTTAGACTTGATGTTCTGCTGTTAATTGTATTTATGCTCCTGAGGGGAACCTACCAATTAGACTGGTGTATCATTTTCTAGCACTTTATTGTACTATACATCATCAATGCTGGTCAAACGACTGAGGTGCCACTGAGCAAGGCACCTAATTCTCCCAACTGCTCCCCGGGCACCGTGGTTTGGGGCAACCCCCAATCTCCCCAAAGTGTGTTCACTAGTCTGTGTGTGTGTGTGTGTTTCACGGCACGGACGGGTTAAATGCGGAGGTCACCTACCTCTGTGAGCAAGCACATTAGGCAAATAGTTCACTTTCACTTTCACTTTCAAAGGCGTTCCCAAATAAGTATATTCCGATGCTGGTTTCAGCTAGCACTCGCCCCCTAGTGGACAGATGTTTACTTCTGTAGATGTACAAAAGCTACACAGGAGACTATGTGAACAATGCTACTTGCATGGCTGTTTTGTTATCATCATATCTGTGTCCAACATGTTCCTGTCCTTCCTGTGAATGCTTCCACACAACTATACAGAAGGTGATCCAGAAGGAAGCTGAAGAAAACAGTGCACAGGATGGATAGAATGGTGAGTAACTGCTAGGACACAGGCAAGCATCCTGGGTGATGTAAATTTCTTCGACAGCAGGGTTAGTGTTGAAGACATCCCCGCTAGCCGATGTGTCTTCTCCAGAAGCATGTCTACAACGATATACTTATCATTTCCGTCTGATTCGAGGAGGCTATCAAAGTCTTAACTGTGTTGGGATTAAGCCACGTGTCTGTCTTGCCACATCTATCACGCTTCAGTGTGTCCAGCGGCCCAGAGTCCCCGAGCTAACAGCCGTTTGTGTAATGGCTAAACAAACACCATTATCCGAGTGTGATGGAGCCAGAGGAGCAGCTCTGACTCTGGTACTCGGCTAATTCCTGCAGCCCCTTTCTAAGCTAATGAGGGCTGTATCCAGCTGAGACAGAGAGAAAGAGAGAGATGGCAAGAGAAAGAGGCAGACGAGGGGAAGAGGGGGAAACAGGCAGAGGAAAGCAACAGTGCTTCAGGAACAAGGAGAAAAAGCTCAACACACACACATCCCTCTGCAGTCTGTTAAGAGGGACTGAAAACTAATGAGGCAAGCGAAAACATTGTCTGGCTAAGATATTCGTCCAGTGTCGCAGGTGGTTCATTCCAAGTAACATGCTTTCAGATACACTCACCCCCCCCCCAACCCCATCTCTCTCTCTCTCTCTATCTCTCTTTCTCTCTCGTTAAAGCGGCGTACAGACGAGAGACACTCATTGAGAGAGGACTAGCGGGTGATTAGGTCCACTGAGACAGCGCTGACCTTTTTCCTCAAGATCAACATGCATACGTCTGCTATTTTTTATGTCAGTGCAGAAGCCAGCCATCGTTTGAACACCACCCTCCATGAAATGTCACCGCTGTAAATGAGCGGGAAGTCATCAGCCATTCCGCACAGGCCCCGGCGACCGTCCCCTCGTCTGCACGGCGGAGCGTCGGAAAAGGAGGGCAATTTTCCTTGCCCTCAGCACTTTTTAGCCGCTCATGGGCCGACGCTCTACGCTAACAAAAGCGCCTTCTGCCAACAAAGGGGTCAGACTCGCCAAAATTTTGTTGCGCTTCTGCAACATCAGTGATATTGCTGCTTTTTCTCTTCCGCCGCAATCATTGCTGTGTCACACCATTCGTTTAGGCCAGCGATTTGTACGAGTGCATTTATCTTGACTGCACCTGCTCCATGCTTTTCTGCTGGAAAGCAGGAATTAAGAGTGCGACCGCATGGGCCGGGGCGATAATCTATTCAAAAATGCTTCCCGATTCAAATTCCACAAATCCTTGCAAAACATTAGTGTAATTGCAGTGACATTTGGTTCCCGATTGTATTTTTTTTTGTTGCATCAGTGATCTTTTTTTCTCTCTCTTCCTTCCCGAACCCCTTCTCTCAGCAGACCAGCGGACCGGTACAGGTGTCTGACATGCTGACAGGTAGATTAATTAAGTTTGAAATCTGCAAGGTGATCACTGAGCGGTCAACCAGATGCTCCTCGAAGCTGCGTATACACCTCTCCCTTCCAGCAGCTCACTGTTACTAAGGACACCAATTTATTAGATGGTTTTATATAAGGCGGAGTGCCAGGCCTCATAGTGCTTTTGGTATTGTACAGTGTACAGACTGTAATCCTTAAAAATAGGCCATGGTGTTAGCGAAACATTGAAAGCCAGGAGGTATTTTCTATCACCTCAGGACATCTACTTGTCTGCTTGGACTGAGGGCTTATGCCATTATCAGTGGCTCTTACTAGCCACCTGGATTGCATGGCATATGGCAAAGTGGCAGCGAGGCAGCGAGGGGAAATTATCCTTATGATAAAATCACAAACCGTCCACAAGCAACAGATGTAGTTCCGGAGTTAAATATGTGGTGGGGGGGGGGTGCAGACGGTGGGTAGCATAACATACAACGCACATGTGTGCGCGTATGTACGGCGTCTCCCTCGGAGGCCGTGCTTTCATGCCTCGTGTACAAGGTGACATTTTGTCACGGCTTAGACAGGCATGGATGACATCAAAGCCAGGCTTTTGTTGGCACCATTTCGCGAGCATCTCTCGCCCACTGCCATTCCTCACGGCCCGACTCAGATAGCGGAACAGGCTGCCAGTCCCCCTCTCATTCCAAAATCTTTATCTCGGCAGCCTTCTGTTGATAATTACACCCGCTCCCGGCAGGCTCGGCTGGGCTGCGGTGCGCACATCGGCCCCGATTTAACACTTGCACCATCAGCACTGAGATCCAAGGTCAGGCTCTGTCCAATTCCATTTTCTGACTGCACTGCATTGCTGCTTGAGGAGCGGGCAGGTGCTGAACCCAATGCAATACCCGCTTTACACACACACACACACACACATGCACAGGCCTGAATGGAAATTGCTGATTCAATCCTGAATCAACCCCAGGACTGTAAATTCGTCTTGGAATTGAGTCTTGTGGCTCAGCTATCTCCTGGTCTGTCCATTTGGCATCCATCCATCCACTTTAAAGAGGGAGAGACCCATATACTTGAATCTGATGGACAAGGTGACACAGAAGGGGAAAAACGGCATATATATAATACATGGTCTTGCACATGAAAAAAAGGATTGTATGTGTGTGGCAGTGTGGGAAAACCTGCTGAATGGTGCTGTGACTGAATTCCAGACACCAGCCAAAAACGCATTTAATTTGGCTTTTGACCTGCTAATAATATACTTTGACATCAGAAAAACAAATGGAAATTATTTTATTTAGGCTGTTTTCGAACTGTGCCCTGGCTGCGTGCCTGTATAGAGCGTTGGGAAAGATGCCAGTTTAACAAACACGCTGGTGAATGCGGGCATTATGCCTAAAAATGGCAATGAAACCTCACTAGTGATTCTTTTCTCATGAGTTGTTAAATAAGTTACATGACGTAAACCTAACTAATTCACTATGTGATAATGCAGCAGATACAGACTGGACATATCATGAAACGAACGTGAATGAAGTGAACGTGAACCGCTCATTGACCACTGTGTTTGTACACACACAGGAATGTGACCTCTGCAGTGAAACACCTACATGGGCAGCCCTATCCACAGCGCCTGGGGAGCGGTCAGGTGTGAAACTTCAGTTCAGTGTCTTCTCAGTTGTCGGGATTGTAAGGTTGGTTCTTTATCCACAAGCCTGTCACAGATTCCCGCACAGGGCAAAACACGACTGAAGTGCCTGTGAGCATGGCATCCAATTCCCCCTACTGCTCCCCGCTGGGCGCGGTGGTTTTGGGCTTCCCCCCTGCAAGTGTGTTCGGCCCCTTGGTGTTCACTGGTATGTATGTGGGTATGTGGGTTAAATGCGGGAGGTCACATTCCTCTGTGTGGAATAACAGCAGACAAATAGTTCACCTTCACCAAATAAATAATACTGAGGCAATATTATTTACATGCACACACTTCCTACATTTTTCTGTAAACTGTGAACAGTCCACAGAGACGATCGTCCAAACCGGCGAACCCTAAACCATGTGCGATCTGCACTTTGATTAAACAACGTGTGATCAGCCTATCACCTTTCAGTGAAGGGGGAAAAGATGATGAGAGTAAATAATCCACCTGCTTCATTAGACTCGTGACTGAGTGCGTAATGTGTCTGCTGCTAATTTATTGTACGAAAACGACACCGAAACGGCTCGTAGCAAAAGCTCGTCTGAAGGGGGGGGGGGGGTGTCACGGAACAATCACCCAGTAAGACCGTCACCGATTGGCTGCATGGGCTTGTGTTACATTCAGGTTAAACCTTATATTGACTTCTGTAATCTTTGAAAGATGAGGTGCCTGTAGTCTGCCTTTATAGACTAAGTGAAAGTCTGGGTCAGCTCCGTGAATTTCGAGTGCGGGTCTGTAATTGGATGCCGCCTCCTCCTCTGGCATTAACATCAGCACAAAAACCGAGCAACAGCATAAAAGCTTTACATCACCGAGCACAATAGCAAGCATGAGATGGAGTGGTGTAAAGCACATCGCAGGTGTTCTGTGGAGTGACGAATCACCCTTCTCTATCTGACAGTCTGATGGAAGACTCCGGGTTTGGCGAATGCCAGGAGAATGTTAAATGTCTGACTGCATTGTAACAACTGTAAAGTACGCTGGAGGCTGGATAACGCAATGGGGCTGTTTTTTTTCAGGGGGTTGGCCTTAGCAACAGCGGAGGGAAATCTTAATGCTTCAGCATAGCAAGACATTTTGGACAATTATAAATGTTTCCAGTGTTGTGGGAACAGTCTGATGAAGTCTGTTCTCTGTTCCAGCATGACTGTAGCACCAGTGCACACAAACCTAAGGTCCATAAAGTCATGGTTGGGTGAATTTGGTGTTGAAGAACTTGACTGGGCGGCACACAGCTCTGACCTAAACTCCCTCCAACACCTTCAGGATGAACTAGAATGGAGATTGTGAGTCAGGTCTTTTTGTCCATCATCAGGGTCTGACCTCACAAATGCTGTTCTGGATGAATGGGTAATAATTCCCACACACACACACACACTCCAAAATCTGGTAGAAAACCTTCTATTATTAATGCTTATGGATTTAAAATTGGACGTCATAAAACATCCTGTAGGTGTAAATGAGGCAGAGCATCTTTCAGCTTCAGTCCCTGTGAGGATCTGACATCCATGAATTTTCTGCTTATGTCTTAACCCCATCAGACGATTGGATCTTTTTCCTGATGGGCGGGACTTAGGTAATACAATCCCCACGTTGACCTTTATGTGCTGCCCTGGACACATTTTAGAAATGGACACCCTGAATCACCCAGGGTGAGACCTTTCGCATGAAGAAAAAGTAAGAACGGACTCTGAGTGATCCTTTAACACTTTACCCGGAACACCAGCGCTTCAGTGAGCGGAAGCAGTGAGGAATCGACGAATGAGAGCCTATGCTAATGTAATTTCACTGCGTATCACTCTGCTCGTTCTGCCCATGACCGATTAATACCCAAAGCCTTCTTTACCCCATCATCAATTAGCATACGCTAGATGTTATTACAAGATGAATGGGTTTCCTATTAGGACGTAATTGCTGCTGGTTCTCCAAGTCCTGTGTTGCCAGAACTCCAAGAATCAAGCCTGGATAAAAAATTGAGCCACCTCTGTAGGCGTTCGGTTGTGTTTTTGCATGAAGGCTCCTTAACGTGACAGCGAGCATATGAGGGACTATTCTCAGACTTCGACCGTCTGCATTTTGCTTGCCGTATCTACTTAGGTATGGTGCTCTAATTAACTGTAATAATGTCCAAGGGAAAGTTTGTACTGATATGACAGTTGCAAGGCAGAGATATGGAAATACACACATTTTACACATCACTGACGCCGTTTTCCACGTCCTGTCTTACAGCTGAGTGAACCGAGACGTACGGTCTGCTGGAGTCTGTTGGAGAAACGCAGAGATTTTTCTCCTCTTTTCTTTATTTCAGGTTTAATACAGAGAGCTGCGAGGGATTTAACAGAGGTGTTCGTCTCATACATAGGAACACAGAGCTGTAAATAAGCGGCGAAGGCGAAGGCATGTCTTAGGTATCAAACTTTAATGTGCGTAGAGGGGGAACGATAAGCATGCTTTGCCAGGGAAACCGAGTTATCTCAGACAAGCGTTCGGTTTCCGGAGATCAGAACGCATTCCTACGGCGCTTCAAAGGTTTCCTACACTCGCACTTTACGGATCTTATAACGAACGCTCTTAGCGTGAAACGCAGTATGTAGCATGTTGAATGATCGTTACAGGTGATTAATTCCCTAACTGCTCCAGCTAAATACATGTGTTTCACAGGCCATACTATATCATTTTAATATTCACTCTTCAGCCTAATTAGTTATATCCGTATAACCAGAGGCAAACACACAGCCAATTAGAGCAAAATCAAAGCTCGATCTCCCATGCGGCACAAGGCTTTTTTTTCCCCCAAAGCATGTACATAATAATAAGCAACAACTGGGCTCGTGATTACGAGTACGCATCATCGTCATCATCGTCGCCATACAGGACGGAACAATAATAGTTCTTGTTTGATTATAGGCTTGATGATGAAGGCTGTAATATCAATCAGAGGATATGGTCTGTTTTTCTTTGTAGCGATTGCGACAATTGTAGGCTAACTATCATTTCATATGCTTGACCACTGCGCACACACATACACGCGCGCATCGACTTCAGCACAATGTCCTGAGCAAACAAGCCAAACTGGCACACGGTAGCACAAAACTTCCCAATTACGAGGATGAAAAATGGCACAGACGCACAAAAGCTTCAATCTCCAGTAACCTAGCAATCTCGTGACCTATATGTGTGCCGATTTACAGCTGCAGTCCTTTTCAGTCTCGCGCGCTTTCATCCAAAAAGCCAACAACACGCCAGATAATAATCAACTATATATAGCCATTATATAAATATGCTATTATAAGGCCGACCCAGTGGCCTTCTGATATTGATCACGAGCTCAGGAGGACTTCTAGCATCAGTCATTTGGATTTCTGAACAATAGACTTTCAAGAAGAATACTGAAATATTATCAATTATATAAATATATTATATATATTTTTACTTTTATCTGCCCTAGAAATAGACATAGCACAGGCAGTCAATGCCAAATGTTTTTCTTTTCTTCTTTTTAAGAGTCCCTTTCTTTGAAAGTTATAGCTTGAAATAAAAAGGCCTCGCTTTTTTGACTCACAGCCAGGTCACTGCCTTAACAGAGGATTGTGTCTTGGCTGCTGTGATACCATTTGTAAAGCAATTTTCTCGCTGATGAGAGCATCTGCGCAGTGACCACGTCGCTAGCGAGTGCCTACCTGAATCGCAAGCAGCTATTTAAGTGCTGGGTTAAAAGACAGGAGTCTCTCTCCAAAACCAGCATCTGCTCGTCTGCTGCTTGGCGCCGTGGTCTTACAAATTCATTTCAGATTAGTTAAAAGAACCGTGGGTCCTCCGCTAATTCTCGGCGGGTGGCGTTACATTGATTTTCATAGCTCGTAGCTGGGAGAAAGTGCGAGCGTGTTTATTTCATCTCGGTGAGATGCCGAGGCCCAGTACAACGGGGGATTCCACTTTAAGCTGCGCCGCCATTCTCCTAACCTTATTCAAATCGAGATCCCTTTACGCACAGCTGCTGTGAGCCACTTCTCCAGAGATCCTTCACAACGAGAACGCTGCATTCCGAGCTGCCATTCATAATTCAGCCATGCAAAGCTGCTTCCCACATAAAAACTTGAGTTATGGAGGTGGAACAATTCCACAGAGTGCAGCATGGAAAGCTCAGATCCTCCGTGGGAGCTGTGTGTGGAAACCTCTATCCAGCTTCCCATGGCGACCAGTACAAACCGGAATCTCCCTGGGAAGAAGAACAACTGGCACAGCGAGGGATGAGATGGTCGTGAAAACTTGGCAGGGGGATGAGATGGGAGGATAACAGAAAAAAAAAAAAAAAACCAGAACGAAAACAGGATCTATCAGAATGCCTGTACACGAAGCAGCATGGCTAAACTGGAAGCTTAGGAGGAGAAAAAGTGTGCCAGGGAGAAGAGTTCCTGGCTATCAAACCCTTCTCGAATGCACTCTGATTACAGAGGATTAAGAGCGGAGAAATCATTCCAGTCACACATTTTCCTGAGTCCCGAGCATGAATTAATAACTGGATGGACTTTCGCTGCCATTTGCTATGTTTTTATGTTAATTCTCAAGATGGATTTGTGGTCATGTGACAGCTGGGTGATGAATATGCGTCAGTAGAGATGAGAAGCAAGGATTCGGCAAAGATGATCTGTACCCAAGATTCAACAGGAAACAGAGCTTTGAATGAGAGAGAAAGAGAGAGAGAAAGAGAGAGAGAGAGAGACTTCAAAAGATCTGGAATAAGTCCACTGTATCTAGTATTGTCTGATTGTAAGATGACGCTAAATCAAATAAAGGATTATGAACCACATTTCAAGATATTGTGTTTTCTAATTTCATCTTATTCCCTCTCTTGGTTTACTGTAATCTTATAATTGAAAACACACGATCAGTCTGGCTATATTCAAGATATTTCCACTGAGTGTGAAGTGTAAAAAACCCAGACAAAAACAATAACCCACCTCGTCAGGATCAGCAATATATTCCTGACAACGAGTCAAGTGCTTTTCGTGAACACTCATCTGAGTTTGGGCTTCTGCCTTTCCCACCGAAGTCACCAGATCTCAACGTTAAGCCATGCAACAGGCTGTGGTGCACTAAAATCCTTCAACTCGGAGTACAACAGAATTGTGGACCATTCTGCATGAACTATGGTGCTCCATTGGCTACAGAGTATTTCCATAAGCTTGTGGAGTCGATGCCCAGTGAAGGATCTACCAAATATTAGACTGGTGTACCACTTTTTTATGGTTCTTCAGTTTATATACAATTACATACATACGATAAATATGTTACCCACTGTGACCCGAGGTAGACCGAATGAGGCATTTCCTGTCTACGATACACCTACACATGTATTGAGAACTTTCGGAGACTCCTCTCTGACTGCTCTGTTAACATTGGGTTGGAAAAGTACACAATATAAGTGAGTACACTGGAGAACAACAACCAACCATGTGTTGTTAGTTAACAGGTACACTGATATATATACACTACCGTTCAAAAGTTTGGGGTCACATTGAAATGTCCTTATTTTTGAAGGAAAAGCACTGTACTTTTCAATG
>JAOVVF010000010.1:3083476-3094078 GCA_028565595.1 Duopalatinus emarginatus | reverse complement strand
AAGCAGTGTGCACTGTTTTACCGTTAAAGCAGTACGCAATTCCAGTATGTGAGCGAGCAGTATGCACAGCCTCAGACACACTAGATCCGCCATCTTTCCAATGTCATGTGACGCATGATGTGACGCATGATAGAAGAAATTATTAATATAGAACTTATTAAAATAAAAATACTTTTATATTGCTTCTCTTCAGTTCCGAACGTCTGCGCTGCTCAAATTGCATTATGGGATAGAACAGTGTGCTCTGTGTACTGCAAAATGTGCCCCAAAACAGTACGTCATCCGGGAACTTTTCGCGTACTGCTTGATGCATACTAAACATTCGGACACACTAGTCACGCTCGCGTACTGTTTTCGCCTACTGTTCAGTACGGAAGTATGCGATTTCGGACGCAGCCATAGCCTAGAACAGTGGTTCTCAGCCTTTTGCAAGCTGGGCCCCCCAAAGCTGGTTCATTGCAGATGGGGCCCCCCTAACTCTGACATGAATTTATGCCTTATTATTGTTATTATTACTATAATAATAATAGGCGTAGCATCTGCACATTTTACATAAGATTGCAGGTATGCGATGTTAATGTGAGACCTTTTGCTTTGCAAAGATCCTCGATTCTTGGGGCAATGTCTGATAAACACAGTCTCAAATCCTCGATTTGAGCACGAGCGCGGTATTTCGTTTTGAGCGCAGAGAACTTGGCAAGACGCGTGAACATGCGTGCGGGCGCTTATGTAATAGGCTAGCCTAGGAGTTACGTGACATCGCGTCACAGGCTCAAAATACTGTATTGGTAAATTTGAAATGAAACTGTGTGTTTGATTTATTGTAATAACCTTGAGGTGAAGGACATACAGACAACAGGTTGGTAGTCAGGACTTTTTACTAAACATTGAACAGCTCGCCGAACATGCCATTAACACACCTACACGCGCCACACGCACTCAGATCACGTGCTCTTCTTCACTCACTGCGGCCTTAACCTCTCTACCGCCACCAACAGGTCACTTCACAAATGACATTCCCCTCATCCTAGCCTACTCGCGCCCCCCCGGGAGAGTGTCTGCGCCCCACCAGGTGGGCGCGCCCCACCGGTTGAGAACCACTGGCCTAGAAGATAAGATACTGAAATACTTTTGTAAAGTGAGATTTCAGTATGCTGTAGCACTTACCATTTTCTCTTGTCCCAGTAGTTTTTAACAAGTACTTTTAGCATAACATGTGTTCGCCATTTTAATTGTAACATTTCACTTTAAAGCCTTATTCATTTACATAGATTTTAAAAAATGCGATCAACTATATGAAATTCTGAGATTAATCGCGATAAAAATTTTAATCGTTTAATCGACAGCCCTAATATAAATGTATATAGTGTATATAAATGTATTTAAATGTATTTATATATGTATTTATACACATTATATAATATATGCAGATATACAATACATACAATAAATACGTTACACACTGTGTCCTAAACTGTACTGAGAAAAATTTACTTTAAAAAAAAAAAAACCGGTCTGTCTACGACACACCCACACATGTATCAGGGCTTTTAGTGCCTCCTTTCTGACTCCTCTGTTAACATCTGGTTGTGAAAGTACATACCGTAATACATAACGAGTCTTAAATACACCCTGTGCTCATTCAGATAAGAACACACACACAAACATGTTCAACCAATAAACCTAGGTTTCCTAAATGGGAAATGCGTTTCATAAAAAGAAACTGAATGTGATCCTTTGTGCAGTTCCACATCATGAGAATTCTTTCACAATCGGTACAATAAAGTGGGAAAGGACGGATAGGCTTGATGGTTCGACACTTAATCCGTCAGAACGTTTGGCTCTCCAGCAATCAAAGTGTAATCTGGGACGAGCAGAAACGGTCCTATCCAACCGCAGCTGAGGCATGGACACTAATATCACCTTTCTCTTTCTCCCTCTCCGCTCTGCTGCCGGGTTTGTTCCCGAAACCACGCTTAGGCGCTTATATCCGGATTAGTAGATGATAATTTCTGTTTACAGAAATGCTAATGCAGCATCATTAACAAAGGCATGCTAAAGATAAATGTTGTTAAATAAAGACACATTGTCTCTTTCCTCTTTCCCACACACATGATCAGGACAAAAAAATTAAACACTACTATAACAGCACCCGATTACATACGGAACTGGGTGATGGATCGCTGGTTCTATAGTTTCAGTAGTTACAGGCAATAAAAAGAAAAAATTAAATATTTTGCATCAATTAAATATTTTCAGGAAATATTTAAAGTGAAATACTTTAATAAGTCATACTTTTATAAAATTACTCTAGAAAATGGCATCTGATAAATGCTTTATATGTAAATGTAAAATATTTTGTAAAAATTTTACCCCACTCTTAACTACAGCCTCATCATTATTCAGACATTTCGCAGCTACAAAGGTTTTTCCCACTATGGGTGTCCAACACTAGGGTCTTGCAATACATCACAATGATACATTGCAACAGTAAATCTTAACGATACATTATGATGCAAATATGTGACATTGTGCATCGTGAAAAAGTGCGAGATCAGCATTGTATCAATTACGCATCGAATGCAGTTGCACTGTTTGAACAGCATAATCTCCAGAACCCACAGAGAGAGCACACTGGTCATGATTACGTACTTCTGGAGAACCTGTGCCGTAATGGGGCTGGTAGCCTGATACTTCCTGAGCACAACAACCATCATGTGTTATAAGTCAACAGTTACACTGCAACATTATAGTTGTTTTTGACGCCAGCCCTGCACCACTGATCTACAAAAGGCCATGGTCATTTTAGCCGACCTTGGAGCTCTATTTCTGGCCAAAATGACACCTAAGCTGCTGCTAATTATCTTTTTTTTTTGTTTACTTAAGCAAAAAAAAATATTTCTTTAATTCTTTTGTATTTTATCACAGTTTGGAAGCAACATTGGACTGCATTGGATTGGATTGGATTATGTTTGCTGTCAAATTTCCCTTTATAATAAAATATATAAAAGTTGTTTGTGTGGTACAGTGGTAACATCATTGGCTCCCATGTGAGAGACCTGGGTTCAATTACTGGTCTGGGCAGCCAGTCTGTGCTACACCAATAAGGGTCCCTGGGCAAGACTCCTAACCCTACACCGGCCTACCCGTAACACCAGTAGCCTTGTAAGTTGCTCTGTATAAGAGCGTCTGCCAAATGTCGTAAATGTAAATGTAAATGTATAATATCGCAGGTGATATAGGTGAATAGAGAGGAACTAAAAGAACAGTCCAGAAAAAGCCTAACCCTTCTGATTTGTCTGACTGGTATCATGTTAAGCAAAAACAATAATTACCAAAATATGTAGATTTTGATCAGTGCTTCTCTAAGCCACTTCTCCAGCCCCCAGACACAGATAACTGGTCTGTTTATCCCCAGATAAAGCAAAGCCCAGTGTCACACTCTCCACCTCCACATAGACAAGCATCTCACCTGCAAAGTAGAGATTTGGCTTCATCCATTCTGAGACAAACAGCTCTGCTAACAGCACCCTGACAGCCGGCGCACAGCAAAGTGAAACCCTGCCAGACCCGCCATTTAAATGCGGCTCGCAGTCCAACTACCCTGTCTAACATCAGAGGTGTATGTGTGTACATGTTCACGTCTGTGGGAGCGAGAAACAAAAGGTCTGTGTGAGTAGGAGAGAAAAAGTTTGTGTACGCATTAGTGTGTATACAAAGTGTCTACAAAGGAGACGGCTTAACTTCAGTAGGGAGCTGAACTCTATCTACTTCGGAGTCAAGCGACTGATGACTCCATAGGAGAGACACATCAATTTCCTGTCAGAATTGCCTGTGGGCCTTAGTACTGAAGACATGGCAGTAGATAATACAAGACACGCAAGTGACAGTAGACTCTCAAATCCTGCTGCTTCTGTAAACAAGAGAGGAGGAACGAAAGTGGAGTTTTCTCACGGCCTTGTTATGCCTACAGACAGCCGGAAGATCCTGAAGGTTAAAGGAAGACCTAGCGTCATATGCACATATAACACAGGAGCTCCAACCGTGACTCCATGCATGCTCTTTTTAAGCAGTGGTTCATGTCAATCAACCTTGTGGGTATCTTTTTCAAGACAAATAGCAATCTCTCTTTGTCTGAAAGTAATATCTGACAAGCCGGGTTTGGAATCATAGTGATTAAGAAGAGAACATGATGTTCGTACAAGTGTAAAGCAACAAGTTTAAGATATGATGAGAAGCTGATATTCAGACTGAGCTCGGCAGCAGCAGGCACCCAGAGATGGAGAGATTTTCGTGGAACAGTTAGGAGCTTTTCTGTACACCTATCTTCAAACTAATGATTTCACTCAAAGCTGAAATTGCATTTGGCAGTGTTTCTCCGTTTCTATTGCTCAGCTGGGAATAGCTCCAGTCCAGCCATCATTGATTAATACATGCCGGTGGCCAGCACAGCTGATCTGCTCGGCAACGCTGCCCTTCACATCCGTGTGCATTATTATTTTCACAAACAGGACGTTTTTACTAGTCATGTTTTGGGCCTTCTGTCAGTTGTGATGGCACAATGACCATTTTCCAACTGGGGGTCCAATGCACATTAAAAATCTGTCAGCTTTTCAGGGCGACAGCATTTCTCATCACCCTCTCTTCTTTTCCATGGTTTCTCAGCCTGGATTGTAGGCTTTTAGCCCCTCGCTTCTTTTGTTCAATCCATTTAGTTGGATCATTCCATGAAATTGGAATGTCAGGCCTACTCTTTGGTACTCTGAGTTCTCACCAAACTGGTAAAAATTTGCTATAGAGTGGTAGCACAGAGAAGATATCGGGTAGCGAGCACATTTCAGTGAAGTGATGGTACCCATTAGTACTCAGTGACAGTCTAATGCAGGGGTGCTTCATTCAAGCCCTCAAGGATTTATTTGGTAAGAAATGTCCTTACAGAGTTCAGCTAAAATTGCGCTGAATCCGCCGAAAACTTTACTTTGCTGCAATTTTATTCACGGAAAGACCTGAATGAACTATATTAAACTAATCTGGACAAATACTGCAGTTAGCCCCAGCTACCTAAGCAGGATATACTGTATATTATAATATTATTAAAAAAAAATGATAAGGTTTTTCTTAAATTAGCTTCTTTTAAAAAATAAGGGATTATCACATACAGGAAAAGCCAATACAGCCACCTTATGTCCTGTTTGTATGGCTCAACCAACAGCTATCAAGTTCCCCTCAAGGACCTGCTATCGCCACATGACTGACTGGCGAATAAAATAGGCCTTTTATGTCGGTTAATACAAGCTCAAAGCCTGTAAGAGGTGTTGGGAATGAGATTAGCCACAAAGGCATTTAGTTTCACTCCAATGTTTAATTTAAAGAGACCTGCCACACTGAAGGAGAGACAGACAGCCTGACTTACTCGCCATGTCCTGCCCAACTACCACACAGAGTGCTGAAAAAATCCAGCCGTCTTGGCTTTCTACCACTAGCAGGATAATGCCTTCCTTGTCTACTTTCATGCCTCCCAAGGCATTTCCCACATATACCAACCCTACTGAAGAGAATAACTAGAAGAGTGAGGGATAGAGGGATGAATAGATAGGATAAAAGAGTCTGCATTGTGGATTAGAGCAGGATTCTCTACGACTAACTCCGCTATAATCCCCTTACCATATTCGAAAATGCTGATTCAGTTTATACCCAGAGATTAGTAATGAGCTTCAACAAGGTCACACCATTTCACTCGAAATGGAGCATGGATGAATATTCTACTAATTCTTCCTCATGTGTTATTTTCTGCCATCTGGAGGAAGCGTACTGAGCAGGAGGAACAGCTTTGGTTTGAGCTCAACAGGCTTTTGGCATGTGCAGGTGGAAGGACCTTGTAAAGAGCTCCTGAGGAACCATGTTTGAGCTCAAGAGAAGCCACTTTGCATAAAGGTTGGAAGAAGCCACCTAGTTTCAAGTTCCTAAAAATCTAGTTTGGCAAGAGCCAGAAGGAAGGACCTACTCTGTATGTAGGAGAAGCCTCATTTAGAGTCTATAAGAAGCCAATGACTGACACTCATTCAGTCATGATCTAAGTTGCTTATCCTACTACTTGATCATGGTGGGTGATTCAGTCTACCCCAGTCCTCATCGGGTGGAAGGCACAGAAAGACCCTGGACAGGTTGGCAGTCCATCACAGGGCAGACACACCGAGGGGCAATTTAGTATCTTCAGTCCACCTGACTGCATGTCTTTGGACCGTGAGATAAAATGGAGAACCCCGAAGAAACCCGGGGCACGGAAAGGACAATTGGCATGTGCCTAGGGAATGGAACCCAGGCCCTTCTTGGTGTGAGGCATCAGCACTACTGTAAAAAGCCACTGTAGGAGTGGTGGCTCAGTGGTTAAGATGTTGGACGTCTGATCAGAAGGTTGTCAGCTCAAATCTCCCCATCACCAAGCTGACCTTAGCCACCAAATGTCGCACATGAGACATGCTCTGGATCTACCATATGCTTCTACCAAATGCTATAAACGTAAATGTATGCCAATTCAGACTTCAGAAGACTTCAGAAGGAACCACCTTGGAACAAGGTTGGGAGAAGCAAGTCCAAAAGGGACCATTTTCATAGTCATAGAAGTAACCATTTGATCTGGAGGTTGAAAAGAACCACCTTGTGCTGCCTGTCTCTCTAAACATGGAACCCTCTTGAACTGATAAATCAATTAGTTCTGGTTACATATCTTTACAACGGAGGTTAAAATATTGTTGTTTGTGCCACTTTGTCACTCATCACAGTAGTAGAGAACCAGCAGGCTGACTAAAAAGACCATCAGGCTGTGTCTCCCGTCCTACCACATACACCTCATAACAGCAGATGGGCTGCAATGCAGGAGGTCTGCATGCTCCGATACGGTGTAAGCAGGACAACATGAATTGGCACATTTACAATCATTACCGCCCAGCCCTCACTCGCCCTTATGTCTGATGATATCATCCGACGAGTGCAAAGAATAAGAAACAGCGTGTATGTAGAAAAATAAAGGGATGGAGGTATCACTGAATACGCATAATCTGGGTTTGCAAAAGGGAGCGGGGTGGCTCCCTGTGGGAAAAGAAAGATATTTTATTAACATCAGGCCAAGTAGATAAACGGCTGCTCCATCTTCCGGCGTTTGAAGAGGCGTCACACAGAGAAGGACAGAAGAAGCATGGAGGAAGGAAAATGAGCGCTCACACAGAGAGTATAGGTTTGAAAATAGACTGTAGAGTGGGACTGAACTCTTCCTCTACAGCCATTAACTGCTAGGGGCTCACATAATGGTCGATAAACACCACCTGTATTCAACCGAAAAGGTAACAATTACCCACATAGTTCTAGGCAACATGTGTTTGTGTGTGTGTGCGTGTGTGTGTGTGTGAGTGTGTGCGGCCACCTGCGTGCTGTGCCTTTTTCCTCATACAGCGCCGGAGACTAAATTCAAACCGCTTTCCGTTTTTTGCACAAGTACCAAACTGCAATTGGTCTGGCTACCAAACACTGTGATCGGAAGAACGTAATAAGCAGTAATGATATAATCAGTGTTGCCAATTTGTCACTAGATACCACATGTCCTCAGGCAATCCCATTTACTACAACTCCCATAATCCTCTGTATTCTCAGGTCACAGACTCATCCAATCACAGACTATTTCCCAGAACCGCGTCACCTGACGACTGAACTGTCTTCACCAGACTTTTATTAGATCTGTCTCATAATAACCTGTCGTTAAAGTGAATAACCTGTTTGTCAAGTGAACCACTCGTTGACTCAATGTGCTTGTACACACAGAGGAATCTGACCACACACACTCGGGGGCAGTCAACACACTTGCCTAGAGCAGTGGGCAACTCCAGTGTCCATGGCACCCAGGGAGCAGTTAAGGGGTAGGCGCCTTGCTCGAGGGGATTTCAGTAGTGTTTTCTCAGTGCAGAAGATCAGAAGACTGGTTGCTTAACCACAAGCCTGGGGCTGCCCCCCCGTTTGTCTCTCACCTTGCGAAGTATTGCCAAGTTAACTAACTGACCCTTCTATCGGCTTTTCCCCTTTTTAGATATTCCCTCTGGTCCTGTTGTTTGGATTTAATAGCTACGTCGGCTTCGACCCTGGCCCGTTTCTGGATTACTCGCCTGTCGTCTATGTATTTCTTGTTGTTGCTCACTGTTTTCTCTCTGCCTGACTTATGACATCATTCCGTTACTTTTGTAATATCCTAGAGATGAACCGATGAGTGTTTCTTTGGCCAATACCAATCACATTTCAGCACAATCAGCCGATCGCTGATACTGATCACTTTTAACTAGCGTGATCAAGACATAAAACATAGCCTAAAGCGGTTTATTTATAATAAATGCGAGCGGCTTGGGCAACAGAGGGAAAGCGGGCCTTACTGCTGAGTCACAAAGGTTTCTTCAGCCTTGCAAGAAGCCCACCGTTTCAGTCAAAATTTAATGGGTCTGTATTTCCTTTAGCGTTTCAGCTACAAACCTTAAGTAACTGAGGGGGGTTCATGCAGGGCTTCATGGATAGAAATACTGAAACGGGTTTCATGCAGCGCTGCAGCAAACCTTACCTCATGAAATATGGCTTATTTGTTTCACACCATTGACCAAAACTCTCAGGATTGGCTAAGATACAGAAATATCAGCTGATCTCTGATCATGTTTGGGTTAAAAATTCATATATCGATATTGATACAAAGCAGTACTACATGTATATGCGACACAAATGTAACCCATTTTACGGTATGTAGTATGTGGCTACAACTGTAATTTTCACCTATGTAAGCACAATGAGAAACATAACAAGAAAAATCAGTTCAGACACAAAAAGGATACGAACATTATTCTAATTATATAGTAGTTATTGCAAAAACGCAAAGAAACAGATCACTGATCATCACATCTCTAATCTGGGTTGGATCAGAGGACCTCATCTACATCAGCTGAAATATTCTCTCGTCTTTCTAGCCTGGGAAAAGTACACACACACATTATAGGATACGCATTTTACTATATTGCTACATAGATGTAAAGACAAACATTGCACTATAAGGCACATTTCTGTAAGCACTGAAACCATAACGTCTACCACAATTACTGTAGAACTAATCGAGGAGGAGACTCGATGTCTGGCTTCAGTCATGGTTCGGCCATGACCGGTTACATGGTCCACTAAGGTTGCACGGATCTCATTTGACAGACTGTCTCGTCTTCGTCTTCCTCGTCCTCTTCAGTCCACTAGGCCTCCTTCTTCCTCTCACTCTTCCTCTGTGCTCCTGCTGCTCCATCATCTCGCCTAACAACTGTATCAGTCACCTGAGGCCTCGGTTATACTCTGATAAATGACTGAAGCGTTCTTCGAAATGAAGTTTGCACAGGTGCAACTTGTGTGAGACTATTAGGTAATTAGGTATTAGGTAATTAGGGTTTTGTATTTGAAGGTCAGTGTTCCTTTAGGTTGTGCTAAATGATGCAATTTGTGTTTAGCGATTTGCGAAGCTGTGATTTGGGATGATGTTTGAGTGAGAACATATGGAATGCTATGCTTGGACTTTAGCAGAGTCACAATGTTGATACATGAGCTTGATGTTTTCGGATTCGTGTGCATAGTTCCACATTTTGTGTGTACACAATGTGGAAAATCTGTAAACCTTAGTAGTAGTTTTACATCTGTGAGCGTCTGTTTAAGTCTGTTTGACTTAAGCAACTGCAAAAAAAGGACCTAGCAAATATTTCACTGAAATTGTTTTAGTATTATTATTAATTAATTATTTTCCATTCTAAATGTCCACACAAAATACCTAAAACCTGTAATAGCTATAATCGAATTTGCCGATGATTATGATGAATAAATTAATATGCAAAGTCTTAATTTGTTGAAATTCTTTTCTTTGTATGTATCACATCTTGTCAGGAAGTTGAGGTTAGGACAGGGTCAGACTGGATACAGTGTCCCTGGAGGAGAGGGTTAAGGGTCCATCACTGGCAGCTCGGTGGTGCTGAACCGCTAACCTTCAGATCAGTAAACCGGAGCCTTAACCATTAAGCCATCATCGGCCTTTAATTTCAACTGTTAAATTAAAATAATTGCCCATGAATTCAGAAAGCTCCAGCGTTCAGGAGTTCTAAACCAGGCATCACGTGGACATGTTTCCGGGGACACGGTTTTCTGAATTTCAAAACAGTCACTGGCTATATATAGGCACTTAATGCTTCCTTTCGGCAGTTACACGCTCAAAACAGACATCTGAAAGCGTGAGTTTTCTGAGAGAGGATCTGGGCGCAGGGCGTACGCACTAAAGGATCTGATTTTGGAAGCGACAACATGTTCGCAGAGCCAGAGGTAAAACTTCTGCAGATGATAAAACCCTCCACAGTCATTAATTTAATGCTGTGCGTTAAGAAAGACTTGCACATCTGATGAACGACTAAAGCTCTTTTCATTACTGCCATTAAGTAAAAAGATGCAAGCAAACAGAAAAAAAAGGGGGAGAGAGAGAGAGAGAGAGAGAGAGAGAGAGAGAGAGAGAGAGAGAGAGAGAGAGAAGATTGTTGTAAACAAGCAAAAAGTGAAATA
>JAOVVF010000010.1:3059869-3073570 GCA_028565595.1 Duopalatinus emarginatus | reverse complement strand
TTAGATTTAGGCTTGGGATTAGTGTTAGGTTAGGTTTGGGGGTTGAGGTTAGATTTAGAGCTGGGGCTGAGCATGAGGTTAGGTTTAGGGTTGGGGTTAGGTTTGTAGTTGAGGTTAGCGTTGGGCTTAGGGTTAAGTTTGGAAATAGGGTTGGGGTTAGGTTTAGGATTAGGGTTGAATTTGGAGTCAAGTTTAGGGTTAGGTTAAGGAACAGGATCATGGTTACGGTTGGGTTAAAGTTAGGGTAAGGTTAAAGGTTGTGGTAAGGGTTAACTTAGCTTTAGGTTAAGTTTAGGATTGGACTTTGGGTTAAAGTTTAGGTTTAGGGTTTGCTGTTCAACAAAAATGAAATAGTTTGTTGACTATTTGTATAGTACAGGTTGCTACTGAAGTGTTACAGAAACTGTGTAAACCCTCTGTGGACTATCCAAATAAAGTGTTGCAAAAACGCTAATCAACTTCCTTTATCAATTTCGAAAAAACTGACCTTCACATATCCTCCTTTCTTTATATGCATTAATGTATGCATGTATGCTTTATTCCGACCCATTTTCACTTCAATACATTTTTATTATCCACACACAGGATGTGTTTTTGCATATTCCTTTGTAATCGATCTTGAATCTGTTCCATGAACTGGGATTCCAACTACAGTTGTATATTAGATGTGCTTGCACTTTCCAAGCCTGAGCAACAACACTGACCTGAATGTAGGTGTGAGTCATAGTGATTAATGGTTAATGTTAGACATTACTAAGTGTTTCCTCTACTGTCTCTACATTCTGTACTGGGGATGTGGCGGAAACACATCATGACATGCGATACGGCTTAAGTGGCTTTAATACGCGTTATATTATTTATTCCGCTTTTTACTGAAGGGAAGAGAGTAAATCGTTGGTCAGAAAAGAAACAGACACACCCCGGCCGGCCATATTCTATTTTACACACGCGGTGGCACAACAGAAGGCTGAAAATCAGTTCGGGGATTATGGGAATTTGGAGGCAAAGGTACTGACCCTCTGTCCTACCCGGATCCTTACCAAATGACAAACAACTGCTCCCTCAAGAGCATTACTTCAGTATTTTATGGTGCTTACTGACACTTTCTGATTACAACATGCAGTTTATGATGGATGATTACAAATTCATACCCTTGCCTGGTATTGTGAATAACAGCGTGAGCCGGGTTTCTGGGTAACGGCGTTAGCTAAATGCATTAATGTTAAAAGCACTGTAATGCCTAATCTCTGTGGAGCGGAGTAAAACGGCGAGATGAGATAGGAGCTGAGGAGATGGGAGAGCAGAAGAGCAGGGAGGGGAGAGGACGGAGTGCGGATGAGAGAAGAGAGGGAGTCCCGGCGGTGTCTCGGAGCTTGCTGGACTGTTGTACCTGATTGAGGTCGATGATGAGGGGATCAATAGATCATTAGGCAATTTCTGCACTGCTCAAACAAACACACAGATTACAGAGCAGATAATAGCAAGATCAATCGCCAATGTGCGCGTATGTGTGTGTCTGTGTGTGTGTGTGTAGCATGTCTCTTGGGCGTGGCACGAGTGTCTGTGGGCAACAGGATGACGCCAGGATCGGCAGCACACATCCATGAGCTCATATGGACACACAGCCAGAGTCTGGCTCAGCTTTCAGGGTGTGGTTCTGGACAAAGTGTGTGTGTGTGTGTGTGTCTCAGTGGTTCATTTGGGCATGGCTGCATCTATCCTATTTGCTTTCCAAGCTATGATGCTGTAAACCATATAAACATGTAACACAAAAACCGAGCTAATAACGTTTTGGTGCTTTCGTGTCATTTCGTCCATTTACTCCCGTTTATCTCCAGACGGAAATCTGTCACGACTGTTCCGACTGCCCAAACGCTCGCAGCGCCAAGCTCATCATTAACATCAATTTAACTTTTCCTGAGACGTTTAAAATGAATACCTCTCTGTTCCTTCTCCTCCGCCTCCATTCTGAGACAATGGTGGACACCTGTGGACTGCTAAAGAGGGGATGGGGGGGGCAGCATCACAGCCTTTGAGAACCACAGCCTGTAGCACTGACAATTATCCATGTTCTCGCCACATCGTTTCGTGTAGAATGCCATAAAGCCAGTACAGCTGGATGGAGAAATCCGACAGGCCTTTAGGGCTGAATGAAAGAGTCTGATGACAGTGAAATACATAACATATGTAGTTATATGCACAGGGCTTATATATGTTCCAGTTGTGTATGACTTGTGGAACATATGGTCTCGGTTTGTCGTTCTATAACTCAGTGACAGCTTGTGCAAACTAATGCGGTATGTATTAAACCCGGTGCATGCGAGCGACTCCGTGGACGAAGCCCGTGGCTGTGTGATTTCCTACGTGAGGCCCCGACTCTCTCTAGGAGTGATTCGTGTTATCTTTATGAGTGAGCGATCGCCGTGGGCATCTGTTTGCACAGGTGTGATCGTCTGACTCGATTAGGAGGGGCAATCAGTATATGCAGGTGTGCGTGCATGCGTACGTGCACGCATGGTGCACGTGTGTGTGTGTGTGCGTGTGTGTGTGAAGGCAGAAGCTCCGTGTTGGCTTCCACTGTGCACCACAATAGGAACAGAACGCGGACAGATGACGATCAGAGTTGTAGGCAGGGAAATCAGACTGTGGTATTAGTTCAGTCGGTAAGTTTGCCAGCATGTGGGTGCAGTGAGCTTAGCGATAAAACATAAGGCAGACAATAAGACGAAAATAAAAAATGATAAAATAAATAAGAGGGTTTTTTTTTTTTCTTCAGACTAGAGACGGAGCCAATTCCTTTCTTGTACTGGCGATTAAGAGTTTGGGCGCAGGAGGGATAAAGGAACGAGGATGATTGTATTGCGAACGAAGGAAATGTGGAGGCATATGACACTGCGGCCTGAGCTCAATCAACGGCATCATCTTCATCATCATGATCATCATTGTTTTTCTTTGCTTTGTCATATACATGGCAAGAAAATGCCCCAAAACAGCAAACTACAAATGAAGAGATGGTGGTGGCTGTATAATGCTATGGGGTTTTGTTTAGCTGGCATTCCATGGGACCCCTGGTACATCTACAAACGTCTCTGACAGGTCAACACTGTGTGTGTCTCCTTTTTGCGTTTTACCCGTTCATGTCCTGCCTTCGTTCTGATTGGTGTAGCCTCTTTCATTAGAACAATGCACCACCACACACGTCTAGAGACTCCAAATTATGGTTAGACAAACACTCATCTGAGTTTGAAATTTGTTATGTATTACTACATAAGTCACAAGATCTCACTGAACACATCTGGGATGCCATGCAATACGCTGTGGAACACAGAAATCCTACACCTCGGAATACAACCGAATTGTGGACCGTTGTGCAGGAAGTGTGGTGTTCATTACATACAGAATATTTCCGCAGGCTTGTGGAGTCCGTGCATAGTGGAAGACCTACCAAGTGTTAGACTGGCGTACCAGTTTTTCAGTGTACGTATATTCATATATATCCAAACGTGCCTATTTTAATCGCCCGATCAATTTTGTTATAATAAATCATACGTGTACTAAGGAAACCATGTCAAAAGTCTCTCCCCATGCTGGGAGCTCTGCTTATGAAAGAAGGCCGGAAACAGGTGGGCTTAAGTTCTGGCAGCAGCTCGCTACCCGACGGCACAATAAGAAAGCGCTCCCATGGCAACAAGGCGCAATTTGCTTTCCGCAGCCATACACCAGACCACTTCATGCTCTAATGTAAAATGACAAGTTGCCGGAATTAATTTTAGTGTCGGAGCGCAAACAAAAAAAAAAAAAGACCTGAAAATTAAATACAAAAAAAGAAAGTCATTTTCTTCTTCTGCTGTGTTTCCTTTTTCCCTACAAAAGCTTTGTCTTGTGATGCTCTCGCATATCTGTGTAGATACCTGCAGCTTTTACTCAAATATTAAGCTGCTTCAGTCCAGCTGCTTGCTGTCCAGAGTAAGGCCAAGAACATCTCTAATGGTAGAGAAACCAATTTCATCTCCCACGGTGAAAAGAGGAAAGTAGGAGACAGACAGACAGGGTGTGTGTAACAAAGAACAAGAGAGAGAGAGAGAGAGAGACAGATACAAGTCAGCGAGTGAGAGTGAAAACCAGAGAGTGACAGAGAGCGACAGAGATCTGTGGTTGGTGAAGAGGAGAGGAAGCCTCGTATAAAAGTATCTCCACTGTGAAGAACGTGTGTCAGAGAGGCTGCTGACAGTTTTAAAAGGAAAGCTGTTGGATTTCGAGGGAAAAATCAGAGGACTGACAGCTGCCAGAAATGGCACCGAGCTGCTGTCGCTTTACTGAGGGAACCAAAATCCTACACACACACACACACACAAACGCAAATGCAAACGACCGAAAAACGTCTGACATTTCCAAACAAAATCGCTTCCTGTAACAGGCGTTTAAACGCTGCCCTTTAAATGCTCACTAAGTGACCTTGTGTGCAGGTCCGGATTCGTCTTCGCCTACGGTTTGTTCTTACTGTAAGAACACTTGTGTGTTCACCTCAGGGGCAGCGTCCTGTCCGCCTGCCTCCGCCAGTACTGGTTTTAAACCCGTGGAAAAAATAGAGCTGTTTGAGGTTCCAGCTATCTGAGTTTTTGCTATCTGCACGTGTTGACGTTACGAGTTCCAAGTCCGCGTTCCTCTCGCCGCTTTGGGAAACGAGACAGATTCCGTTCTGTTTTCATTTCTACGACGAAAACGGCGCAATCAAGTCGAAAATGGACACTGTTTCAGGGTCAGCGCTCGGGAATGTTCCCAGACGACCCGTGCGATGCAGACTCGGTTTCTTGGGTCACAGCTGAATGGAGAAATGACAAAAAGAAATGTGTGTGTGTGTGTTCGTGTGGGTTTCTCTGCTCTATTGGACCACAAAGAATTTGTACACGGCTGCTTGAGCCAGCATGATTCACCCTCTGGCAAATTCGCCCTCACATATATATATACACTAGTATACACACACATGAACGCGAACCCTCTCAGTTGAGCCCTGCTTGGCTGTCGTGTGTCTTGTCATAATGATTACCTGAGTGTATTACTGTGGCATGTGCTGAGTGTAAACGAACAGTTACCAAAACAAAGCCTCCTACATACAGTAGGAAGAACCTCAGCAGCCACGCGTCAACTCTTTTTCTACTCGGTACAACCAGCTGTTGCTATTCAGTTTCCGGTCTTTTAGGTTTAGTCAATCAGTTCTCGGTTCTGCCGGAAAAAAAAAAAAAAAAAAAAAAAGCACACACAGCATATGAAATATGTTTATGAAAAAGCAGACAGATGGTTCATGCCCCCAACCTCAACAGCTACACACAGATTGCACACATTGTCAAGGAAAAAAAACAGTGAGTGTGGAAGACATTGTGATGCAGAAGCGCTAGCTCGGCAAGCAATGACAGCTTGGCCGTCAGTAAACATCAGCCACACTACTTATCTCAATTCTCCCAAACTGCCACGCCACATATCCATACAGGCTGTGTAGAAAAAAAGCCAACCGTTCCGAATGAAGGACTCTGATCTGACCTGAGTCACTCCTGAACTCTCACGTCTATACGCACTACGCTGCTCTTATGTTATCCCAACATTACCACGCCCTAATCAATCCCAGCGTTTCGATTCTGATTGGTCCGAAGTTGATTCATTAGCATTTAATCAGTCACCCTAATGAACTCTTCACTATCCACTAGACTACACTCAACTCTACACTAAACTGATATAACTCCTGTCTACATTACACACACCAGACTTATCTAATACTACCTATACTCACTTGTACACTGTATACTGAACGTTTTTATTCTGTATATTAAAAGAATGCACACTGTAGTACATTGCAACATTATATGCCTCTTATAACAGGTGTTATATACCTATATAACCTGTTCGTTTCAAGTAACGTACCTTTACGTTGCTTAATATATGTTATGCATATGAATGTATATGAGTATGTGCATATATGTATACATATGTATATAGAACTACATATGTACACACATCTATAGAACATTCATAATGGTATAGGGGTTTGTTTAGCTGGCAATCCATGGGCCCCCTGGTAGGTCTACACACGTCTCTGACAAGGTGAACACTGTGTGTGTGTCTCCTTTCTTATAGCTGTTCATGTTCTGCATTCAATCTGATAGGTTTGTCCTCTTCTAACAGGACCGTACATGTCTGAGTTCTGGTGTCATGGAGCTTGTGGGGACAACAGCACTTCTGGTAGCTGTTGACTTGTACTTGTACTGAGCAATGTCAGTAAAGTTGAATATCTGTCTGTCTGTCTGTCTATCTATAGTAATAACTTACACAGAGATGTATTGTATGGCAGATGCTACACATAATGACGTAACAGCCCGAGCTGAAGCTGTAAGTTCAAGTTTTCCTCCACGGCAGAGTGATCCAGACTGAGGACGCTGTGCTTTGCGGTTTCTCACTATTGTGATTTCGGAGAGAAAAAGTGCCAGGTAAGAGTGCGAGCTACATTAAACGTAAACAATGAACAGAAAGTCGTACATGCTATGTAACGGTTAAACATCACTTAGCATTGCCTGGTTGCCTTGGTATAAGAGGCAACACGTCAGGGTGTGCAGTTACTGGAAAATAATCAACTTCATGGTGGTAGAAGGGACTCCATTTTATGTTACATTGAACCACACCACTATCACTGATTTTACACCATTTATACCAGTATTGCTCGCTTCCTGATGTGGAACGGGCTCTCCTAGAAGTGCATAACCCTGACCAATCGCAAGGCTAACATGACTCTGCAATGTGGGCGTTCCTAAATCTGGGGCAGCCTCCTATCCACATAGCCGTGACCATTTACAAGGCTAACATGGCTCCACCCTCTCTCCGAGTCCAAGCAACCCGGCAAGCTGAAGCATTTAGTTAGCTAGCTAGCTATGGCATTACCTGTGTGTTTGGTACGTCTGAGGTTCATTCACCTAGTTACATCCTGGAACTCTGTGTGGGTGTGCATTTCATGGATGTCCGTCCAACAGGAATATGAATAGACGCCTGGCCTTCTTTAAGTTTTTTAACTTCGTTATGAACACAAAGATGTCGTCTAAAACCGAAACTGTGCAGTGGAATTGACCTCCGCATTTGTCCCATCAGTGCAGCGCAACACACACATACACACTAGTGAACACTAGTTTCTACTTTCTCATGGGGCACTTGAGAAAGACGAGTCTTGTCGGTTGCAGGGCTCAAACCTGGGACTAGCCCCAGGGTGATTTCCTCAACCACAAGTCTACAGACATGCAAAATCAGACTACACATTTCACTGAGGACAGCTACAGTAAGTTCACTCAGAAGGCTGGTAGTTATTCTACGACTGTTAGCTGAGAGGATGGAGTTCCACGGCTACAACATGTCAGCAAATTTATCAACATAATCTGTGTTTGGTCTTTAAGTTCCAGCTAATTGTCCGTGAAAGGCAGTGGTGGACAAAGTACACAAATCATTGTGTAAAAGTACATACACCCAAGGTAAAATATTACTCCAGTAAAAGGAAAAGTCCTCCATTTAGATTTCACTCGAGTAAAAGTACAAAAGTATTTACCTTCAAATGTACTTCATGATTTACTATACTATTTACAAAAGTATCATGATTTACTATAGCTCTAATGTCTCATGGTTAATTAACTCATTTTAAGTAATATATATATATATATATATATATATGTGTGTGTGTGTGTGTGTGTGTGTGTGTCATTAGTCTGGCACTGATATCTATTAAAGTATCATAAAGCATAAAACACAGAAGGCAACACAAGGCATTTTGCGAACAAGCAGTCTTGGTTTAGAATTTATTGGCAACTTAGTTACAAGTTCTATACAGAACCTTTCTGAAAACCTTTATTGTACAACACCAAAAAGGGTTCTTCTTTTCTTTTCCTTCTTTTGCACTACCGCTGACACTCAACGCTGCTGCATTGACTGGATAACTATGTCTAGCCCGACCCACTTTGAACAAAGTGTGCGCTGTAACCTGATTGGTGGGATTACGCACTTCTTTCGTTTTGAAATGTTACATTGTTTTTGTATGCATGAGACAAAAGTAACGACAGATTTTTCATAATGTAGTGGAGTAAAAAGTAAGATATTTGATTTTGAAATGTAGTGAAGTTCAAGTAAAAGTCCCACAAAATAAAAATACTCCAGTAAAGTACAGATACACAAAAAACTACTTAAGTAAAGTAACGGATTACATTTACTTTGTTACTGTCCACCACTGATAAAAGGTAACGTCATTAATCCTACTGGCTAAGCTATAACTTCTATACAGCTTAATATATTTCTTGCCTATAGAACTGTTGTATGAAAGCAATATCACACTCTCAGTCATGCAGTTACACCGGACATCAGCATGCGGCTCCGCGGCTGAGCCAAACCACGGCTGTGCTGCTATCGAGTGCAACCGCACTCATGTCAAGTGCCTGTCCTCCTGTCATGAACACTCCAGACATGTTCTTTTTCCTCCAATGTGGCAAAAGCACATGTCTACACTTGTCCCATCTCCTGCGCTTTCGGCTTGAGCTGAGGGACACACACACACACACACACACACACACACACACACACACGGTCTAGAACAGACGCTCCAGTTAATCTGTGCTGATGAGCTCGGAGAGCTGGTTTCTCTCCCTGACCCAGAACTAAGCCTCTCTGTCAGTCTGACCAAGTCGAAGAACACACACGTCTGCGAAAGCGCTTCCTAATCTCCAGAAACCGGTTCCAGCCGCAACGTAAGCGGGCCCCATTCTGCATTACTGAACGCCTCGGAAATCCTGGCTATGTGAGGATGGTGGTGTGGGTGTGTGTGTGTGTGGGGGGGTGGTTTGTAAAAAAAAACGGCAGCCAAGAAACCAAGATGGAGATTAATTCTGTCCACCTGAGCAGAAAACTGCACCTCCTTGGCCACAACAAACAGATGCGCATACATAAATGCAGACGAGAGCCAGAGGAAGAGGCTGGCTTCCGAACCCGAGTGTCACAATGATATATTATGATGGCATTATAACCAAGAGAGCGGGAAAAAAAGAAAAAAACACTCGGGTGTCAATGTGCTGCATTAGAAATACAGGAGACGATATGCATTACCCCGGTGCTAGTCCAATTATCGGTGGCGTAAAGCTTTAAAGTTGACTATACGCTGTATTGCCGGAAAAAATGGTATACGCAGAATAGACAGCGACGGCACCTGTGGACGTCATCGGCTGTGTCCGTCAGACCTATGGAAGCTTAATAATGGTACAGGGTTTGTTTATCCGACATTCCACGGGAACCCTGGTACGTCCACAAACGTCTCTGAAGGCGAACGCTGAGTGTGCCTCCTTTCTGACGGGTTACGCCCAGAATGTCGCGCATTCGTTCTGATGGGTTTGGCCTCGGGACAATGTGGTTAGGAGATTATGGTTCTGGTTCTGCCATTCCCACCTAAGTCACCGGATCTCAGCGTTGTGGAACACATCTGGGATGCCGTGACGCACCCTGTGAAAAACAGAAATCCTACACCTTGGAATACAACAGAACTATGGAGCGTTCTGGAGGAAGTACAGTGTGCACTGCGTATAGAAAATTCCCGGAAATTTTATGGCCTGTAGCATTCTGGTTTTTCTGTCACTTCAGTGTATAATATAATCAGCCGCTGTGTTGGATCAGATCTGTAAGAGTCCAATGTGGCCGTCGAGGACTTCCAGACACCAGTGCCATTTAATATCCTGTTGTACTGACTTGAATGGCTTTTAGATCTAGGGACAGCGAACATGTTTAAAACTGGTTTATATGCAAAGGGTTCGACAAATACAATCAAACGGCGGAAATAAATAAACGTGCGGCGCCACTGATGAACCATTTACGATATTATAGCACTCGACAGTCGAGCCCAAATCAACAAACCCAGAGGGCACCGTAATCCATTACCGACCTGACAATAGACGTAGATGAGCGGCTCCTTGAGAAAAGATTTGCGTCGCTGTTTTGCTGGGCAATTTATGACTTTGTCGTGTAATTTGATTGACCTTGTTTTCCCAATCGAGGCTCTTTGTCATATGTCTGGATGTTCAAAAGCCAAGTTAACAAGGCATGGAGCAAACAAGTGTGTGTCTGTGTGTGTGAGTTTAGGCTTTGTTTAACACTCGGGGCACGGCGGGTGCAGACACTGCCCGGCCTTGCCACTGCTCCCAGGAGTAGAGCTCTGAAGGACACTGAGCTTCACCTCAGACGACACACACACACATACACACACACGCACAAAACACCGGTGTGACAGTGAGTGCAGCAAAAGGTATGCAAAAACGATCGGAAATGACATGTGCAGCTGCTGTGAACACCGGGAAGAGATAAATAAACGGGAATGAAGGAGGAAAGAGTGAAGGGAGAGATATCAGTAGCTGGACACGGTCCACGACACTGACAGCTGGCACAGACACCCTCCACAGCCCCGGCAAACAGCGCAGCGCAGGAACGTTCTCCGTAGACCGACTGAGACTCTGTGTGTGTGTGTGTGTGTGTGTGTGTGTGTAAAAGAGAGAGATAGAGAGAGAGAGAAAGACAAATAGATGAAAGAGGACGATGCTGATAACATGACTGCGTCTCTTGGCTCCAAGTCTAATTAACACTCTGGCACACGCGTCAAATAAAGTCGGATTGGACCGTTTCCGTGCGTGTGTGTGTGTGTGTGTGTGTGTGTTTTGTTGGAGCTGCTGCTCAGTCAGCAGTGACTGTCAGAGGGAGGTGAGGATGAGGATGGCCTTGTCTGGAGGTGAAAGTGTCTGGCGGAGCTATGAAGATAGATGAATGTAGAGGGCACGGATCGAGGGCAGAGACAGTTGTGTGTGGGGGATGTTTTGTGGATGACGATGATGCGTGTGTGTGTGTGAGTTTGGAGGACGGGGTACGGGATTGGAGATCTGTCCGATGAGACACAAATCCGAGTGCTGTGTCATTAATTCCTCTAGAGGCAGCCATAAGCATGCCGGAGACAGAGACGGAGAGATGGGAAGATTGGGCTTGAGTGAAAGAGAGCAAAAACACCAGGAGAAAAATAAGCGAGGGGATAAAAAACACATCCCTCCGTCAGACAGCATCCCGAAGTTTAGGCCGACAAACTTCCCGAAGTTATGTGAATCATAAGCAGGCGCCGTTTGTGGCGCGAATTAAAGTTGCACTTGGGCTCGGTGTCAGTTCGGCGGCTGGGAATGGGCTGAGCGTTATGCGAGTCGTGTAAGAGCTCGTCTCCAGGATGCTGCTGCGTGACAGCTTATGATTTTCTAATTTTCAGAGTGGCTTTGTGTCATGGTGGATGCCGCGGCGAGCGGCGCCACGCCGCAGAACCTCGCCCGCCGTGCGCCGGGTCCCATGAGCAGATATCGCTATTAAACTGTGACCCAATTAATTTAATCTCGGCTCGCCGCATGCAGACATGAAAGTCCAGTCGCCACCCAAGGAGAAGGAGGAGGAGGACGAGGACGAGGAGGAGGAGGACGAGGAGGGGGGTGGCGTGTGGTGGTTAATTTCACATCTCAGCACATACGCATTTCGAGTTTCTAACTGGGGGAGGGAAAAAATGCAATTACACGGCTGTGATCGTGAGAACGGCGCGAGAAAACGGGGCGAGCACGGAGACTCGTAGCAGCCCGTGCTGGCTCTGTGTTAATCGGCGGACCGACAGTCTGTGAGTCAAGACAGGACATCTTCGATTAAAGCCTCAAGTCGACAGACGTACACAGACGCACGTTCGTTCTGTTATTGCAACATGTTTGTCTGTTGGTCTGAAAAGACATAAAGCCTTTGCTAATTGCCTCTGTGGCAAGTGGGAGCTATTTCTAAAAGCCTTAAGTGCGTACGGAAGTGCCTCCAATCATAAAACACGCAGAGGAGACTCGCCGCTCGCGTCGTTCTTAAGGGGCTTACTGCAAAAAGCCGCAAACATTAAGAAAACGCATGTTAAACAGAATCATTACAGAGACACTCGTGCACACCAGATGTGTTAGCATAAGCAGTTTGGAGTGTTAATATAACCACATCAGGAGTCTGCTGCACGTCTGTCAACGGAATGGCACTCTGGTATGTTATTTATTCATTTTTTAGCTGCTACCGGCTGTCAGAAAAACATACACAGGCTACGGCGTGTCAAGTCGCCGCTGCGCTTTATTATTATTATAGCGGCTTCCCAGCTGGAAAGCGGTGCGGCAATGAGCCGCCATGTGAAGTGGAACAGAGTCAGGCGTGTCTGAAGAGCATCAAAGACGAGCACCTAGATACACATCTGACTTTGCTAGAGATGCCAGGAATTCCTTGCGGGAGCCTGGGTCATGTTTCCCTGGAGAGGAGGAAAGACGAAAGTGAAGCTCTCGACATAAGGCAAATCCTTTATCTTAGCCCGGGACGAGAAGTCGTGGAGCTCAGGGCCGGGCCTCGAAGGGACGTCTGTGCAAAACATGAAACGACCTAATAAGATGCTGGAGACTGCAGAAATGATGGTTCAGCGTCTCCGAGAACTTTCGAATCACCTTTGATAAACTGCAACACCATTTAATGACTGTATCAGTTCCAGACAGGGCAGAGAGAGAAAGAGAGGGAGAGATAGATAGAGAGAGAGAGAGAGAGAGAGAGAGAGAGAGAGAAAGAGGGAACTGGAGGCTTCAGTATGAGTGATTGCTGTGAAGGACGTGCTTGTGGTGGAAGCGTGGAGCTGCGTGGATGGAGATCAGCGGTAGAGTGATGGGCTCCATTACCTACAAACGGTGGTAACCACAGCCTGCTCCTCACGCACCCCCTGTCTAATGGCCCATAATATCGCTTTACACCCCGTCCCTGTTCTTTATGCTGCCTCCCTGACATAACCCTGTCGTGAAGGCTCTATAAAAACAGATATATTTCTTTATTACTTCTCCTTAACATATCGCCGTGACTATCTACGCAGCACAAAAGAAAGCTAATCTCAGAAAGCCCGCCTTCTCGGGCCCTTGAGGCAGACGGCAAGACAGTTATTGCCTTGAACCGTCGCCCGCTCCTTCTACCATTCATCGCCGACACAATGGATGTTTTATTATAATCAAATGAAGGCAATATCATCCCATAAATACCCTACTTAAAAAGTCATTTTCCCTGCCTGCAATATGGCCGTCACGTCACAAGGTGCGGCATGTTTAATTCAGATCCGCCGCAATTTACCGGCTTGTCATTCAGCACACGGGCCCCAAAGCACACGTGCGTACTTTAACGCGGATGGCGTGCGCTGTCTACCTGCAACCCGTAGGATGGGGAATGCATCGTCGCTGTATTTATCTCTCCATAACGTGTAGTATTTGTTACAGGCCAGCACTCCGGCACTCCATTTCCACTGCAGTGAAGACAGCGGTCTCGCAGCTGATCGGTGTACAGATAGGGAAAGTTATTAAAAAAACATTTCCGCCCTGGAGGAGGGACGGGTGCCTACACGGGCTACGTCAGTTTTCATATCTATGTCTAGAAACAGTGTCTATATCTACAAATCCAGAAGGAGCATTCTGCCTCTACCAGTCCTCCATGAGCAGGAAGGAATTACAATCCTTAGAGTATTAAGGCACTGAGGGTGGCTACATCTTGTGTGCTACCTGCAGTGCCCCAGCTCACTAAAACCCTTATTTCCTGTCTCTGATCACAAGCGTAAACACTTGAATGAATGAATGAAAGTGA
>JAOVVF010000010.1:3006657-3021847 GCA_028565595.1 Duopalatinus emarginatus | reverse complement strand
CTGCTTTAACGGTAAAACAGTGCACACTGCTTCGAATTCAGTATGTACTGCTTGAGTACGCGATTTCGGACACAGCCTTACTCTTACTGAAGCAGCGCGCGACAAGCCTCAACATGAACTACGGGTGAATCGCGAGGATTAATTTTGAATTTGCGTTAACGGCACCGTTTTTTTTACTTACTAAGTAACATAACGTTACTTAGTTATGTTATGTTATGTTATGTTATGTTATGTTGTTATGTTGTTATGTTATGTTATGTTATGTTATGGTGGGTTCATGGTCCAGAGCATGGAACAGAAATCAGTAGTTATGGGAAAACATCGCCATACTAAAATATTTTAGTCTTTAGTAACCAAACCTCCTTTTGAGATCATGTTTTTGGCATGGCTCACAATTCCTCAAAATCAGTGTTCTAGAACAACATACAAAAATGAATCAAGTACACTCTGGACTGGATGCCTGCCAGTGGTTCTCATTTGGTTAATTAAGTCTACAGAAAGTTCGCAGTCAGCTACAGCGGCCCTTTATTGGGCAGAGTTCAACTCAAATATGAGTTCAGTCGGTTCTTCAGTCAGTGGCCCAGATTAACACAGAGCACAGAAGTGTAATACTGTAATAAGCGAGGTTAGACTACAGAACATGGCATAGAGGGCTGAAATCCCAGTGCAAGCCTTTTCTGTACGCTATTATTCTGGGCTAGAAGCCTAGTGAAATCTCACAAGGTTAAAAAACTTTAGAAGCGGCCTTTACGGCGACATCCAGTGTAATGTTTGCTCTAGTTTAATATCAAATATAATATTGTACTACGAAAAGCTGCCGCATTAACTCTGGTTGCTCACTCGGCTAACCTTGTTAACCACCAGAGTGCTTCAGCAGTACGTCGCCAAAGCTATAACACTTGAGAGCTTTTTTAAACGGAAAGCAAACGCGGTGCTAGCGTAAGCGTCTCCGGGCTCCATTAGAATGGCGAAGTGTGATGGCGTGATGGCTGTCGACTTTGTTGCCATGTTCGTTTTGCCTCTGGGGAATCTTTCTCTCGATTCAGCGCCTCAGTTACAGAAGGCTGACCGCTTACCTTTTCTCGAGGGTGTAGTAAAATCATTGGGTAAAAAATATACACATAGGCACATCATTTTCATGTTGTGATGCAACTCTGATTCAGCAGAGCCAGGAAAAACACTGCAATTGTGCAGTCACATAAACAAAGGCTGGACTGAAATGAGTTCATTTAAAGACCAGGGTTTTCCATTGCTTCTGAAAATAAACTGAACAAGTTGAATCCATCAGATAATTTAGACATAAAAACCAGTGGAATTTGGTTAGAACATGGGAAACTCTTGGAGAAAGGAAATAGCCATGCCGCCCTTTACCACATCTCAGAGATGTGACGTCAGAAAGGCAACAGAAAAGAAAGTTTGGGATCTAGTGGGCTGGCTGCTTTTAAGTTTTAGTGCGGTATCGCAGCAACTGGCACAGAGTTTTTGCTACTGTTACAACAGCAACGCACCCGCACGCAGCATACATCCAATTTATCACGCTCAACAGAGCTGGAACAGATCCTGGGGCAGCTGTGGCACTGTTTGGTCATTCCAAGCTGCAGCATTTCTCGTCAATGTGAAATTGACAAGAGCCGAGAAGCAAGAAACGGTTCAGGGCGAAAACTCATTCCACAGCAGGAGCAAAACAACAGACTAATGACACACACTGATAGTCTGCGCAGCGTCTCCATTTTGCAATTTAGATTTCTCACTGATATTTTCTGCCATGCAAACAAACTGAACATAAGGACTCTTTAAACATCCAGGCTGTGCCCCCGTGCTTTTTCTCTTCAACTAACTGCACAGAAAAAAAAACCGAAGCAGACCTATTTGGCACAGTAAACAGAATAAAACAAAGCATACCCACTTCCCGAGCCTGGAGCTCGGTAATAAGGTTGCCCGACCCCACCCGAATCCCTTCGAACACTAATCACAATAATTAGAGGTCTGAAAGACGCATGGATCAGTGACGTGAATCATGCACGCTAGCGTGTTAATGAGAAGCTAACTGCAGAGTTGAAGCAGACGGTGACCACACAGGAACTCGAAGTGCTAAGGCATAAGAGCGCCTGTTTTTCTTTGTGGTTGTGTGAGCCATGTGCTGCTTAGTTACGATCGCCGTCTGGCCCGGAGGCATGTTTGCCTCGTGCATGCAGATATTTAGACGTGTTTATAGTGGCTTCTCTGAGAAACGTGATGTCAGCCTTGTGTTTGGGTTTACTGTCATGAAGCCATAAAGCAGACGCTATTACATAATATAATAATATCTACTCAGAGAGAAGACTTCAGGCAGGTTATTCAACACAATTCAAACACAGACAATAGATAATCACAAGAACGGAGGAAACGTGACGGAAACAATAAGAACTTTTGTCTGTGTTGAAGGAGATAAAGAAGTGAAAGTAAATAAGAGAGATGTAGTTCCTGAGAACTGGTCCACATAAATAAAAGACATGGGTGTCTGCTCGATCACTGTGAATTAACTCAGTTGGCTGGAGGCATCTGTAGAAACCCAAGACACACGGCTACAGTGACACGTTTTTTAAGATGCATCAAATTCGAAGACACCAGCCTCGGGCACAACGATGACGGAATTGATAGAGAATCTCAACACGGCTGTGACAGACTGATGGGAAGAGAGAAAGATGATGCAAACCGCAAAAAAAGATAAAACAAGGCAAAACGCTACTGATAAAGAAATTAAGACTAGTCTATTAGTACTTTGAACTTCAAAGTACTAATAGACTAGTCTTAATTTCTTTATCAGTAGCGAAAGAGTTGCAAAGAGGAGTAAAGTAAACAGAGTAGCTAAACATGAAAGCCTAACAGCATGGGACTGGCTAGGGGACGTTCACATGCTTGAGCTTTCACCTAGTTCACCTCTGCTTTAAGGGACATTGCTGGAATTCCTGGCTCGCTCTCTGCTGAAGTTCTGGGATCCTTTCCAGTGAGAAACTGTGCTGAGGCCTGCAGCTCACCGAACACCCCACTGCTCTCACACACTCCAAACTCTCCTCTACGGCCTGCACCGACCCTGACACGGCTCACCTCTGAGTTAATATCCGAAAGCAGTAGAGGAAGCATACTCATCTGTTTCTGAAATCTGTTTCGGGCAGTCACAAATAAACTAATACTGTGACTTAATAAATCTGTTCGGAGTAATAAAAGATTTTAAGTAATAGGACTAAAACACAATGGGGCCTCCGGTTATAAGAACAGCATGACTGACTTACCTCTGAAGTCTGAGGTGAGAAATTATGTCATTTTCTAGCATTTTCTAGCTATATGACCACAGGTATGTGGATACCTGACCATTGAACATCCAGTCATGTTGGTCAGCCATGGGCCTGCGGTTAAGGAACTAGCCATAAGGTCACTAGTTCGATCCCCACAACCGACAAGACACGACTGAAGTGCTCTTGCGAAAGGCACTTAACCACCAACTGCTTCCCAGGCATCGTGGATATGGTTGCCAACTACTCTGGGCAAGTGCACTCACTTCACTAGAGTGTGTATATGTCGGTGTTAAATCCATAGGTCAAATTACTTTGTGTGCAAGCACAATGGTCAACTGATGGTTGACTTCACTCCCATTTTTCTGTTGACTTCACTTCCACTCTTCTTGGAAAGCTTTAAAATTGATTTTGGACTGTGGTTATAAGGATTTGCCAGTTCAGACACAAGAGACCAGGCGCTGATGGCTTGCAGGAAAGCCAGGCACAATTCAGTCCATCCCAGTGATGTTCAATAAGGTTTGGGGTCAGGTCTCTGTACAGGAAACTTGAGTACTTCCATTCCACACTTCTTCATGAAGGTCACAGTTGTGTACAGGAACAAAGTCATGATGGAACAGGCTTTGGGCATCTTATTTCAAGGTGAAGAGAAACTGTAATGCCACAACATACCTAAGACATGTACAATTGTGTGCTTCTAACATTGAGGAGCAGTTATAATAAATTACAGTAAGTTACAAGTGTGATGGTCAGATATCCACAAACCTTGGGTTACAGATAAATAAACAGTCCATAAACACTCCACAGTTCTGAGATCTGGTGAGATAAATGTCCCTCTAACCATAATTTGGCATCTGTGGACGTGTGTTGGTGCATTGTCCTGTTTGTAAGAAGCCAAAACTATCACAATTAATGCAACACATTAATGAGTGTAACGAAACGAGGCACACATAGCATTCACCTGTCAGAGACATTTCTAGACCAAATAGGTCCCAGGTCCTATGGAATAGTGGGTGAACACACCCCATACCATTATGAAGCTTTCATAGTTGTCTATCGCTTTATATATTAATTGGCGCACGCAACCAATGATGTGTATAGGTGGTGTCTTTTGCATAGGCTTTGTACCAGTTTTTCTGGCACATCAGTGTATTATTATTGTTCAATAACATTGCATTTTGACATGTTTAATATGAGTCCAGGTTATGCTGATTATCATCATCTGGGAAATAAGTGCCTAGTCGTTATAGTCGGAGCTGCTGTTATAGGAAATTAATCACCAAGGTTATTTAGTTTCCTGTGCTGTTACACAAAACCTATTTGAGGATGCAAGAAGTGATAAAAATACGACTCTTGACCCAGTTCTCCCTTGTTTGCTTCCTAAGCCACTAACAGGCCAAGCAAAAGTACCTTTAAAATTTTTTTGATTCTCGGCAGAGGCCTGAATGAATCATTTAACACAAGCGTAACCACCATTCCCCTTCTTCTGCCTGATCCGTTCCATGCCAGCAAAATCCGCCCCGTGCTGGCGTGACCTTGGCTTCCAGCTGTTGCCAGATTTCTGACCCTTCCTCCATCTGTCACAGTAGTTACAACTCCATCCAATCTCTCCTTCATAATTAATCTCCCAGAGACAAATGCAAAACCGTTTTGTTGTGTCACTAATTGGCTACTGTACTGCATCATTGAGGCTTCCTGCGAGAAGTATTCTAAACATGATAATTAAAAATCATCCTGAAGTGAGCCATTCGCTCTGTTTGAGGATTAACGCTGGTATTGCACTTGTGGAAATGAAATGTAACCTCCAGTGCTCCGAGTAATGCCTCTCAAAATTGAGGAGAGAAACGGCGCTGCGGAAACAAAAGTGGCAGTGTGGGTGACAGGTACATGAAGTGGATCTATCATTTAGCACTTATGTGTTCAACTGAGCAGGGTATGGGCGATAAATCATTTTTTTTTTTTTACACGGCAATAAATACAGAATGCATCAGAGTTTCAGATAGCTTATAAACAACCCCTATACTACACCCCACACCCCCACAACCCAACAACTCCTAAAAAGAAAAAGAAAAAAAACAGACCCCAATCTCCAAAACCACGCTTCTAGTAGATTCTGTTTCAGTCTTTTGAAAAGCTTTAAAACACAAAGCATTACTAAATCCTTTCTTTCTGTTTCAGCCTAACAACACAACTTGAAAAGCTGCCAAATCAAAGCATGTCTAATCAGGGTTTGGACTGGCTGCTTGGATTAGAATGATGAATTAAACGGAGGTATTACAACTTTAGCTCAACATTAGTTGATGGAGCTTTTGTATAATAGGTACGCGTGTGCTTATAAAAAAAAATAACCAGATATTTTTACTTTTCTTAATTGGGTCTTCAAATAAGCCATATGCAATATGGAACAAAAATATAATGGGTTTTATTCTGTATTATTCCCTTTTTCTTTTTTTTCTTGAGTGTGTGATGTAGAACAACTGAGAATGTCAGGACAAACGCGGCTAATGATGTTGTGTCTCATGTGGAGTAAAATGTGAACTTTTATGCCCACCTACTTATAATATCAAGCTAGAGCAGCTACTTCTGTCTCATTACAGAATGTATTTTCTACAGAAGAATGAATCAGTTCATAACTGGGCTATAAACAGGCCTCGAGTCTGACTCCGTTTTGAAACATCTGCACTGATGTTAAACACAACAGACACATGTTAAAGGAGACATATTATGAAAAACACACCTTTTCAGGTTTTGTGTACATTAATGTAAGTATCTGGAAAGCCTATCAATCGATCAACTGTGAAAATCACCACCCACAGTTGTGAGAATCACTCGAGTCAAAGTTAATGGAAATGTCGTACTGTCGGGTGAACAGACCAACACACAACACTACAGTGGTTCCCAGCCTCAGAGCACAGGACAGCTCAGGGTAGAAACTTTATTTTTGATGATAACATCCCAACTACAATCAGTAAAAACCTGTAAGAAACTTTGTGTCTGACTGTATTTACAACCTGAGTCAGTATAAAATGAAACAAATGAAACACAGGAATAACAAAAAACAGTTATATTTAACAATTCCTTATAACATTCATCTACTTTGAATGTGACTAATTCAGTTCAAGTAAGACTAAACACTAGGAGATAGCCAAAGTAATTCAAAGTAATTGCAGACAAAACTTTTTTCGACTCCATGTACAGCAGAAACCCCTTTAGTATAAAAATGACTCATTATAATCAGTTGAAAAATGTGAACATTACAGAGCTTTTTATCCAGAAAAAAAAACAGCCGGTCTTCAGGGATCCAACATGGTGGACGCATCAGACATCGTTGACCATCATTCCAAACGGCCAACAAGGCATGGAGTTGAGGAGTGACACATTATCACTTAAAGCAACAGGCACTAAAACTTAGCATTTGAAAAGAGCTGTTTTAGACAGTGGGGTGGATTTAAAGACTCCTAGGTATTGGATTAACCTGTGGGAAATTGGTCTAATATGTCTCCTTTAAACCTTCAGTTAGGTTTGTATGATATTACAAAATTACAATATCTAGTGCCAACTATATTATGTTATCAGACTTGCAAGAAATTTTACGTTGTGTGCAAAGGCAAAAAACTACATCTAATATGTGAAAGTTATTTTTCAAATGTTAATAATTCTCACTTATTTTTTACATTTTTACAAAAGTTTTTGTCAGTAACAATTTCCAATACGTTGCGGGAGATGTTAGCCGATATTCTACAGGGTTGTTAGCAGGTAACTCCTGCGAGTTTAATGAGTTGCTGTCTAACTAGTGTCTCAGTTATCTGCCTATTAAAATTAGATGTCTGTTAGAATCTTCTCTGGCTAGGCACCTGCTTAATTGGGCAGGGGGCAGCACGGCAGCTCACTGGGTTTTGAAATAGACCCAAAGCCTTAGGCACCCTATTGTTTTTTTAATAGCAATATTACATAAAAAAAAAATGTTTATTTTATGACTTCTGCATTATTGAGTCAGTACAAACACAAGTCCAAAACTTGTACGATTACAAAGGTGTATGTATACTGTATAGTGTATATTTAACTTTAATTTATTAGGAATGTCACTAAAACATTTCAGCAGATAATAGACAAACGACTGTTTAGCTGAAAACGGAAACCAAATATTTTAACCCTTAAACAGGCCTTCAACAAAGTGTCAGATCTGGAACTTTACAAATAATATAAATGGTCATGATAATTGTGATTAAATGTAATGGGTGTATTTTTATTTTACTGATCTCCTGCTCAACACTGAGCATCAAAAGAGAAAATGGCAGCCATTTGGACATTAGACAACCGAACCGTACAAGGATTATATCGAAATGAGATGTTTTTTTTATGGCTTACTGCATATAACTGCAAAATCATTTAAAATCCACCATCCAACCGAGAGCACACTAGTACATGTATATTTGTTCATTTAGAAGACACTTTTTATCCAAAAAGCCATTTACAAGCACAGAATACCACTCAAGCCTCAGTAGTAAGGAAGCAATAAAGTGACAGAAAACTGTTCATTTTCTATGTACGTGTTTGACACAGAGCTGAGATTTCAGCAACACTGTCTAGCAAATAAAGCGACAGCTTGACAAGCGACATTTCAATTGAGACTTTTTTACATTCTATGTGAATTAAGTAGGATGACGTAAAGTGACAAATCCAAAAGACTTAAACGATTCCTCAGACCGACCTTGTAAGCGCTTGTGATCTGATGCTAATTCAATCCCTCATTTACAGTTTTCGATCAATTAGCAATTAGCACCCATTTACTTTTTGAAAAGCCACCAGTGGTTTTATATTATCCCACCGTATAGGAACTCTCATTCATTGTATATACAGAAATAAAAATAAATCTTGCAAGAAAGTAGCAGAGAAAGTTGGTGCTTCTGGTAAATGTTCAGTGCAGTAACAGTTGCTTTGCTAACTTTCTTATGAGGCTTAGCATGTAGCATGTACACTGAAGTACCAACTGTGGTTGGTGTGGTACAGCAGTAACATCATCGGCTCCCATGTGAGAGACCTGGGTTCGATTCCCGGTCTGGGCAGCCAGTCTGTACTACACCAATAAGGGTCCTTGGGCAAGACTCCTAACACTACGTTAGCCTACCTGTAATACCAATAATGCTCTGGATAAGAGCGTCTACCAAATGCTGTAAATGTAAGTGCCAGGAAAACTGGTACAGACTGTAAAACAGGACTGTAGCGCCTGGTGACAGCTCCATAATAGTGTAGGGTTTGTTTAGAACTATACATCTATAAACTTCTCGGACAGGTTACAAAAGTTGTTCTGATGGGTTCAATGCGCCACCGCACACGTCTAAAGACGGCAAATTATGGTTAGAGGACTTCTGCAGTGTTATGATTCTGGGAGGATCTAGACTGATGTAGGTGTAACAATGATTAGGTGGAAAAAAGTGTAATTATTTTTGCATTAGCAGCAATATATATATAGCTACTACTGTTTCTCGTCATTACACTGGAAGGTACGCGCTAACGGTATCGGTTGCTACACGCCCACGAGGGACAATTACAAGCGACACGAGTGCTAGTGTAATGCAGGGCTGTAGTCATGACAGACTAAAATATCTCAACATTTTTGATATTTGAATACTAATGGTTTAAAAATGTGGAACGCTAAAATGAATAGCAATGCTGCTTCAATCGCCCGTCTCTAATATACAATACTTGCGTGTTCAAATTATTGCATATCAGAAATGGCCCACTGTGTGTTTAATAGTCCACAGCAAATAAACAGCCCCTTACCAAAAATGGTACAAATCAGGTATTTTAATAGCGTATGTGTCTGTGAGGAAGATCTCATCCCTGAATGCCATTCTGCTAGTTCATTCTCTGATGATGGGAAGAGACTGTTTCTCACACTCCCCTGTGAGGCTAATTCTACACTGATGAACCATTTCATGCTTGTAACCAGACCCTTTGAACCAAGAGCTCACCATCCTCTAGGCTGAGTGTGAATCTGTGTGTGTGTGTGTGTGTGTGTGTGTGTGTGTGTGTGTGTGTGTGTAGACACAGCCCAGACACTATATGGATCTTCCCATTACTTAAAGCATTTATATACAGACAATCAACTTTTATAGGCACACAAAGTTCCAAAAAGATAAATAAAATCTAAATAAAAAACTAGACACGATACTGAGAAAGCGTGTGATAAAGCGTTTTCTGCTACTATGCTCGTGTTTAAAGACAACGGATGAAGAGTGGGCGTCAAGCCCGGGCTGGATCACACAGACAATGCCAGCTGCTCTAGAGTATGTGTGAGAATGTGTGTGATCTCACCTCATCCCTTCCATTTCCCACCATCAGATACAACCAAGCCCATGGGTGAATGAGAAAAGTGGGGTAAGTTCCTGACTAGAGCGAGGTGTTTTTCCGTTCAAGTGCCAGCTTTTGAGTGGGAAACAGGTAAAACTGGTCATAAAGGAAACCAAAACATAAACGTTAAGAAGTCACAAAGCACCCTAAAGTTCAACACTATACGTTACGACTGTATACCAGGACCAGGAAAAGTAAAACCGAAACGTTGCCTAAGTACATATACTAGACGTGTCACAACTTAGCCATTTACTGGAATGTTTCCGTTAAGTAATAGCCCTATGCAAATCAGGGATGATCCACATTCTGGCGTTTTATGTGTGTGTGTGTGTGTGTGTGTGTGTGTGTGTGTGTGTGTGTGTGTGTCCACATGCATGTGCATGCCGGTTTTTCATTACATAACGCTACCTGTGCAAGTAGGACGAGGCTGTCAGACGGTGATAGACAAAAGTAGGCAAATACTATTCAAAATTCAGGAAAGTATTTTCTTGGAGACAAAAACAATTTAAGGGTGGACTATTAGTCACCAGACACAACACGTCTGTTTCAAAGGCAGAGCGTGAGCCAAACACAGCCGAGTGTTATACCACTTTAATAAACCGATTCTTGAATGCAGTCACAAAATACACCAAAATACAACAACGAGAACAAACTGTGCAGTTTCTGACACTGACACTTTAACTGAATTTACTGTGTATGTAGATCAGGGGGTAGATAGCATAACACCGTTATGCTACACCCTTGCTACATCATGTCAAAACCTAGTGAGCCTTATTCTGACCGAATATTGATGGAGCACGATGTGCAGCACAAACTCTCTCACAAAATTCCCACTATGGTGAAATGAAGTGTAGGCTTGTCAGTAACTGTCCAGTACACTGAGAGAGCTGTTGGCTAGCAGGTGGTTTCACCCCAAACCCATTGGTTTAATGGCCTGAGGCTAACTTTGTTAGCTTAGTAAGCGAGTCACTTTCCAACAAGGGTGTCTTAATAATCTGACTTCCAATGTTCGTTGTCTGTATCCTCTCTACGGACTAGTTAGGCAGTGGGCAGCAAGGCATCTCAGTAGGTTTTGAGACAGACCCCTTATGTACTACACAGTATAGTTTCATCTTAGTTTGAAGACGCTTTGTATGTGGATCACGTGTAAGAAATATCAGCAACATGAAAATAAAAACAAATCTAAAACATTTAATTATATGATAAGCTTCAGGACAATTACTGAACTGAAAACAATGACAAAATGCAGGACCATGGTTAATTTACCAAGCCATGCCACATTGTCTGGTAGGGAAAAAGTGCAATTAAGACCAGGGTTTCTCAGATCCGGAGGGACCCTGGCCTTAAAAGCTGGATTAGACAGATTTAAAATACCAGCGTTCAATAACTAATTCCTGTTGGAAACAGGTTCTGACACTTACTCCGTCTCGCTGAAAAATGGACTTTTATTCATTTGGCGGATGCTTTAATCCAAAAATACCAATCCTATCAAAACAACTTATCAGATTACAATCCAAGCATACTGATGAGCAGTGGAGGGTTAAGAGCCTTCCTCAAAGGCCCATTAGCAGCTCTTTAGCAGTGACAAGGTTCGAAGTCACAACCTCCTAGTCATTAGTACACTCAAACACTTTTAAAGCCGTTTTATTTTCTACATGTTCTATTACAAATTTAATGACGGGGTCTGACGCATAAAACAAAAGTGGAACACAAAGCTGTGCCTTGTAAAAATAGCTAACAACGCTACAACCCAGCACAGCACATTAAGGCTGTGGTTAAACCGGACTGTGGTTCATTTACCTCCTTCATGTGGGCAGGAATAAACAAAGTTATCGCACTTTGGTGTGGACATAAACAACCAAACCAAGAAGATTAAGAGGAAGCGGTCTTGCAGTCCAGTCCCAAATTAACTAATTTGAATGGGAATGTGATCTTACCTACATCTGATCCAACTACCAGGTGAAGTCTGCAAGTTGCAGGAGATGCAGGAGAGCACGAAAGCATGTTGAAGCTTGCAATTTAGTAGTATGATAAGCAGTACTGAAGTATTAGTATAAGTAGTAGTAAAGCCATATAGTATTTTCCTTGATGTGCATTTGGTATTCTGCTGGTTTAGTTTTGCCACGTATATTGCCCAGATAACTACTGTTATTATCAAATGTCAGCATATGCCAATTCTGCCTTTGCTTCATGTTAAATTGCATAGCGATGTTTCACTCATGGAAATATTCATTAGACCAGAACACAAGACCTTCTCCATGTATTTACTGTCTTGCTCCACCAAAACACATCTGACTAATAAGCGGAGTGAATATCTTATTGTAGTTTGTAATTGTGCAGTTTGGTTTGCCTGGATTTTTCTTTATGTGAACAGAAACCGAACCAAAGGAGAAAACACTCAATTTTACAAGCTTATCAACTGACTTGGACCAGAGCAAGCATGCGGTAGGTGTGGAAACATTCTGAAGCTTCTTCAGAACTATCCATGGCGGGAAAACTTGCAAAAGTTTAATTGTGGTGTTATTAAATGGAAAGTCTTAGTCATCACTTTAAGAATGTTAGCAATGCTATCTCTAAACGGCAAAAAAAAACAAGTTGGGCAGGTACAAGCTGAGTCGTTGCAGTAGAGCCAGGAAAAATAGTGGCGTTTGTGAGAACAGCATCAAGAATCAAGTTTAGTTTAGATGGAGATAGAAACCGACGTTTATTACTAATTAATTAGGGTAATTTTCTTAATAATGAAAAAGAGTCAAGCGAGAATAAGACAAATGGATGCAATTTAGTAGGCATGTTTACACTACTATAAATAAAAAGAACATTACCCAGCTTCTCTTTGCCATGCTTCTATGTTTTGCCAAGCTTGTGTTATAAAATATTACTTATTAGAGCTGTTAAGAGTGATGTACTGTGGCAAGATAAACCATCAGTTGTTGAGTGTGTAATTTTGAGCGCGTCCTTTACTTCAATGTGCAACCGACTCACTTTGAATTAAACAATTTGGAGTGCACAGAAGATCAACAGATCCCAAAATGACAGCAATTTACCGAACGGCAGTGAAAGGAAGGATAAAGTATAGCCTCTTCTGTGCTGGAAGAGAAATGGAAAATGAGGAGCTTACAAACAACCAGTCCAGTGTTTTATAGGCACAAATAACTAACGGATCCTTATGATTGAACACAGAGTAGCCTTGTCCTTGCTGGGGGTTTTTTTATAGTAATGTCAGGTGTTGGGTTGTTTAAGGCAAAAAAGTCACTGAAAATTGCTTGTGATTGTGAGTAATGAACGTATTATGACGTTAATGACTTTATGGAGATAGGCTTGAGGGGGGAAAAAGCATAGTGACTGAAGGTGAATGGGGTCATTTTGATCTGTGCAGTACTGAGAAATCATTCATCGCCACTTTGTGCCTCTGATAAGGGAACAGCTGACATTTCTATATATCCCACGTGCAGGAGATAAGCTTGCAAAATGAATCTCCATCTTTTTAATAAAAAAAAAACATTGTGTCATTGAGTGAGCATGGGGCAAGACTGGGTAACGGAGAGATGCATGCACAGATGGCCTGTGTTTGGGCTGGATGCCCCTCACCGTCCAGTGAGTAAGAGCAATTGGTGCCACTCCCAGTCCTTGTCACACACACACACACACACACACACACACACACATGAACGCACACAAAGAACAAGAGAACAGCCCCTTTAATCCTATTCCTCATGACAGTATTTTGTTTAATGTCGTTTAATGAGGATAATCCCCAAAACAGGTCTCTGTTATAACACACTGTCAGAGATCTAGGGTCTCGGTTTAAGACGCGCCGTGTCAGGGGCCGAGAGACACGGAACCCTGAGACATCGCTGAATGGGACCTACTGTGTCGCTCTTTTGTTTCAGCACCAGAACTAACACGGATATAAAAAGGCGCTTTTCTGGCATCGTCTACACACACACACACACAAAGGAACAGATGAGCATGCTGGAACCGGGAAGAAGCTGATGGACAGTAGTAACTTTTATTACTACTCTGCTTTTATAAAGATTACAGCCAGTGAGTCTGACTGTATACAGAGACGGTCTGATGGTCTGAAGGACCACAAGGATGTTAAAGCTCTCTCAAAATGTTTCTGATTACTATTATTATTAATAAATTAAATGCAAATAGAAAGGAGAAGTTTCAGGCTTTTATTCGACATCGTCTTCTTGTATATACATTATTATTACCAGGCTAAAAAAACTAAGTGAGTAAAGATTGTGATTGTGGAAGGTGGACTTACAGGGACTGAAACATCTGGAAAACCATCATGAAGTGACTGGTGTGTTATTTATGAATGAATGTTTCTAAGAGTGTAAATAAGTTTGGGACACACTGTAATAGCTCACAACACTCAGGATACAGAGTAGCAGAAGACCTGAGTCTGGTGGTGAGGATGAAATCAATGGCGGTGTGTTGGAGGGTCGCACACGTCGAGACGCCAGCTGTTGGACGCATTGTTTCCGATTTAATTACGTTGTGTGAATACAAACCAATACCTTTAGATATATATATATATATGTGTGCGTGTGTGTGTGTGTATACATGTGTGTGTGTGTGTGTGTCAGCTCTTATATCTACTACCCCCGTGCGCGTAAATCCAGCACCATAAACAGGAATCCGCCCAGTATGGAGACAATGCCTGACCCTTTTACGCGCACCGGTGACGACCCTGTCCTTATCATGCACGCGACTGCTGTCTTGTCTGTCCTTCTGTCTGTCTCTCTGTCTAAGATGCTCTGCTGTCTCATGTCTCATCGGACATGTCTCATCTTTTAATAACCCTCGTGTTTACCTTGAACTTGGCCGCTTTCGCAGACGACGTGGTTGAATCGCGCACTTTCTTTCAAAAAGAAAGCGCGAAGTACTAGCGTTTCGTTCGCAAACACACACACACACACACACACATGTATATAAACGCACACACACACTATATACACGCCCCACTCTACTCACCTTGGCAGAAGCGGTGAACAGACGAGTCCAGATAGCGGTTCAGGCTTAAAAAAAAAAATTACACACACGAACAAACAAACCGAGAAAATAAAATCCTCCAAAAAGAAATGACGCCGAGGCAAAAGTTCACATCTTACTTTTGCATGAAGAACATCAGCGTTAGACACAGAGCGCATTCACAGCCCGAGTCTCCTCCATTCAACAACCAGAGAGAAAAAAAGGCATCGAGGCAAAATAACAGTCACTCTCTCTCTCTCTCTCTCTTTCTTTCTCTCTTTCTGTCTCCACGCCCAGGTAGCGGGTCACATGACGCGTCCAGGTGTGCTCGTTGCCTGTGTGTGTGTGCGTGCGTGTGTGTGTACGTATATGCGCGAGAGTGTGTACCGACGTAGGCGAGACCTGCTCGCATCCACATCCGGGCAATGCGCTGTTAACGTAGCCGACACGGAGGCTCAGTGTAGCCTCCTGCTCTGAAAACAAGACGGCGGGGGCAGAGTATGTGTGTGTGTGTGTGTGTGTGTGTGTGTGTGTGAGAGAGAGAGAGAGAGAGAGAGAGAGAGAGAGGGGGGGGAGAGTCTGAG
>JAOVVF010000010.1:2993387-3006557 GCA_028565595.1 Duopalatinus emarginatus | reverse complement strand
TGTGTGTGTGTGTGTGTGTGTGTGTGGGTGAGAGAGAGAGAGAGAGAGAGAGAGAGAGAGAGAGAGAGAGAGAGAGAAAGGGGGGGGAGAGTCTGAGAACGCATGTGAGAGAGGGGAGGAGGAAGAGAAAGTATGAGAGGGGGAGAGAGAGAAAGAGAGAAAGAGAGGGAAAAGGAGACAGTGAGAGGGACTGAGATTGAGTCTGAGGGAGCGGTGGCTACGGAGGGGGGTCTGGGAGGGAGAGAGAGGGACTTAGACTGAGTCCGAGAGAGGACGAGAGAGACGGGGGGGAGGGGGGTCTAAGAGGGAGTGGGTGGCAGAGTCTGAGAATGAGAGAGTGAAAGAGTCTGAGAGGGAGAGGGAGAGACTGAGTCTGGGAGAGGACGAGAGGACCAGGGGGGGTCTAAGAGGGAGTGGGTGGGAGAGAGTCTGAGAATCAGAGAGAGGGACTGAGACTGAGTCTGAGAATGAGAGAGTGAAAGAGTCTGAGATGGAGAGAGTCTGAGAGGGAGAGGGAGAGACAGAGAGAGAGAGAGAGGGAGGGAGGGAAGTCTGAGAGGGAGGGCAGGAGTCTGAGAGAGAGAGGGGGAGGGGCTGAGACTGAGTCTGAGAGAGGGGGGGAGTCTGAGAGGGAGTAAAAGAGTCTGAGAGGGAGAGGCAGGGGCTGAGACTGAGAGAGAGAGAGAGAGGGGGGGGAGTCTGAGAGGGAGAGAAAGAGTCTGAGAGGGAGAGGGAGGGGCTGAGACCCAGTCTGAGAGAGAAAGGGGAGTCTGAGAGGGAGGAAAAGAGTCTGAGAGGGGGAGGGAGGGGCTGAGACTAAGTCTGAGAGAGAGTGTGAAAGAGTGAGAGAGAGGGAGGGGAGTCTGAGAGGGAGGGGAGTCTGAGAGGCAGGGAAAGAGTCTGAGAGGGAGAGGGAAGGGCTGAGACTAAGTCTGAGAAAAAAGAAGTGAGAACAGGAGGGAGAGAAAAGGAGAGGGGGAGGGAGGGAGTGGGAGAAAGAGTATGAGGGGGGAGTCTGAGATTAAGGAGAGTGAGGTGAGGGGGGAGAGAAAGAGAGAGTATGAGAGGGGGAAAGAGACAGAGTCTGAGAGGGAGAGAGGAACTGAGATTGAGTCTAAGAGATAGTGAGGGAGAGAAAGTCTGAGACGGAGAGAGAGAGAGTGTGTGAAAGGGAGATAGGGAGATGGGGGAGTGAACGTGAGTGAGTAAGTATGTATAAAGGAGGGAGAAGGAGGAGAGAGAGCGAGAGAGAAAGAGAGAGAGAGAGAGCGATGGCTAGGATCCATTTTCCCCTCCCTTTTTCTGTGGTGAAGAGTGCCGGGAGAGATGTAACCGATAGAAAAGGCAAACAAATTAAGATCCACCGCAGAAAACATGCGAACGAGCTCTCCTTTAACACTCAGTGTTCTGGAGGAGCCTCTGAGTGGCCTATTAGCTTTTAGCCCTGTTGCTCTTCTTTATCCCACTCTTCCAGTACTTCACACAAACTCACTCACTGCATATAGCACATCAAAATAAGATGAAGCTTTTCACTCAGAAAGAAATCCTGCATCATTCTCAAATCTGTACCAAGATGTTAAACCAGGCCTTGAGACTCCTAACTACCTGTTCATCTTCAGTACCTGCTCTACCCTGGTCAGCGAGGTCAGGGTCTGATGCTGGAATCTTATTAATCAATGATTTGTTATTGAACTTTCAAGTTGCATGGCTTCATTTTAAGCCTGCCTTAAGGAACCAGCCATTTAAAAGTGAACCTTGGATTAATAAAATATCGACTCAGGATTAATTCTGATTATCCCCCGTGAAGGATTTGCCCATGAGATCAGTCATCAAGACCTTTTTTTTTTTAGATTTTGTGCATGCTTTTTTAAGTAGAAAACTTAAGCATGCTTCTTAAATTTAAGCCACGTCATCAGGAAATGTCAAATTAATCCTTGGCTAAGGATACAATTAAAATAATGGAGCCACAGGAATAAAACCTAACACACACACACACACACACACACACACACACACACACACACACATTCATTCAATCCATGCTCAGTCTTAATCTTTTTTCTGGTGCAACCCAGTTCCATGATTTGATCCTGATCCTATTTGGCAAATTTATACCATTTCTCTTGGCCGTCCTGATCAGCGAGCGTCTCGCCAACACTTTTCACCCGTTACCAGTTTATAGTGAGCCAAATTCAATCTGCTTCCTCGGTCACCTGTCGAAACGTAACAGCCTGGGATGGATCCGTCTAACTGTAATAGGACAGTTGAGGGAGAGTTGAGCTCTGTGAGTGAAGAGCAATATATTGCACCGTTCTTTGCCCCACTGTGTGGTTGTAAATATGAAGTTTGCAATCGATATTTTTGGCATGAGTGTATATCACGTGCTGAGTTCATGCTGTACTTATTGATTATGGAGCTACTTCTTTAAGAGTTATCACTCTGTCTCCTCCCTGTGCATCTATCCCTATACACCTCCCAGACCTTCTCCTGCTTTATCCTTTCTTTCTTCATCTTCAGACATGAAAGTAGTCCATGCATTTAACTTCTCTTCATCTGACCTCCTTTATGATTCTTTTCCTTTTTATATTATAAAGTGAAAGTGAACTATTTGCCCAATGCAGAAGAATGTGACCTCCGCATTTGACTCTTGATCTGTGCAGGGGCAGTGAACACGCTTGCCCAGAGTAGGGGGCAGCCATAAACCACGGTGCCTGGGGAGTAGCTGGGGGGTTAAGTGACTTGCTTGTCCATTGTGGGAATTGAACCCCGGGCCGGTTTCCAAACCACAAGACGAGGGCTGTATTTGAAATGACATACTACATACTACTCGCATACTAAATATTCCTAAATGTAGTATGTAGTATGCAGTATTAGATCAAACTGTATCTCTGTATTGTACTACATGTACCCGGATGATGTACTACTCCGGTCAGATTTTCTAATACACAGATGAGCTAACTTCGTGGCGTACTGCAATCCCAGCATGCACCGTGGCCTCACTGGCTCCGCCTACTTTACGTTACATAACGCTGTATTATTCCATTATTTAATATGAACGTCATTTATTTAAATATATTTTAAATAGTCTTGTTGGTAAAGTTGTAGTTATTTTTAGCAGGTAAAAAAGGCTAACTGGTTGTTAGCATCGCTGTCACTGTACTTACATTTAAGTGCAAAAATAAAGCAATTACAGCTGTTTTAGACAGCAGTTTGGATCTCCTCCACCTCCTCCTCCTCCCACACACACACTTATTATTTGTAATAACTCAAAGGTTTTGGACATTTTTAAACTTCTGGCTCTTTAAATTCTCTCGGACGCATTCCCAGCTCACGTGACTGTGTAGTATGCTACAGGTACATCGACTTTTCTGACTCTACTACATACTACAGATGGTAGGCAGTATGCAGTATGCAGTATATACTACTGTAGTATGCAAGATGCAGTACAGTAAAATGCCATTTTGAATACAGCCTATGGCTGCCCCCACACTTTTGCACACATCTCAGCTAAATAGTCTACTAAATACTAAACAGAAGCAGTTCATGATGGATTTTAGACTTTCTACTGGATTCCTAGACTCCGAAATGGAAACCTGGAATTTTCAGGCCAAGAATTCAGTAGGGCTGCATCCAAAATGGCATACTTCAACAGTTCATGTTAGATTGGATCCAGTAAAGCAGTAGGCTCTTTTAACAATTTTAAAATCAGAGAAATGTGCTAAAGCTATTCATAATGTTCCTTGGGCTTGTACACAATCATAGACATAGAATCTTTGTTGGTAGACTATAGATCTATCTAACGAATTATGGAATAGATTATTGGACCACAGTGTGCTTTGTTTGCATAGTTCCAAATGTCCATACTATGTATTCGGACACAATTCCTGCTCTTGTGCATTGTTCAGAATGGAAATATGTGATTTCAGACACAGTCTAAGACTCTGCATTTCTAGATTAAGTTGAGAATAAGTGGAGATGTGCTGATACTAGCGTTTATGTGAGGTGAACACATCGTGTTCTTCACGAGAGTAAATATGAGTGTATGACACCATCAGATTTTTCTCCTCCAGTGTTTTTTTTTATATATATAACCTGAATTCCTGAAGAGATGCCACAGAATTTTGAAATACCTTTATTGGCCCTGTAGCCTTGACTGTTTAAGTGTGAAATAAAATACAACACAGCATGCTGTTATTTGAAAATACTCCACACCAGAGTAGTGTGATGCAAACTGCATTATAATCCTATAACAACACAGTGTGCTATTCCTTTTATACCACAGCAATATATAGTTTAATTAGTGCATAGTCAAAAATGACAGAAAACCTCAAAATACAGCAGCAATGAGCAACTTTTAGTCTTCTTTAAGTCTTCTTCTTTCTTTTTAAGGTTTCCTCCAGGAGCCCTGGTTTCCTCCCAGAGTGTGTGTGTGTGTTTGTCTGCCCTGCGATGGACTGGCACCCTTTTCAGAGTGTTTCCCTGCCTTTTGCCCAATAAGGATACCTGCCTCATGACCCAAGAGTATTAATAGCAGCTTAGATATTGAGTGAGTGACGTACGTTTTAATGTTTTTAGTCAAGAATGAGTGTCTGTGATAAAAGTACCTGTGGTTAATCTGTTACAGCAGAATTCCAAATATGTATTAGAATGAGTGCATAAATATAAACCTATGATTTCTCTTGTGACCAGCACTAGTGTGAAAGCTGTGCCCTTATATAAAAAAAACAGCACCCTCTGACCAATCAGACAGTATTGTGGTGTAACACAATTTACCGCAGCACTGTTGAATTCTCAAATCAGAGGGTGTTAATTAATTTTCTATAACAACATGACTCTGATAATAACATAAATGATAGCTAGATTAATGCGCTCCGTCTGTATTATTGTTGCTATAGTAACACATTATTCACAGGGGCTTGAATGCCGTAGTCTCTAAATAATCTAAAAATAATAACAAACGGATTTGAAAATGTAATACTTGAAGTTTTCCATTAACGTTTATAAAAGGAGTCTGGGGCATCTGCGCTTTGTACCGGTCAGGACGTTTTTTTCTCTACGGGAAAGTCTTCATGACTGCATGTCTTCCAGTGTCTTGGTAACATGACCAGCCACTCTTATATTGTTAATTTCAAGTGAGCCTTCAGTGTTTACAGCTGTCATAGAGTAAGCGATAACAAGAACTAACTTGCTTCATTAAATACACTATATGGCCAAAAGTGTGTGGACAACAGACCATCAAACCCGTGTGTAGTTCTTCCCCAAACTGTTTCCACAAAGTTGAAAGCACACAATTGTATAGGATGTCTCTGTATGCTACAGCATTATTTTCCTTCACTGAAACATAGAGGCCCAAACCTGTTCCAGCAGAACCGAGCTCCATGAAGACATGGTTTTCCAAAGAGTGTCCTGGACAGAGTCCTGATCTCAACTCCACTGACCACCAACTGCACCCCAGATCTTCTCCCAAGACATCAGTCCCTGATCTCATCAATGCTTTTGTGGCTAAATGAGCACAAACCCATGAAGACACACTACAAAATCTAGTGGAAAGCCTTCCCGGAAAAGTGGAGGTTAATATAACCCAAACCAAGGAAGGATCCTTAACTGCTGCAGATCTGGAGGATATTATAACATTATAAGGGGAATTAATTTAACTAGAATGAGTGTGATGGTGTGATGTCCACAAAGGTTTGGCCAGTGGTCTAGGAGACGAGATTTCTATAGGTGTTAATTCATGGTTTTAATTCAATGAAGGGAGGTGCCCATCTGATGACCCCTTGTGATGTAGTGGCTATTTATAACATAGCTGTAGTGAATGGACCAGGCCCTATGTGTAAGCCCAACTGTCAAGTACAGGATTATAGTCATTATATCCTGTATTAATAAATAATATATTGATAAAAATAAACGGGTATAGGCAAGCCTTTGCAAAACACATAGCAATGCTGTATACATTGTAGAAAGCTCCATAATGGCAGGGATTTGTTTAGCTATCATTCAATGGGACCCCTGGTACATCTAGAAACGTCATTGACAAGTGAACAGTATGTGTGCCTCCTTTCTGGCGAGTTCATGTCCTGTGTTCATTCTGATAGGTCTCGCCTTATCCAACAAGATAATGCAACACCAGACGGCAAATTCTGGTTAAAGTAACCCTTTTTTTGTGGACCGTTCTGCAGGAATTACAGTGTTCGCTTATAGTTACAGAATACATTGTTGTACTAAATATTTTTATTGTCCCTCCTTTTCAAAGTTTTTGCTGATAATGAATAAAAGTGTCCTTGATCCATTGCAACACTGTTTTCTGTACACTTTTGTAAGGAAAACCAAAAATGGTTGCTATGGATCTATACTTTTTTTATTTATTTGTTTATTATTTGCCATATTACCCTCTCTTAAACCTTGGGTAAAGTGTATAATTTTCAGCCAGAAATTCTAGCACCTTTAAAAAATGTCTCCCTTAGTGAGAGAACACTGTGCCAGGGGGTATTTATCTAAGTTGACAGTGCTCTGGAGCCTGGTAGTGCACAGTGTTACTATGGTCTGTGGTAAGTGATTTATGGTTATGCAAATTCAGCTGTCTGGGAAGAGAGTGGGTACTGCCCTGAAGACTTATGGAGAAAGGAGACTGACAGGCCTGAGTCAGGCTCATTGTGCTGAAGCAGCTGGAAACAAGCATGGAGAGAGGGATGGACTGATAAAGAGAGAGAGAGAAAGAGAGAGAGATTCTATCTTGGGAAAAGGAACATACAGCGTATAAGCTGTATATATAATATAAAGATTACATACATAATATATGATTAAAGAACCAGAACCCTTCAGACATCTTCAGGGTATGTAATCAGTAGAAAAAGAAAATAAGGTCGATAAAAATCATGTCCATATTCTGCAAACACAATAAGAGCAGTGAGACTGTGTCCTCGGGACAGCAGGACAGAATCCTCAGTGTGTACTTAAACGTTACAAAACATAACATTTTTTCTGTTATATATATGCTGAATCAGCATGATTTGGCGGGTCTTACCCAATCACATCATGACCTTGATACTTGGAAATTCGACTCTTGTGATACCTCCGGCCACAGTGTACTTGCAGCCTCCAGAATGCCAGAAGCACAGCATAGTGTGAGCACCCCCTACTGATTGTAGGACTTGAACTACATGGCACAAAGTTACATAACTTGATCTAATGTTACATTTAAGGGGAATATTAGAGCGAATAGGAATTCATTCCCTCTAGTTGGATGTGACAGATTGAATTTTTCAAATTCTGATGTAGCAAAGCCTAAGAATCATTATTTTGACTGCACTAGCAGCAGAAGTCTATATATATTTCATTTTATATATGTATGTATGCATTGGTTTGCAATTTTCTCGTCTACTAAAGTAGATCAAGTGTGGTTCAGACTTCATATTTTTCCAACATTGATCCTCCCTTTTCGCATAGGCAGACTTTTTAGCTCCGGATAGGTGTTATCGCTGAGACGCTTCAGGATTGGAGGCGAGGCTTGACACCAGATGGAGAACTGACACAGACAAGGCTGCCATGGCAGGAGGGAATGGAGCTGAAAAAACACATCAGACACACTCAGAGGCAGGTTATTTCAGGCATGAATACTATTACGTGCAGGTCTGGAATCATTGCACAAGCCATTGGAGCGCAGCACTGATTTTTCCTTCTGACTTATGACTCTCAAAGTGCCGGTGGTGGACTTTGGGATCTGGCTAGTCATGCTTCTAGGAAAACAGTTAAAAATGTCCCTTTGAGATCTGTCTGTAAGTCTTGTATATCATAGATATACTAAACTTTATGCTTTATGCAGGCTGGAGCCTGAAATCAGGCTCAGTTGTGATGTTCACTGAAATTTAGATGTAGAGATTCATGAGTACATACTTGATGAACACACTACAGGGCTTTTGTTTACCCTTGATAACATCTGCTGTAGTACTAAAGAACAGCTGGCAACACTGACTCAGTCTTTCTCAACCAGTGCTCGTAAGAGAAGAAAAAAAATAATCCTGTAATAGTCAGAGAAGGAATTTTTTTGCTGATCTCTGTACACACACACACACACACACACACACACACACACACACACACACACACACACAACCTCTATGACAGTCTCTAATTTCCTCCATTTTATCAGTTGCTTCCTGATATTGGGGCACAGCATGTAGAGAACAAAATCAAACACAACCTGAAATCCATTTCAGTTGTCTTTATCCTGTCTGATCGGATAAATGGTTCCGTACCAAAGGACTATAAATAGTAGGGTTACCAAAGCCAAAATCCAAATATTAATTAAGCTGTACTAATTAACTCATCAGTAACACTGATGAAAATATCAACACCCCCGCTATCTCTCTCTCTCTTTCTCTCTCTCTCTCTCTCTCTCTTTCTCTTTCACACACACACACACACACACACACACACACAAAACCATAAAGTGCACTGACCTCTGTAATTATTTAGATCCCTGCTAAACCGTTACAGCTCTGTTCATTTCTAGATGTTCACTGGTGTAACTATAATCTGGATTATCCTACATGGAGCATTAGTTTTTTGGGGGGCTAAATCTAGACGTCACAACCTTCCTATTGTGTAGCGTATCTGTTTTCTATAAACTGTAAGTCTTCTAGTGACAGCTCAGACAGTTCTACAGTTTGGAAACCTTAGATTTGAAGTAAGTAAGTATTGAAAGTGCATTCAGTTCAGTATGATTTTCATTTTTCTGCTTGATGGAATGCAAATCCAGGCTCTCTCTCTCTCTCTCTCTCTCTCTCTCTCTCTCTCTCCCTCTCCCTCTCTCACTCTCATGGCACAGTGGGTATTGCGTGGGTGCTGCCTGGGCTCTCATGCTGAAACAGTGCTGTGGCTCCGCCATCTGCCACGCTCTATTTTCATCCATGGGCTACGAGTCAAAGGATACATGAAAGGGCTTTTTAATGGGTTTGATGAGTTCTGTTTACGTGTTAGGAGTTTTCTACATGTACAAGCTGATGTGTGTCACAGTGCTATGAATGTGTCACAACATTTAAATAGTATTGTCGCCTGAAGTGGTAAAACTACACTGAAGTACCAGAAAAACTGGTACAGACTGTTAAACAACTACCAAGTTAGTGGTATGTCTACAAACATCTCGCACAGGTGAACACTATGTGTACTTCCTTTCTGATGAGTTACACAGGTTCATGTCCTTGCTCATTTTGATGAGTTTGGCCTCTTCTAACAGGACAATGCACCACCACATCTAGAGACACCAAATTATGGTTAGAGCAACACTTACAGTAGGGCCAAAAAGTATTTAGTCAGCCACTGATTGTGCACGTTCTCCTACTTAGAAAGATGAGAGAGGTCTGTAATTTTCATCATAGGTACACTTTAACTATAAGAGACAAAATGAGGAAAAAAATTCAGGAAATCACACTGTAGGAATTTTAAAGAATTTATTTGTAAAATATAGCCGCAAGTGGCGATAAGGGGTCCATGCATGACAGGGCCCATTCAGGCCAGATGAAGCACCATTTTGCAGCCTACACTGACCCCTATCGTCCAGTCTGTGTCAGTGCACTCATTTTTTTAAAGCAAATTGCCTGTGATTTTATGCAAAGAATTTAAATGCATACTGTAGAGCCCTCCGATCACCTATGTTGCCCAAAGTTGGCAACAAACATCATACTGGGATGATATTTAGGTAAGTAAATTTATTTGTTGATATGATTTAATTTTCCATAGTTATGCTCATTTAGGTTTGAAAATATGAAACTGATGATCATGTGCAAAGTAGCTAATTGTGTTGTAGAGCCTATCAAAGGCTGTTTTGGCTGAATTTTGGCATGCCACATCTTACTGTGATTATATGTATGTCAGTACAAATTTCCTAAGTTCTGCCCATTTAGGCTTGAAAATGTAATGCCTGTACTGATGTGTAAAGTAGTTAATTTGGCACTGCAAGATTTCTCTGTGGCCCATCGGGGTCAAACTTCAAATCTCAATTCAAACAAAACTGCTCAATAGCAGAGTTATAGCCATATTACTAAAAAATGTCGATGCTGCACCTACTCAATCAAGGTGTTGGAGCACAAACCAGTAAAAAAGTCAGAATTTTTTTATAATTATTTACTGTCAGGGTGTACAGATTATCACAAGACCAGTTTTGACTCGATCAGATAAAATTCCTAGAACTAGTTTGAAAATTGCAATTTTTTTATTTAACTGGCCACTGAGAAAAAAACGATGCATTTTTGTAAAAGACATGTAATGGGAAAGTTGCAAGGTCTAGTGCATAAAATGGAGCACGTTTCATATGGCCAAATGAAATTTGCTAGAAGATATGCTTGATTTTCTTGTATAGCGCCACCTATTGGCCGATCATTTTACAACTTTTGGGTTAATAGCAGATGGTGAGCTTACCATAGCATTCAAGTTTGGTCCCTATTGGTTAATGTTTAGCCTTCCAAATCCATGCTTGAACGTGATTGATCTATCAAGTTGCCATTGTAGATCCAAGTACAGTCTATGGCTAGGAACAAGCCTGCACATTTTCAACTTGCTAGGACATGTGGTTGCTGAGAAACAGTTTTTCGGGTATTACAGCACCTCCTAACGACATATTTGCCCCAAACTTGATAGGCTACCTCAGAATTTTGTCGGGAACATAGATTTCAAATTGTTTTATGGCCATTTTGTTTACAAAAGTCAAACTTTTTATTTATTTATTTAATTTATTTTATTTTAAATTATTTACTTTGAGTGTCTTCTGAATTTTCTGAGCATTTTTTCAGGTTTTTTGGCAAGAAACCCCAGGACTAGTTCGCAAAAGTAGGTTTAGCATATATTGCAATTATGCGAAAAAACTACGTACCCAGAGCAAAAAGTTGCAAATGAGAACATGATTGGGTTTAAAGCAAGGAATAAGGGAAAAAATTGATTTTTTATGTAAAAAATCGTTTTTAGGAGATATAACACAAAATGTGTTTTACTGCTCCATTGCGCTACCATGAGGCCTGCCATGAGGCATACCAATATGTGCCATTTTTGATGGCGGAGCAATTTCCTGTCATTTACCTGATCTATGTACCTGCCAAATTTGGTGTTACTGGGCCTTACGGTCTGGGCTGCAGATCACGTTTTATCTAAGAAAAAAAAATAAAAATAATAATAATAAGAAGAAAAATCTGAGCAATACAATAGGTTCCCTGTACTACGTGCATGGACCCTAATTATGGTGGAAAATAAGCATTTGGTCACCCAAACAAGCAAGATTTCTGGCTCTCATAGATCTGTAACTTCATCTTTAAGAAGCTCTTCTGTCCTCCACTTGTTACCTGTAATAATGGCACCTGTTTAACCTTGTTATCTGTATAAAAGACACCTGTCCACAGCCTCAAACAGTCAGACTCTAAACTCAATGGCCAAGACCAAAGAGTTGTCAATGGACAACAGGAAGAAAATTGTAGACCTGCACCTGGCTGGGAAGAGTGAATCTACAATAGGCAAGCAGGTTGGTGTGAATAAATCAACTGTGGGAGCAATTGTTAGAAAATGAAAGACATACAAGACCATTGATAATATCCCTCGATCTGGGGCGCCACACAGAATCTCATACCGTGGGGTCAAAATGATCATGAGAACGGTGAGCAAAAATCCCAGAACTACACGGAGGGACCTGATGAATGACCTGCAGAGAGCTCGGACCAAAGTAACAAAGGCTACCATCAGTAACACACTATGCCGAGAGGGACTATCTGAGTTTGGGGTTTTGCCATACACACCTAATTCACCAGATATCAATGTTATTGAAAACAAATCCGGGATGCCATGCAGGAACTTCTACAGCTCAGAATACAACAGAACTGTGTATTATTGCATACAGAATATTTCCGCAAGCTCATGGGGTCAACGAGTATTAGAGGGTTGCGCCAGTTGTTCCAGCACTTTGGTGTATACAAATAAAACTACACTTAGAGAGAGGGAAAATGACCAAGGGTTTGTAGTTCCCTGTCACAACCTCAAATCAAATTGCAGAAAAGTTATTACATGCAAAAGTGCTGCTGTCAATCTCAGTTCCACATCATTACACACTGCTGCTCAGCTCAGGATGAACTTGTCTACATGTGAGGCAGAAGCTGCATAACCTATTTCTGATGAATTATATTTCTGTTCTGTTTTGTAACAGATATGCAATACATGTAGAAAATGGATTTGCACACTAGTAAATGACCAAAGTAAGCCTAAAGAGGTTGGTGAACACCTCAGCACCTTCATTGCCACAATCCATTTGTGGGTTAATTGTCAGAAAAAGTGATTGTGCTTCATGAGCAAAACAATATTTAGCTGGACAGCAAAGGGTGTCTGTCAGAAACTGGAAGCATTTGATCAATTTCTTTCTGTAATTGGTACAGGACATTTTCTTCCAGCGAGTGCCGGATGTATGATATATAGACAGCCAGCCATTAATCACCACACTGACAAATCACTCAGAGGCGACAGCACTGTTACAGTAATGTATACGGATAATCACAGTGAACAGACTGCAGAGAAAATATCTCCCTTGTATCAAAATGTGTTTTAAAAACTTGGAGTCAGAGAAGGAGGTGACTAGGACATTTTGCATCCTTCTTAGGTTTAACCTGTTTGGACTAGAGTAATACCAGTTAGGTTTGCCTAATACAACACTTCAGGGCAGTCTATTGTTGGAAAATCAACAATGGGGTGGTGTGAGGTGAAAATTAACAATAGCTACGTATAAACTTGTGAAATGCCAGTGAAACCAGTTTCTCTTATCACTTAAGAAATGTTGTTAGGATTTCCAACCCAAATGGCAAGACAAAATGGCCATCTCTGAATTTTAGTTTCCCCACCTGGTTTATGATCTATTGAATGGTTAATTACATTCATCTATATTGTGTTTACCCTGCTTCTACCTGGTGTCTATTTAAACCCCACTGTTTCTTTTGTTCAGCACAAAGTATGTGGATCCTTGGTCTGTACCAAGCCGTTGTTTGTTCCTGTTATCTGGGTTTTGATCCTATTTACCATAATTTGACTTTGATTCCTGTCCTGCCTCTGAAAGGATGTTTGCATATCTCCTGACCCTGTGCCTGTCTTTATTCTGCTTTTTAGATTCTGTATTGGACTTTGTTTTTCTGGTGTTTTATAGTAAAC
>JAOVVF010000010.1:2979831-2993287 GCA_028565595.1 Duopalatinus emarginatus | reverse complement strand
CCTGACCCTGTGCCTGTCTTTATTCTGCTTTTTAGATTCTGTATTGGACTTTGTTTTTCTGGTGTTTTATAGTAAACACCTGCATTGTGTCCACCTCTGTCTTGGCGTGTTTCTGCAATCAACCTTTAACAGCTGTAAGGCTCACCAGCCTAAGTTTAATTTAGTCTTAAAATTAATCATTTTAAAAATGCAGCTGGTGTGTCATTGTGACTTCTGGTTGATCTAGATAACTAATCTACCTAGATTGGGACATGACAGACAGTGAGTGTATGTGTGTTATTGTGACATTACAGACTGAGTGTATATGTGTTAAAGTGACATTACAGACTGTAAGTGTATACCTGCGTCCGAAATTGCATACTTCCATACTGAACAGTACGGAAAAGCAATACGCGAGCGTCACTATTGTGTCCGAATATGCAGTATGCATCAAGCAATATACGGACAGCGCAGATGTTTGGAACTAAAGAGGAACAATATAAAAGTGTCTTTATTTTAATAATTTTGCTATTAATCATTTCTTCTGGGGTAAAAAACTTAATTCTAAGGTTAAATACATTTGAGTGTTATGATCCGCCACTGGCGTGGATTCAAATGTGGCACGCTGGCCTGGGCCAGGGAACGGCACAGAACAGCCAATCAGTGAGAGTATGCAAGGTGAGAGTACAACATAAAAGAAAATAATAATAATAATAATAATGAAAAATAACAAGTAATAACTAAAAAGGCGCACGCCAAGCCGCGGCATGGAGAGGGAGCGTCATGTGGCCTAAAAATGAATGCGGTGACCGACTCTTCCTCTCTCTTCAGGCTGGTGTGGAAGAGGAAAGGGCAGTAGAGGGGACAGGGCCTGGAGGACAGAGGGAAAAGCGTGGGGACTTCTACATGGAGAAATGCCCCAAGAAAAGGGGAAGTGAGGAAAGGAGCCACACCCATAATCCAGCTTTTCCCTAACAGGCTTATTACCTCGGGCCAGGCCCTACGTGACCAACCTCTACTAGGCATAGCTGATACCGTTGTCTCTGACCTTATCCCTAGTGCAGAAGCGCACAGAAAGCTGAATATAAGCAGAAATCTCTGCTTATATGGAGACTCAGCCAGGTGTTCCTCATCAGAACTAAACACGTCACCAGCCAAATAGGTTGACCAGTTTCTCCTGGTGGCTACAGAGGGAACTGGCCTATCCTAACATTGGGGATAAGAAAACGGCTGTGATAAGACTTTGGTAAGATAACAATAAGGCCTATTGTCATCAAAAAGGGAGACAAGGCAGATTGTGGGAACTACAGGGGCATCTCACTCCTGTCCACCACAGGGAAAATCATTTAGCACATTTTCTTCACGAGACTCCTTCCCCTATCAGAGGAGGACAACATGGTGGCGGTTGTCCTTCATGCATCATTGCCCCTACCCTCTTTACAGTATTAAAATCGGTTATTCTACACCTCACTGGACACAGCTTACCCACTGGTGTCCAGATCATATACAGAACTGATGGCAAGCTGTTCAATCTAAACCAGCTTCAAAGCCAAATCTAAGATCTCCTTCACATCCATCATGGAGCTGCAATATGCAGATGACAGTGCTATTGTAGCCCACACAGAAGAAGATCTCCAGCACACTTTAAATGCTTTTGCCAGGGCCAATACAATGAACATTAACCTCATGTTGACACAAGGCATTATCCATCCATTCATTTCCCCGTTAGCTTCCCCTGTGGTTCTTTACCAAAAAAGGATGGAGGCACCCCATTCTGTGTTGACTACAGGAAGCTAAACGCCAAAACCCACCTTGATGGCTACCCAATGCCACAAATCCAAGATATCCTTGAGTCCCTGAATGGAGCATGTGTTTTTAGCACACTGAACTTGAGAAGTGGTTATTGGCAGCTAGGAGTACAGCCAGACAGCATTGAGCCAGACAGTATTTGCTACCTGCTGTGGACTGTTTGAGGTTACGGTGATGCCATTTGCTGATCGAGCTGCAGTTCTAAATGCCCCAAAGAAGAAGCAGGCTACTTGGATGTGGACTGAGGAATGCCAGAGGGCATTTGAGGACCTTAAGCAAGCACTAACTTCTGCACCCATCTTAAACCAACCAGATACGAGGAGTTCCAGGTACAGGTGGACACCAGTAATCAAGGGCTAAGTGCAGTTTTGTTACTGGAGACAGAAGACAAGAAGAAGGTCATTCTTTTTGCATCCAGACTGTTGAAGGGAGCTGAGATGAACTACTCCAATTCAGAAAAGGTGTACTTGAAGTGTACTTTGTGGTGATAACAGACCATATTGCACTTTCTTGGGTCTTTAATTATCCTAAGCCTTCCTCCCAACTCAGTAGATGGGCCATCTGTCTACAGGGTTTTGAATTTACCATTCGCTACCGAAAAGGGAGGAGTAACATAGTCCCTGATACATTCTCACAGGCAGTTTCTGATCCTGAGGATGGCATTTTAGCCGCTCACCAGACAATGCCTCCCACTGTCTGTGTGTTATTGTGACATCACAGACTGTGAGTGTATGTGTGTGTGGAACCCTTGAGGGGTTTGGGACATGAAAGACACGGGGGACAGACGAGTCTCTGTAATCACGGCACTTTAGAGTGCTTTTATTAATCACTTCCCTGCATTTTTACACACTCACAGACACACATTCACACGTGCTGCGAATCATGTGGGTCACATCAGCTCTCTCTCTCGCATATAATCCAAACTCATTTATCCTTCTCCCAATTACTGCAACACACAACATACATTAGGAAGTTGATAACAGGTCCTGAGCGTTCGTTGTCCCCACCTCTCTCTCCATTCACAAATCATCGCCTGGCTACGCCCCCTGCCACATACCCCCACCACCCGACTCAGGCCGAGGAGCCATCAGCAGGCCCCCAACCCCCTGTTCGATACGTTGGTCTGTAAAATAAAAGGGACAGAGAAGTCAGCAGCATGTAAGAGTGGCCCGCCGCAGACAGCTGCCTTTACCTGGACAAAGGCCTGTTGGCTCAGCTCCGTCCACTGGACCGGATCTGGTGCCCCCTTTTTAGTGAGATTAGTCAGGGGGATAGTGAAGTCCGAATAATTAGGCACAAACCTATGATAAAAGCCAGCCAGCCCAAGAACCATTTCACTTTATTTTTGGTCTTGGGCCTCAGGTAGGCTGCAATCACTGCAGTCTTTTCAATTTGGGGACACACCTGCCCATGACCCAAGTGGAAGCACAGATACTGTACCTCCACCTGCCCAATTGTGCACTTCTTTGGATTGGCCATAAGCCCGGCCCACCTCAGCGATCTCAGGACTGCCCTTAGGTGTTGGACGTGCTGCAGCTAATCACTGCTGTAAATGATGATGTCATCTAGATAAGCTGTGGCGTGTGGGCATAGGAGGTCCATGAGTCGCTGAAACATTACTGGTGCCCCAAACAACCCAAACAGAAGTGTTACGAATTCATGTAATCCGAACCGGGTTGAGAAATCCGTTTTTTCATGAGATAGTGAAGTCAAAGGGATCTACCAATATCCCTTTGTCAAATCGAGTGTTGAATAAAAACGAGCTGCACCTAACTGATCAAGTAGTTCATCAATGCGAGTCATTGGATACATGTCAAGTTTAGACACCACATTGACTTTTTTATATTCTACACAGAAGTGGACCGACTCAGGCTTGGGAACCAAAACCACTGGGCTGCTCCACTCTGTGTGACTCTTCGGTTACTCCCATCTCAAGCATGGCCTAGATTTCCTCCTCTACCACCTTTTTTTGTGTTCAGGTAACCTATATGGGAGGCTTTGGACCACCGCCTCAGGAAGTGTCTCAATGTGGTGTTCTATGAGATCAGTGCGACTGGGCAGAGGCAAAAACATTTCCGAAAACTTAGCTTGTAATTGTGTTACCTGTGTTCTCTGGGACAGTGAGAGGTGGTCTCCACAGGGGACCAGGGTGAATTGGGCCACCTTTTTACTCCGGTCCCAGCTCCTCCCTCTATGGAACAACTGTCGCTAGGGCCACTGGTACCACCTCTCGACAGGGTTTGAGGAGGTTAAGGTGGTACATTTGCCATGCGTTGCCTCTGTCCATTTGCTTGACCTCATAGTCTGCATCCCGACTCGCCGTGTGACCTCAAAGGGTCCTTGCCACTTTGGAGCTTGACGTGGGCAGTAAAACAAGGACTTTATCTCCCGGTGTGAATTCTCATGGCTTAGTACCCTTGTCATACAGCAGGGCCTGTCGTTCTTGCACCTGTAGCAAATTCTCCTGTGTTACATTCCCCAATGTGTGGAGTTTTGCTTGCAAGTCAAGAATGTATTGAATTTCATTTTTACAGCATGAAGGTCCATTCTCCCAATTTTCCCTCATGACATCCAGGATGCTGAGAGGTCTGCATCCATACCGAAGTTTGAATGGGGGAACCCTGTAAAAACTTGTGGGACGTCTTGTACTGCTAATAATAGGGTTTTAAGCCACTTATCCCAATTATGAGCATTTGTGAACAAACTTACGAATCATGTTCTTAAGCGTTTGGTTAAATCTCTCCAACAGCCTGTCGGTTTGCGGATGGTACACGCTGGTACGGATCGATTTAATCCCCAACATTTTGAACCGTTTGTGCTTGTCAGTTAGGATCTTTTTCAGAATCCCAGTGGCCGGTGGATTCCCCAGGTGACATTCGCAACATGCTGCACACCACCAGTGTACATCGGCGCAAATGCCTGGCCAATAAAAGCAAGCCATTTTTGTGTTTTATCTACCCCTAAGTACCTTGCCATGGGGTTATGGTGAGCTGTGTGAAATAACATTTCCCGTGGGCTCTTAGGAAACCCAGGAAACTGAATTGTGATGGACACTATTGTTCACATCACCGTGTATACACCGCACCTTCACCATACGTGCCCTATCCAAAGCAGCGCCTTGAACCTGGCTTTGGTGAATCGCGGTCTGGTTACACCCAGAATCCACCAAGGCCTGGTGTGTACCCCCTTGGACTTACTGGTATCTGGTATATCCCAGCTCAATTTGGGCCAACCTGCAGCAAGTCGGGGGGGCCAGACCATTGCGGGAGACTGACGAGGGCGACACACGGAGAGAAAGCGAGAGAGGTTTGAGGTTCGCCTGTCCCCTGGAACGCCGGCAAGTGGTCCTCTGCCAAGGTGGCTGGTTCATACAAATTCAGGAAGGCTTCAGGGTCGTCTTGCGGCCCCATCTTGGCCACGGTAATGTGGCTTGTGACCGTCGACTCCTGGGTGGCAGTGGGCTCCTCATTGACTTCCGGTCTTCACCCTGTGCCTCCAGCAGGATCCGGAAGCATTCCTCCTGCTCGCAGTAGAACGTGAGCAGGGCCTGCTGGTTTGACTGCTGCATGCCGCGAGAGTCTGGATGAGTTTGGCCAGAGGCGAGGACTCCATGGTAGTTGTTCTTCCTTCAAATCCCAGGTTTCGGCACCAGTGTGGAACACGCCAGTGGTTCGGGGGGACATGGGGGACAGGCGAGTCTCTGTAATCACATGCTTTTCAGTGCTTTTATTAATCAATTTGATACATTTTTACACGCCCAATTCCAGTATGTGAGCGTGCAGTATGCACTAGATCCGCCATCTTTACAATGTCGTGTGACGCATGGTCACATCACAGCCGTTTTTTTTATCCCCAAATGTACTTTTTTAACCATAGAATTTTTTTTACCTCAAAAGAAATTATTAATAAAGATAGAACAGTGTGCTCAGTTTGTGTACTGCAAAATGTCTCCTGATGCAGTGCATCATCCGGGAACTTTCCGCGTACTACTTGATGCATATTGCACATTCGGACACACTAGTCATGCTCGCGTACTGCTTTCGAGTACTATTATGAATGTATGGATGTATGCGATTTCGGATGCAGCCTGAGCCTAGGTAGATAAGATATCTAGGTTAACTGTCTATGAGCTATATATTGACTCTTCATATACACACTATATAAAAAGAATATATACTGTAAATATCCACTTCTTTATTTGCCACCTTGGAATAACCAAATGAATTAGTTTTTTTCTTTATCATTAGTGTATGAAAGCATAATTGTTTGTTTGATTAAGAATTCGGTGTTTAAAATTGAGTTTCACATTTGCAAACTTGATTTAAATGCTAATTAGACAATTGAATTTCCCCTTTATTTGTGCATGCATAATTTAAAACACATTTACAAATTCAATCACAAAACATATGTAAATTCCATCTAACATTTCATTTATAATATTTATTGTGTACTTTTGCTATATTAAAAAAAATCCAGTTATTTGCTTTTGCTCATTCTCATACTTTATGTCTGTCTATATAAAACTTTTGCAATCCTGTTTGCATCTGCATTTTCACTGTAAACCTTCCTACACAGCAAAAAACTGATGTTATCAAGTAAAAATATCTTGAATATACAAAAGTTTCATTTATCAAGTACATTTAAATTGTTTGTAAACTTTTTTTTTTAAATAAAGCTCAAAATAATCTTGTTTTAATGGTTACTGATTTTAAGCACCTAGAAAGAAGCATAGTAATAATCCTTTATAAAAGGAATACATAAATTAGCATGTACTGTTCTAGGAAAACAATCGCCTGACACATCTCCAAACATCTCTTACAGGTGAACACTATGTGTGCCTCCTTTCTTTTCTTACACACATCCATGTCCTGCGTTTATTCTGATGCATTTGGCCTCTTCTAACAGGACCATACGGCACCACACAGGTCGAGAGACAAATTAGGGTTAGAGTTTGGGGTCTTGCCATTCCTACCTATGTCACACAACACCCTGTGGATCACAGAAATCCTACACCTCACCTTGTGGACCATTCTGCTCAGTGTCTCCAGAATATTTCTATATTTTTGCAGTCCCATGGGGGACCTACAAAGTATAAAACCGGTGTACCAGTTTTTTTCTGGCACTTCAGTGTATACAACCCTTTTAATCTCTCTATTGAAGTTAATTAAATTTTTAAAAATACAGCTCTTATTGTTACTGAGAATCTCCAAAGCAGAAAGCAGGACTCAAAGAAACAGCACTGCTATGGAAACTCCTACTATAAATGTTGAATGTTAAATTTGTTTTTCTTTCACAAAGATTCACTAAAGCAACATTTTTTTGTTTCTGTTAAATGACTGGGTTTAAGTCATGCGATCATCCACCATACAACTCTCATTGAGTTACTTTTTACTATGAAAACAATAGGCCACATTTATCAAGCTAGACTTATTTTCATAAATCTTTCCAGCATTTACCCAAGAATTTCATTATTCATGAAAATCCCATAAATTCGGAAATATCCTGCTGTATATATCCTACTCATGCCCCTGAGTGTGCATAAATTTACACATAAGATGACTAACTAACTTGTTCGACTTCAGATCATATCATTTGCATGAATTACAACACTTTTATATTTGGTATACAATGTTGAAGTTTAAATTTTAATAACTTCACAGCATTTATCAGACACCTTTATTCTGAGTGACTTACAGAAGCTTTATAAAAACACATCCATATGCTAGTTCACTAAGTCAGGGACTAAAGCACCATGCAGGACATTTTGTAGATACTAGTCATGCCTTTCAGTCCATCCATCCATCCATTCATCTCCTGCTTTTTTGGGGTCCGGGTCACAGTGGCAGCAGTCCAAGCAAAGAGGCCTAGACCTCCCTCTCCCAAGCTACCTCTTCTAATGCACCTGGGAATATGATGAGGCGTTCGAGGGCCAGCTGAGGGGTCCCAGTTGGAGGTGCCTGAAACACCTTACCAGAAAGGCATCCAGAAGGTACCCTACCCAGATGCCCAAACTACCTCAACTGGTTCGTTTTGACATAGAGGAGCAGTTGCTCTACTCCAAGTCCTGATAACGCCTCACCTTATATCTAAGGGAAAGTCCAGACACCCTGCAGAGGAAACTCATTGCACAAACTCTTCTGTCTTGTAGTCTTTACCTTTATTGTTTATGTGGTGCACCCAGCTGTTTGGGCGCTTGACCTTTTTACTGGGTTATGTGGGCATCACTACATGCAAATGAGCTGTAAATATGCTTTACACTTTACAGGTCCATGTTTATACACACAAGTATCAGCCTTTCAGAACATTTTGAGTTGTTTGTCCTACACAAACATTCACACAACTTTATTGATAAAAAAAAGACTGATAAATGAGGCTCAATATTGGGCCTTAATATAGGCCTGTGATATGAATAACAGTGCCATAGTGTTATAAAAACAAGATGTGAAAATCCTATGTGGGATAAAAGTAGGATTTCACTTCAACTGGTAAAAATAATTGTGAAAATAATTATTGTAATGCTGAGCAAAATAATCATGATTATCCTGTTAGTCATCAGTGCACATTTGCATTTGATTATCTGCGAACACTTTTATCCAAAGCAAATTGAGACATGATATGACAAAGCAGGTGAGGGTTAAGAGCCTTGCTCAAGTATCCAGTCAGCAGCAGTGTGGTAATGCTGGGGTTTGAGTTTACAACTTTCTAACCTGTAGACTGCTGCCTTAACAGGAGGTGTATAATATGCTTAGTATGAATGTCAAGAGTGCAGAACATAAAATGAATGAGCCGTGCCCGGCATGCTTATCTCATATAAACCAAAACCTAAACATTCATGGAACATTTAACACCTGGAAATAGTATCATGATGGGAGATCTACTGTGTTATCAGGGCTGTCTTACCACAGGATCCGGCTTTCTTGGCCTGACTTAATCGGTTATAAATAATATAGAGAGTGAAGTGAATACACTAATGGGGAAGGGCAAGTGTGTGGATGCTCTAATCAGAGCTGCTCTATCTATCTATCTGTCTGTCTGTCTGTCTGTCTGTAAAGAGGAAACTGGTACACTAGTCTACTACTTGGTATGAGGGGCATAGACGCCACAAGCTGACAATTGATCCTTCTCTATAAATGTTAATATGACATAAACATCACAACACCTTTAATTAAAGCAAGTTCTGCTCCTCAGTCCAATAATTTATTCTTGTTTCAAAGGCACAGTTTATTTTCATCCAAATCACATGCGAAGGTGCATGTTTCCTACAGACTGTAAGCACTGAGGCTATAGTACTACCAATAATACCTGCATACTCACCAAAAGGTCCACTACAATACAGCAACCTCTACAATGTCAGGACCCACCCACTCTCCTTGTGCTTGGCAAATAACATCACCGTCAGCAAAGTGAATATGAAAAGTGATCATACAGAGAGCAACAAACAGCACCTCTGGCACATAGATTTAGTTCATTGACATTCACAGTGTTAACATAAATGATATGTTGTATCAGGCGGCAACGAAATGTTATAAAAGGCCAAAGGTGCTTAAATAGGTGGGAAAACAACCTGGTATCTACTATACCACTTTTTAAGTGTCTATTCCTAGCTTGCTCGTTTTATTCTGAACGTGAAAGTGAAAGGGAACTACCTGCCTACTGTGCCACACAAAGAAAGATGACCTCCGCATTTAATCAATCAGTGCAGTGAAACACACACACACACACATACCAATGAACACTAGGGGGCGATGAACTCACTTGCCCGGAGCTGGGGGGCAGCCCCAAACCACGACGCCCAGGGAGCAGTTGGGGGAGTTAGGTGCCTTGATCAAGTACACCTCAGTCGTGTATTGCCCTGTCAAACTTGGAACCTTCCAGTCACAAGACAGGTTCTCTAACCACTAGGCCACGGCTGCCTCAGATACTCACTAAATTAATCTGAGACTTATGGTCACAAATCTCATGATCATCAATGACAAGTAATTTTCAATTAATTTGATTCATGTATATCTATCAAGCTTTTCACAATGTGGGGTTAGATCCTTATTGAGCAAGCCATAGGCAACAATGTCAACAAAAACCTCCTGAGAAATCATGAGGACGAAACCTTGAGACGAACCAGAAACCTCTTCTGTCTGACACCAAATGTGTTATTATAGGTCGTATACAGGAAGTTGCAGAGTACAGAAAAGTAGGGCTAGCTTGTTGCTAAGCTACTTACTACTGTTTGTGTTTGCTGCTGTGTTGCAATTTCAGTCCAAAATGTTGCATTAAAGTTAGAAGTTCACTATAGTAGAACAGAACCAATAGCCACATAGTCCTGCAATTGTTAAAGTGTGCTAAAAGTAGCTCTTTATTAGCTGTCACAAACAAACACATTTGAGGAAGTGTTTGTGTTCTTTTCCACTGTGGAAGTCGAATGTCTCGAGACAGGAAATGACTTTTAGGAGCTTACAAAGCACCACAGATGCAGCTTTATTTCTCTTGTATCTCAAGATTATAGATGGTATCATCTTGTACCATTAGCATATATGAATGATATCATGTACCATTAGCATACTAGGCCTATGCCACACTGTTATATACTGGTCTTAAGGGGATTCTGCCATAAATTTCATAATTTCATTTCCAGATATTTTGATCACCATTTTTCTTCTGAGCTCATTCAGGAGGCATTATTTAAACATCATGTCCCTCAAGTTGGCTGGTAAGACCACTAGGGTCCACAATAGTATAGTTGCAGATTTCTGAGTGGCCTTTACAAGTGACAGTGACAGTGGCAGTGAAAGTGTAAGTAAACTGCTCTTATAACCACTGTGCAGTGGAATTGACATTTGCATTTGACCCGTCTGTGCAATGAAACACACGTACACAAGAGTGAACTAGGGGCAGTGAGCACACATGCCCAGAGCGGTGGGCAGCCATATCCGCAGCACCTGGTGAACAGTTGGGGGTTAGGTGCCTTGCTCAGGGAGCTTCAATCGAGTCTTGACGGTTGCGGGGTTCAAACCTGGGACACTATTTTAAAAATTTCCTCTTGTGTCAGTCCCTGATTAAATTATTATGTAACCTATAGCATGAACTTTGACATCATGAGATAAATAAATCATTATATCAAGATAACAGCACATAAAAAATATAATACCTTGTGACGGTTTCTGACTTCAATAATGTGTAGTATGAACATAGTGTGATGAGTAACGAGTCCTGTGATAAGTGCAAGACTTTATGATTACAGCATCAGCAGACCTGATATCAGTGACCTGAGACACAAAAATGACTACTAATAAGAACTGATTTCCTTTAGTAGTAATCCTCTATTAACTCTATTAGTGCAACATGAAATTCACACTGGTTGAAACTGAGAAGTGCACATACTCCTCCTCGTTTTATCCGTCTGCTGCTATCAGGTGTCACATCTGACAACTGATCCAATTTCTCTGGCAGCCGTACATGAACATACATCACCCCATTAGAGTCTTTTTACAGTCATAAAACCAGGGACATTCCCAAAACTACAGCATAGATGGTACAGACTGTACATATTTTTATAGGAATATGGTGTAGATGTGTAAAAAAGTACAATCCTCACCACTGAAATACCTACCTTTTTACTCTGAGCTGTCTGTAAATGTTTAGAGGAAAAAATGGAACAGATGTTCATTCTGCTGAGCTGAAGGATCCTAATCTGACACCACAATTAGAAATGCTCAGACCCCCAGTGTGAACTGTCAGTGTGACAGACAACTAGAGCTCACCAGAGAAAATCAAACTGACAACTTGACTGCTAAGGGATATGAAAGACATTACAAATGTTCAAGTGCACAATTGTATAGAATGTCTTTGAATGCTGTAGTATTACAGCTGTTTTCCTTTAAGTGGAACTAAGTTTCTCTCACTGGAACTAAGAGGCCCAAACCTATTCCAACATGGCAATGCACCTGTGCACAAAGTGAGCTCAATGAAGAGATGGTTTGCCAAGGTTGGAGTGGAAGAACTTAAGCAGCCTGCACACAAATACCTGACCTCAACCCCTCTGAACACCTTATAGTTGGATATTGCGGTTTAATTTTTCTGATCATTTATAAGAGAAACATGGCCAATGTAAGCATTTCTATTCTACTCTATGTATTTTAATGTATTATTGTCTAAGAGACAAATGTGGTTGCTGTGGTACAGTGGTAACATCATCGGCTCCCATGTGAGAGACCTGGGTTCGATTCCTGGTTTGGGCAGCCAGTCTGTACTACACTGATAAGGGTCCTTGGGCAAGAGTCCTAACACTACATTGGCCTACCTGTAATACCAGTAACCTTGTAAGTCACTCTGGATAAGAGCGTCTGCCAAATGCCATAAATGTAAATGTAAATACCATAAACAATGTGCCATGTGCTGGTGCCAAGGCACACACATACACGTAAAAGACCTAGCACTGAATGTAGACTTATGACATCTTTCATGGACATTTATGACATAGTACTTGAGACTTATGATACAGTATTATGACACACAAATGAATTTATTTGGCTTCTTTGATCACTTTAATCACTATCAACATGCGGCTCTGTGACTGTGATCTGTTTAAAAGGATCAGACAGGTCTTGACAGCACAGGCAGCCAATAAGGCCATGCTTAGATAATGTGAATGATGGTTGATCTTTCAAAACATTTGCAGTGATTATAATGGGGGAGGCAGAGGAACAAGCACAAACAACACTCAAACACTGTGGAACAAGGCTGGGATTTCTGAGGAATACTGTGTAGCCATTTAAGTTGTCTCTAAGAGGGTAAATCACCTCATAAATATCATAAAAGTAATGGTGATCAGGATTAGTTTGATGGTTTGTAACCCATCTGTGAAAAGAAAATGGAATTAGAATTCCACACAGTTCTACCGCCCCCTAGTGGCGCAATATCTATCCCTGACTTATATACCGGAAGTAGAAAAACTCACCGTCTCACGTGATACTAACACTAACATTAAAAGGTTTTATTTTAACAGAAAATCCCACATTAGTATAATATGGTGTATTACCAAGTAAATATCATAATTATGTAATTTGTAAAAAAAAAAAAAAAAAAAAAAAAAAAGTAACTTACGTTTGTGTCACGTGCACTTTCTTCGCGCGCTTCCGCCATGACGTCACCAGCCCCGACCCGCCAACAGGAAGTGTTTACGCTCCCTGTTTATTTTTATTTTAATATTAGACATGTCTGTTTTTTGTAATAATTATTTAGTTTTTATTGTTACATTTGTTTCCGGGAAGCCTTCAACATTATTTAATGGATTTAGTGGTGTATATCGTTATAGAAATCGGCCTATTGGTTGATGAAACGCCTCCAAAAAAAACCTCTCGTTTCTGATTGGCTCCTGTCCGCGCATTGCTCTGCTCCCATCATGCATAGCGAGAGTTTGTATGTAGTTTTAAATCATGTAAAGGTTCGTTTATTAATCAGATCGAGCTAGTCTGTGTATGTTCAGTTGATATTTATTACATTACTATTCACACTTTGATTAGCTATTTAATTTTTAATTACCGTCAGTGGGTGTGTTAATCGTTTGAACCCCTTTCTAAGTGGCAGGCGTGACATCTTTAGCTTTGCGCAGTGGCAGTATCGTAGCCTATGAGGTTTATCCGAGGCGCGATTATTGCTAGTTGAAAACTTTACC
>JAOVVF010000010.1:2926879-2937977 GCA_028565595.1 Duopalatinus emarginatus | reverse complement strand
AAACAAAATGTACTGCTAATCATACAGGTTTAAAGTGTAATGGAAATAATTGATTTCAAGATATGCATGATTTTATCATGCATTAAAAATCATGAATTAAAAAAATCATGCATTATAGGTTATATCACTATACAACCAGGTTATTAAGGCTAAAATATCTCTTCTGTAAATAGAAAAAGGTGACAGAAGTCAGGCATTTTAACCGACTTTAGAGCTCTATTTTCAGTTTAAACGACACAGGAGAGTTGTTCCCACAGGTTACATTGTATTGCATTTCTATATTTATTTATTTAAAAGTATGGTAAACTGTATAATACATTTTGTTTACAAAAATAAACCCTTGTTTATAATAATTTTGTTTTATAGAGACAAAAATGCACCTTGTTTTGCATTGTTTATGGTTTCAAGATAAAAAGGTGTCATTTCAGTCATTATTTTTCTTAAATTTTTGGAACTGAATCATAAAACCCACTATCATGAACGGATTTTGAACTGTGACCAGAATGTATATTTTCACCTGTTACTTTTTTATTTATAGTCAGCTGATGGGAAAAAGGTAGCATATGCTGCAACAGGGGGAAAGCACATGTGTAGACTGTCTGCTGTAATACCTATTATGATGGAACTTATAGATTTATTGTAAATCCAATGTATTGCATGTTGCTGTAATTCAGTGTTGTTGAGGCAACACGTAAAGTGTTCTTATACTCTGCATTTTTTAATAATTAAAAGTTTTGTTCAAGTGGTACATTAGTAATAGTTTTTGTCTTCCACAGCTGACCTGGAATCATGACTCAAGCTACCATGTCTGTAACCCATAATTATCTCAGTTAGCTCAGATACCCCTGAGACCAACTCTGTTGCATGTCAGCTGAGGAAACGCGAGTATCTGCCTCTTTCCTTTCACACTCAACCAATCAACTCCACTGCCCAGGCTATTTTGGGACTAATTGATGTCTAGGTCTCGAATGTGGCAAGACCTCGGAATAGATCTCCTTTTTCATGCTCTCCCCTGGAGATTCTGAAATTTGAATCAATTCTGTCGTTTTAGACATCCATGTTGCCAAAATACAATAGGACAATTTTAAAGCTGCTAAGAGTGCCTTTGTCAGTTCAGCACTGCAGCAACACCTCAGTTAGAAACATGAGTCATGCTTGTGCTAGCATGAAATACATATCCTACTGACACTGGAGCAATATAAACCCACTGTACCTGGTTGCACCAGTCTTTATACCGTTATCAGATACATTTCACATTTTTAAGCCGCAGTGTCACAAATACCCAAATGGACATCAGTACTGCAGTAAAATGTCACAATTCTGGGAAAAATGAAAAGTGGTCAAATATAACAATGTGAATTTGCCACAACGTGTGCTGTTGCAGAAAAGATGTGCAACACGGGAGGGTGAGGTCATGACAGGTAAAAATAATTGGCTAGTTAACGAACAACAATATATAAGGCAATTCTGCCATTTCTTTCTTAGTTACTTTATATTCATTTGTAGGCGGAATTACGTAAAAATAAGTAAGGATACAAACAAACCTACCTGATCATAACTATTTGAGTCATAACTATACAAGACATGTTTTAAGTCCTGAGAGAAATTGAAGCAGAAATTGAAAGGTTATCCTTTGTTTGGATTAATTAGATTGCATTGATAGACATATCCTGTTTATCTTATTTAATAATATGATCTAGCTTAAACCTGTGATAGAATGGAGACCTGTCCAGGGGTTATTCCTGCCTTGCTCCCACTGATTCTGCATGTCCTCTGGACAAACCATGAACCTGACAGACAAAGCAGGTAAGATAATGACTGGATCATCTAGATTAAACTGATGTGGGTTTTAGTTTGAGGTTTTGTACCCCAAACCACATGCAATAAAAAATAACTTCAGAATGCAAACAGATTCGAACTCGGCTGTTAACATAAAATGCTCTCTTATACCCATAACCTGGGGCAATTGATGTTTCATTCCTTCTGGGCAGTGTTGTCCAGTTCCATGAATCCCATCGGACCCATCCTCCAGTTCCGAGAGACACAGCCACCTAATTACCAAAGAAACAAAGCAAGCTCAAAATAACAGTAAGCAAGCGAACGATTTTCTCTGGTCCTTGTGACGTCAGACTAGCCATGGCAACTAGACTGCTCTGATGACACAGCCCAGTGTCTTCAAACATTTTCTTTATTAACATCAAAGATCTGGCCTTTCCAGCCTCTAATTATGCTCTGCTCTTTGCACGTAGAGTGTAACACACTGTATAACACATGACTCTTATGATCATAAACAGAAACATAATAACACATGCATAAACCTGAAAAAGAGAAAACATGCTGTTTTGAGTTGTCCATTACAATTTGTTGACGATTGTGTGTGTGTGTGTGTGTGTGTGTGTGTGTGTATGTATGTAGGAGGTGGGGTGGGGTGGGGTTTAGGAGAAAAACAGAAAAACACAAAGAAAACAGTCCCCACCAAAGCTTTGCAGTCAGCAAACTGAAGAAAGGGAGAAAAGACAGATACATGACATGCCTGCAGGTGATTTTCGGGTAGAACACATCACATAGTTTTTATTCTTTGAAGACTTGCCAAATATATCCAAAACTGCATGACATGATTTATTGATACATGGAAGTGTAACGGAAAAAATAAACCTGTAACATAAGCCCCTTAAGACCTACATGATCTCACACTTCTTTACAACAATTTACAACAATCCATAACCATTTGTACAACAAATTGTATACACTGCATTTTATCGAGTGAAAATATCTCACATATCGGATGTAACTAGTGTTGTGGTAAATACAAGAATACAAGACTATTAAAGCTATTCCCAAATAAATAACACTGATTCCTAGGACATTTCTAAAGACCTTATTGTGGAGAAACTCTGCATTTAATGTTAAAAATGTATTTCTTATGAGCTGAACTGAAAACAATAATAATACTGGCTTTTTATGCATGTACAAATATATTGTTATCTTTTAATTAATATAAGAAATACAAAAGTAAAAAATTCCTTTTTAGTCATAAAAACCGTTGCTGACTTGCAGTATCCATTAAATACACAATCACAATGATAATTTAATTTGGAGATATTTTGGTGGTTATGCTCCATGGAAACCAGCCTGAAGTCTCCAGGTCATTAGATTAGTCTGGGAAAAGGTGATTAATTCCCTCATTTGAGCTAACACACTCTCTGCTGAATCATTTGCTTGAAAAGAAAAGAGCCTTTGTGTAAACGTGACCCTCTCCTCGTATTCGGGTTTGGCTGAAAGAGTGTGAACAGAACCATTAAATCATCTGTGGTATCAGCAATGTGTACATTAACATGTGCAAAATCACATTAGCTTCTTATAGTTAATTGAGCATCCATTCTGTTATCATATAGGTTTGCCTCTAAGGTTTTTCTATTCTCATGAATCAATAAGAATATTTTGTTGGTATAATGCTTGCTAATTCAGTTGGGTGCAGTTGCCATGTCAATTCAAGCCAGAACAAAAAGCATGGGTAGAACATCACAGCAGGGGGGATGACATTCAAATTCTGACTTCACAATAACATTTTAATGCACGTTTTCAAAACTGTACCTATTAATGCTTTAGAATAAATGCACTGCAAAAAAGACATCTTAGCATGTGACAGTATCTTTAATATGTATCTACACCAGATATATACTACAATTAGCTATAAAAGCAAAAACAAAAGTATCTGCCAATAGACAAAAAAATAAAAACATTACAATATTAAATTATTACAAATATTACAAGACTGAAATGAGTAGAAATGTCTAGACATAGACTTAATACCTTTCTTTTTAGTTTACTATAATTTTATTATAGAAAACATAATAAGATGATCTATCTCCTACAGATCTTTCTTTAGCTTTGTTCCTCCACCCTAATTATATCATAAACTACTTTAATTCAGTTTAGTTGAATTTTATTTGTATAGTGTTTTTAACAGTGGACATTATCCCAAAGCAGCTTTAGAAATATGAAATCTGGGTTTTACATTTATAAAAAGTGTATCCATGTGTATCCCTGTAACTAACTAAAAGACTAAATAATTTACTTTTATATATATATATATATTTTTTAAGATCAGCTTTGTCCTCGATTGCAGATTACATATATACAAAAGTTTGTATTTACGCAGTGCTGCATTAAGAATTCTAATATCTTGCAATGGTTAAAAAGTTGACAAGCTGATACTGTAAACCACAAATTTAAAGGATTTAGGTTGCAAATTGTTTAAAAAATCCAGCTGAAGAGGTGTGCTATAAATCACAACAGGTCAGGCCAACCATGTATCCAGACTACCAGGTGGATTACATTTAACTTGAGCAGACAAAACAAAACCATTCTCCTCTGTGATTTGTAGGCCAGCACTGCTCTTTAGCAACCTGCATTTCTGCCAACACTACCCATAATATGATTCCTTTTTCATATTTTCTCTTGAAAGATTCCTCTTAATACTTAGTGTTTTTTTTTTCTCTCGCCAAAATGATATGGTACAAATCCCTTTTCTGGGCAAAGTGGGCAATAAATTTCATATCAATGTCAATTCTCTTATTTAAACTTAGCCACAGATAGAGAGCAGGGATAGACGACTTGGAGAAATGCAGAAGAATATAATGAGGTCTTCAGATCTCAAGGATCATGACGCTCTTGCGGAACATGGTAAGTTTCTCCACTCCCCTAATAGCCTTTAAAAGAGTATAATTAATTATTCTCTGCAACTGTGCATATTTACGTCTGTTTCATTGACAGATTATGCAGTCAGAAAACTTCCTCATACGACTGAGCTTTACTGATCTCCTGATGTTTTACCAGGCCTAAAATATACTGAAGTTAATCTCTCTCTCTCTGTCTCTCTCTCTCTCTCTCTCTCTCTCTCTCTCACACACACACACACACACACACACACACACACACACACACACACACACACACACACACACAGAAAGGCACACACAGAACAGACAATCGAAAGGTCTTGCATGATATTGCATGGTTAAGTGCAATATCACTTGGGTGGGTAGTGTTGCTGTCCGTGGTTCGATCCTGAGCTTGGGTTACTGTCTGTGTTTAGTTGCCTGATGCTAGGTGAATTGGCTATTCTTAATTACTTTATATGTGAATACGTTTGTGCTGTTAAGTGTGGTATGTTATGCAAATACATGCTTAACTAACAAATCCACCAATATAACCAATATACAGTACATATTACACATATTAAGTATAATATAAAAGTGCAATACATAACTTTTTTACATGAAAATTTTTACACAAGAAATAAATGTATATAATGCTATGTGATTACTCGATTTCAGCATTAACGTACTTGATATGATCCATATCAACTTAAAAGTTGAAGTTGATAATAGAAAGTCTACTTGTTCCTGGCTGACAGTAGTGGAACGACGTGGTTTTCTGCTGCTGTACCTCATCCACTGTAGGGTGTAATGTTTTGTGCATGCTGAGATGCTTTTCTACTCACCACAGTTGTAAAGAGTGACTATATGAGTTTTCACTATATGGATTATTACTACATACTTCCTGGCAGCTCATACCAATCTGGCCACTGTCCTTCAATCTCTCTTTTCAGCAACAGACACGCCGAACTGTTGCTTACTTAAGTTAATTTGTTTTCTGCACCTTTGTGTCTAAAATATTAAGACTGTTGTGTGTGAAAATCACAGGGGATCAGCAGTATCTGAAATACTCAAACCAGACCATCTGGTAACAAAAACAAGGATTACTTTTTTTTGTCCTGATGTGAGTAACTGAAATTCTTCACACGTATTTTATACATGAGCTGCAGCCACATGCTTGGATAATAGGATAACCACAAAAACTAAGCAGGGCTACATGTGTTCCTAATAAAGTGGACACTGGGTCTAAACACAAGAGTAGGGATCAGATATATATATACCATTTCTAAACTGTGTCATAAACTTTACAAATATCAAAATTTAATTTTCAGCTGTCATAACGATTTCAATCCTAATGTCAAGGTGACATAACACTAGAGTTTCATCAGATGACACAGATTTCTATTGACATGTTTTATGACAGTTTTTCAGTCTGACTCATCAGGAGAACATGTCGGAGTCAATATAGCTGTACGCTGATGTGTCAAACTTGTGCCGAACTCACTGTAACTCAGGGTCACGCAAGATAGCACAAATTCATCCCTAACTTAGACATAGTTATATTATTATATCATACAGTTATACATTATAACTATATATATGTTATATAGTTCTACATAATAAAAGTAAAATCACTTTTCAGTAATGTAGAGAAAATATTCATTACTATTATTTTGAAGTGCCATAGATTTTCATTAAAATCTTAAAAATGGATAACAAAAGTGCACTTCACTTTACTTTACTTTACAAATAATAGATTTTAGTGAAGTGTAAAATCCTATAATTATGACCTACTACATAAAATAACACTCCTTAAAATCCAGAATAAGATCAAAATACAGCACATGCTTCTTTTACTGTTAATCTCTTTGTTATTTATCTCTAGAATAGATGTTCTACACACTTTCTATTTTGATGCAGAAACATAACAACTAGATTAGATTCACATTTAGATTTCAAGTCACACTTTTTTTTTAATACTGTTTCACGCTTGTACAGACGGACAAAGCAGCAGGGTATTGGAGTGATGCAATAGTGGGACTGACTACTAGGATTCTGGGTCCTAGGTCTGGATTCTGTGAGGAAAAATTGAAATCCAAAGTTTGTGGTGTTAAAAATTGGTGGCTTCCAGAGGTGTATCCCTTGTTCTCAAAGGAGCAAATGGTTTAAGTCTGCACATAGCATTTATGTAATCATGTTTTGTTTTTTTTTGCAAAGACAAAAATCATTGTAACTATATGAGTAACCAGTAAAGCTAGTTAACATTTTAACTATTTAAGTGGTTAAGTAGTTTTTTTTTTTGATAATGTTTTTTGTTACATTATGCATGACTGAGTTAGGCATACGTCTATGGGACACAGCAACAATAGTGTTGCAAGAGTGCAATACTTTGCTGAGCAGTGATTACAGAAGACAATGAACTGAGGGTCAGATTACAAAATGCTAGTCAAAACTATATGACTAAAGACCAGAAATAAAAAAACAAACACATAAGCATATGTGCACAAAATAGGCAACAGAGCAAAATAGAAAAAGATCAAACGAGAACAAACTAGACCCACATGCACACATGATTTGGTGGCATGGATGGGATTCAGGAATTGAGGGAAATCAGAAAGTAGGCAAAAGTGTTTGGGACTCAATTCTAAGTTTGTAATTTTTCATAAGCAAAAACAATTTTTAGCTGTGTCTGCATTTGTGTATGGTCCTCCTCATTATGAATAATAATAATAATAATAATAATCCATGGCTTGTGTTATTTCCACTCAGTGGTAACTTTGATAGTGCCTGAATCTCAAGAGTAATTCATGCAAGATGAACAGTGTGACCTACATTTACTTGGAGAGGTATGAGAGAGAACAACAATACCCAGATAAGAGCTTTGAGCTCTTTCTCAGAGGAGGCTCTTTCTTCGAGCTCTTTCTCTGAGGAAGAAGGATCTTGTTTTAGCTATCTCTCTCCAGACACAAGTGCTTTACAGTAATAGGATGCCATTTCGAAAGCCTGGTTTGTAAATATTTTTACAGCACCACAATGCAGCCCACTTTTCTTGCATTTGCATAATTTGGAAAAGAAAAAGATAGACCTTTTCCGCCAGAAGTCATTTTCTGCATACTGCTGCAAAAATCAAAAGAAACTAAGACTATGGTTTTAACTCCATTAAAATAATCAGCGGTGAAAGAGACTACCTGTGTAAGTCTAGCTGGATGCTGGAAAAGTTACATTCAAGCCGAGAATTTTTGGCATTTTTAAAAGACTGAGAATGAATGGCTGTATGTACCACAAACCACTAACAATGTCCTTATTTTTTTTCCATACAAGTCACACTATAAAAAAAATCAGTAGGGGAAATTAACTAAGTACATTTACTAAGTTCAGTTTTGAGGCCAATGCAATTCACTTTTTTTTTTTTCATTTTATGCTACTTCCAATCGTCTATATTTCAGAGGGAAATATTAAACTTTCTACTCTATAACCTTTTTTTTCTTGACAAGATAACGACTGTACTCAATGCAAAATAAAACTTGCTTTTAATAATTTTTAGCGATGTTCTCTTGAAATTTCTCACATGGTTTTATTTCAATAAATGCTCAAATGATCCAATATCTCACCAAACAAATCAGCATCATAGCATATCAGTAATTATCCAATGATGCTATATAGAATAATTGAGAACCAAAGTAGTACTTTAACTTTAATACCGCATCTTGCTGCTAATACTTTTGTACTTTTGCTTAGTAATGGAATATAGGAGCAACTGAGATGTGTTTTGATTAATTTTTTGGCCTTGTGAAGGCTGAACATGGTTTCCTGTTAAATATTCTGAATGATAATTGAATCTGTGGCTAGTCGTCAGAAAACTAATGAGAAGATTACCAATGTCTGTGTATTTGAAGGTCAGGGGTTTGAGCCCCAGCACCACCAATCTGCCCTTAACCTTGTCTGCTCATCAAAATATATCTCAAACCCCCCTCTTTTTCCTCTGTGAAGGATTCCATATGCACTGGCCTTGGAATATATGGCAAATGCTAAATGGAACAGTAAACCAAATTCTGTTGACAAGTCTTTACAGTAGGAAGTGGCTCAGTGCTGTTATTCTCTTCATGGCTGATTTAATCACATATGCACAAAGTCAATAATTAAATAATAAATTATGAATGATCATGCTGTTAGGGAAATTATCCATGACAAAGAGGTTGTCTGATAGTGCTCAATGAAGAGGTCTGATGTGCTTTATTTCTATTATACCACAATGATTGGCCAATGATTCTTGTTTTAGTTGCATGCTTTTATAATTACATTTAATATTGTGTGATGTCCATCAGACAAGTTACAGTATAAAAGCCTTTCTCTCACCAGCCTCTCTCTCTCTCTTTCTTTCTCTCTCTCTTTCTCTCTCTTTTATCTCTGTTGAAGTTAATGAGGCAGAAGAAAACACACAGCTTGTCTTGTTATTAAGAAACTGGAGAGCTCTTTCCTGGACACTTCGCTGTGGAATAAAGCGTACTGAACTTTACTGACAGTACCGACACCCAATAGCACTAATGTAACAATATTTCTACAGTTTTCTTTGTTGAATAACAGCACATTTTCAAATTATTAAATTATTAGCCTGAGATTAGGTATCACTCATCTGGCATAGAAGTTGATATTGTACAAAAAAAATGAATATATTAATCTAAACGTATGGCTTGAATGAAAGCCGACATTATTTTCAGTGCTGCTGTTATTAACAAATCAGATCTTTTGACCAATTAATTCAGGATTTCAAAGTACTGTACTGTATTTCACAATTAAGTACAGAATTTTTTACTGTCGTTACCCAACTTGGTCACACAACAGATGGTTTAGAAACAAGTTTGCTAAAGAGTTCAACAACATACATGCAGGATGTGTATAATCATGTATAGCAATAGACATAGCTGACCATCTCCCATACACTTTTGAATCATTTTGCTGTTAAAATCAGTTAAATAGTTTCAAAACAGGTCAAAAGCTCACCTATCTGTCTGTCTGTCTGTCTGTCTGTCTGTCTGTCTGTCTATTTACGATTGTTATTGACTGCTTCTCAGTGCAATGTTAGAAAACTTTGGGCATCTGACTTCCAAACTTGCTCAGCTGCGTGTGTTCAGCTATGGCATTGCGTGAGTGGTAGCTTGAAGAGAGGCCAAAGATAATGTGCTTATTGTTTATTTTGGACTGTTTCTTAAGCAAGAAAGAGAGCTAGGCTTAGGCTTGCTATCAAAAGCTTCTGAATTGGGTGTGAGAGAGAGAGGGAGCATGTGAGTGTGTGTTTGTGTGTGTGAGTGTGTGCAAACCTTTAGACAACATTTTCTTAAAGGTTTTCTCGAAGGCTTTGCACACGCACACACACACACACACACACACACACACACAGTTTTGTCTTGCTTTTCATGTCAGGATTGTCTGTTGTCATCCCTATTAATGTCTAAACCCTAAACCTAACCCTAAACCTAACCCTAACCTTAAACTCAGTAATAAAAAGGCATTTTCCCCCCCACTTTTTTCATCTTTGCAAATAACACCAGCAATAACAACAAACACTTTTCTCATGTGGACCAGCCAAAAGTCCCTATAACGTCAAAAGGATCAGATATTGTGGTCGGCAATAACATATAGAAACATATACACTCTGGTGTAGACTTAATCTGCACACTTATTCTCCATACCAATGCCACAGTACCATCTTTGCAGCTTCAAGTCTACAGAAAATGTGTTGTTGAGGGCAAAGTAGACCTTTCATGAAAGGATTTTTTTTTGCATGGAGGAGGTTTGAGACGCACGCACATGGTGAAGAAACCTTTTTTATTTTTTGTTCAGTGCACATCCCCCTCCCACCACTTTACTCTCTCTCCCTCTCTCTCTCTCTCCCTCTCTCTCTCTCTCTCCCTCTCTCTCTCTCTCAGCATGTTCAGTATTATCGTTATCTGCTCTCACTCACTTACTCACTCACACAGTCGACTGTAAAGCACTTGGACTCTGAGGACTTGGCAGGTTGCTCTTTCACCTTACTTCCTCCTGAAAGAAGCCCTCACACTAACCTGTGCTTCAGGAGAACTCAGTGGTTCCAATCCAATAAATAAATGGCACCGGAGACTGTGGAGCGACCGAGGATGAACTGACAGAGACGAAGAGAAGGAGAGAGGGAGAGACAGGAAGAGGGATTCCCCCGCGTGTGGAGTAAACACATGAGAGGCTGGTAAGCACAGACTGCTGCTTTTAATAAAAAAGGGAATTCTTCAAGAACAACGAGGAAGCTGTTGTTCCCAGCTGGAAGCTAGTGAGAAAAGAATAATTGGTGTTGAGTGTTTGTAGTACATTTTGAATCAAAAATTTATATACTTTAAATCATTAAAGTATTGATTAGTTGTACAACAAATGAAACCAATAAAACTTATGTGCTTATACATAAATGT
>JAOVVF010000010.1:2758830-2770811 GCA_028565595.1 Duopalatinus emarginatus | reverse complement strand
AGCACTGTGCGAAGAAAAAGGATCAAAAATGATCAAAGTTCATTTTGTATGTATACCTTTCTGTATACTGTGTGTGTGTGTGTGTGTGTATTCTAAAGATTGCATCAGATCAGATCAATAATAAGAGCACAAGTGAGTGAACCTCAGTCTTAAAGGTGCCAGACTCAGAATGGTTCATTCCTTACTAGTACAAATAATACAGAAAAATCAGATACAAATGAGCAACAGAGTACACTGAAGTAGCAGGAGAAACTGGTCCACCAGTCTAATACCTAGGGGGAATTGTAGGCAATGTACCATTCTTCAATGTACCATCCTTCAGTGTACACCATCCTTTCTGCAGAACGGTCCACAATTCTGTTGTATTGTAGGATGTCGCATGGTGTCCCATTGGTGTTCGATACCACTGAGATCTGATGACTTGGGTGTGAATGACAAAACCCCAAACTCAGATGAGTGTTCCTCTAATAATAATTTGGCGTCTCTAGACGTGTGGTGGCGCATTGTCCTGTTGGAAGAGTCCAAACCTATCAGAATGAATGCAGGACATGAACTGGTGTAACTCAGCAGAAAGGAGGCACACATAGTGTTCATCTGTCATTTGATGTACCAGATGTACCAGGGGTCCCATGGAATGGCAGCTAAATAAAGCACACACACCATTATGAAGCCACCACCAGTTGCTACAGGTTTTTTTTTCTTTTTTATATATATATATATATATATATGTTTGAAATAATGTTCCCAGGGAATCCCGGCTCTAATGCAGATATAAATAGGTTAATTGTAAACCAAAGATGAAACGTCATTCAGTGACATTTCTCTTCATAATCTCTATACTCGAAAGCACCAGAAAAACTGTTACACCAGTCTCATACTTGGTAGGTCTCCCACCTGGCATATAGTTCACAAGCTTATTCTGTAGGCAATGAACACCATACATCATGCAGAATGGTTCTGAGATCTGTTGACTTCGGTGGGAAAACCCCAAACTCACGAATGTTCCTTTAACCATAATTCAGCTGCGTATCATCCTGTGAGAAGAGGCCAAAGCTGCTAGAATGAATTCAGGACATGAACGTATGTAACTCTTCAGAAAGGAGGCACACATAGCATTTACCTCGTCTCAGGGTTCCCATGAAATGCCAATTAAAGAAACCTCATACCAATATGCAGCTACCACCAATATGGACCAGTTTTCCTTTTACAGTCTGTACCAGTTTTCCTGGTCTGTATATCAACTTAATCTCAAGCAAACACTAGCGTTTACATTTAAAACGTTAAGACATGTCGCTTTGTTGACAGATCATGCTCTGAGCATCTATTTTGTTTTGACGCCACACCTTTATCTACACTAGGCGCTCCCTCAGCTAACAATCTGTAGTTCCGAGAACGTTCTGGGAACGTTATTGTTTGGTTTTCCTATGGTTTAGCAGGTATCTAGTTTTTGTCTGCATGTTTCGGTTTATAGGATGTTTTTCAAACATTTGTAACATGGGAACCTTTGGAAAAGGTTCCAGTTTGGCTGTGGTGACGTTCCACTAACCAATGCAATGCAAGAAACCTTTGGAAAACCTTATGACAACCTTCCATGGAATAATTACTTCTATAAACGTTCAGAAAAGGTTCTTGTAAAACTAACCATAGGAGAACCGTGAACTAATGTTAGTGGAATGTTCTGTATTTGCTGAAACCGACTGTGCCTGAGCATGTTTGATTGACTAGTGTGATCACTTCCTGCTTGAAGCAGTTGGCTTGGGCCTTACTTCCTAGTACCCTTGGGGCTGTAGAGAAGGTTTTATCCACAGCAGAACCACAGACTAGCATTAGCATCAAACACAACATTTACATTACATTAAAGTCAAGCAGTGCTACTTCATGTAGCGCTCCGCTCAGAGGAGTCGATTTGTTTCGACGCCACATGCTGTAATTCCGACCTAAGGGGTGTGTTCCTTTTTTTTCCTAGTCAAATTTTTGTTTTTCCTAGTTTGTATTAACTCTGGCAGGTCATGCGAAGCACGAGAACGCAGCCGTTTTAACCACATGACGTGCGTTATGTGTGTATGAGCAGCTGTGCAGTGACTTGGGTTACTTCGGGTCATGCGTTAATAAACCCCTGAACTGCAGCTGAGCTATTTTTGCATTCACGCTGGAGGAACTGGTTCAATCATGGCAGCAAGTTGTTTAATCGCGGTTATGTCTGTGGGTGAGCCTTAGTATTTTAATACTAGTAACTTATTCAAAACCCACCTACCACACAGATGTGTGACAATACTACATGTTCTTGATAGTCATTCACCCTTAGATTTTTGTATGATATTAACAACACATTGGGCTAGAAATATCAGTGATAGATTAACGTAATGGTTGTGTTGTGAATAGCACTTTTGCGAAGTGCCAAAAAAAAAAACCCCTGGTACACCAGTCTAATACTTGGTACGTCCTTTACGATCCTGTTGAAAATGAACACCACCGAGGTGTAGGATTTCTGTTTCACAGCGTGCTGCATGGCTCGCTCAGATGTGTTCAATAATGTTGAGATCTGGTGAGGTGGGATTGGCAAAAACCCCAAACTTTTACCATAAGTTGGCATCTGTAGATGTGTGTGGTAGCGCATTGTCCTGTTGGAAAAGGCTAAGCACATCAGAATGAATGCAGGACATGAACAAGTGTAACTTGAAAGGAAGCATTTAAAGATTTGACCTGTCAGAGATGTTCCAGGGGTCCCATGCAATTCCAGCTAAACAAACCCTAGACCATTATGCAGCCACCATCACCAAATGACCTAATTACATTGTTCAGTAGCACAGGTCATTAGCTTACTACTGATTATTTACTCAGTGCCAGTTATGTATCTTGGATACAAACTCAACTAAGGTCAATTGTTTTATTAAGAGACGCTAAGTTGCGTTTAGCAGTATTGCCAACATACTGACTTTGTCACTATATTTAGCGACTTTTCAGACCCCTCTAGCATCTTTTTTTTTTTTTTTTTTCAAAACCACGACTAGTGACAAATCTAGCAACTTTTTCTGGTGTTATTGGACACTTCTTTTGGAGACCCAGACATGAAAACACATGTTCCTCAGTTACTGTCTTCAGCGAGCAGTGGTTACTGCCGTGAGCCCTGTCCCACAACACTCACACGTGGTCAGTCTCACAGTGTCACAGTCAGAGCAAACCCAGAGCCACTGAAAGAGAGAGATGCGGATTGAAAGAATTAATGAATGCAGATGTAAAGCGTGCCATGGGGAGACCAATAGTTCCAAACACTGTAACTATAGTTCCAGCATTGAACTCTGAACATTTGAAGCGTTTTCGAGGTTGTTTTGCTGGTAGGTTAATGAAATTTATTAAGTAGTTAAGTACGCACCTGTAGTTAGAGATTTGACCACAGAAGCAGTAACATAGAAACTGTCTCCCCATCATTCCCCATATATGTATTAAATAAAGGTGTTTTCATTTTAGTGATGTAGTGTGGACTACTGAGTAAATGCTAGTACAGTGCTGTTGAAATAGAGAGTTGTGAGTTGAGATCTCGCCGCTCAGAGGTCGCGTGGTTCATGTAGGTCTGCATAGTTCCAAACAAACACGAGCACTCACCCTTTTCTCCCCCACAACGTTATTCTTTCTTCTACAGTGTCAAATAAATGCAAATTAATTTTCTATATTATTATAATATTATAGAAATTAGGTGATTATGTCATCTAGGGCCCTCTAACGGCTTTTAGGTGTATTAAATGAAGGTGTTGTCATTAAAGGTGGTGGCTGCTTCAACAGCCTATCTGTAGCTCTAGCTTTGTTGTAAAATACTGTAATATAGCATAAGTAATATCAATAAATCAGATATTATAATCAGGTTGTTAGTGTATGAGAAATGATAGTCAATGCACAATATTGTGTAATGTATACCAGAAATATGTGAAATACAGTAAATACAGCTCAGACCCACACCCAGAGCTGTTGAAAGAGAGAAGTTGTGACACTGTGTCCACCATGGGAGCAGACCCACACACAGAGCCATTGAAAGAGATCGTTGCGACACTGATGATGCATCCCTAATGACTCTTAAGACAGCCAATAGCTACTTTCCTTACTGAGGAGTTGACAACACTGGCGTTTAGACCCAAAGTGAGGAAGTCCAGGGAGGAAAAAGTCCCAATGTGGAAACAAAAAAATACACCCAACAAGGTCTGGTCAAGTCAGTGAGTTTATGTTCATGCACTTGATTAGTGGCATATACATCAGCCACATCATTTAAACTGCTTGTCTAAAGAGCAGTCCAGTCCAGTAAACTTTTTCTGTCCAACCATCTGGAGAAATGTTATGTTGATTTTGGTCTGGGGGATTTTATTTGTAGGATTAACGATCTTATTTGTAGGATTAAACAGCTTAGTCAATATAAGATTTTTCTTGTATCACCCTGAAACTTTGGAATACTGTTCCATGGAGTATAATTGAGCATTGTTTAGCTGTATAGGTGTTTTAAACAGTTACGGTTCTGGGTTATTGATCTGAAGGTCACGGGTTTAAGCTCCAGAACCACCCAATGTTGGGCCCTTGTGCAAGACCCTTAACCCTCTCTGCTCCAGGGACACTGTATTATGCCTGACCCTGTGCTCTGGCTTCCAACCCTCCTAACAAACTGGGATATGTGAGTTAAAGAATTTCACACTGCTGTGATGTGTATGTGACAAATAAGTGTTTTTTCTTCTTGAATTCAGGGAATTTAGAGTAGTCATAATGGCTGTATACTTCTTTTTCAGTATAATTTTGAATGACTCATGGTAATTCTTATTTATTGGTTCAGTAATGCGCCTTATTTAATACTCCATAATACACCGGAGCTCTTCATGTGAGAGAAAAGCAAGCAGCCTATTCCAAACGGAGCTGATTGCAGATATCCGGATCCCTCGTTTCCATAGCAGCGCACTGCTGAATCAGGAATTTCTCTAAGCCAGGCAGAAAGCATGACAATGTATTTTTAGCCTGTGTTATTTTAGGACACAGACAGCTGATGTCACCACCGATAGAGCAAAACTCTCATCATGAGGCTCCTTGTGTGTCTGAGGCTTTCCCTAACTGAGCGTTTTAGCTTTTAGGCTTTTAACAGAACGGGTTTAACCTGCTGGTGCTCGCTGACATGTGAGTACAGCAGAGCTTCTCTCACACTCCTTCTGTTCCTCCAGAGGCAGCATGGCGACCGAGCTCTCCACCTCGATAAACATCAAAGAGCCTCGCTGGGATCAGGGCACCTTCATAGGCAGAGCCAAACATTTCTTCACCGTCACAGACCCACGCAACATCCTGCTGTCGAACGATCAGCTCGAGAATGCACGGAGGATCATTCAGGATTACAAGTATGTATGGTGTGGAGTGACGTCTGGTTGCAAAATGTTGCATGGGTATCATGCCTATTTTCCTAAAATAGATATACAGTGCCTATTTTCCCAAAATGCTGCATCCATATCATTTATTTAATGCATTTTTACCTAAAATGTTGCAGATGTACCATATACTTAATGCAAAATTTTCCATGCGTGCTATTTATTTCTGCACATACTCACCCCCCCCTTCCCTACATTTGCCCCTAGACAGGGGGTAGTGACCCCAGGTCTGACAGAAGATGAGCTCTGGAGGGCCAAATACATTTTTGACTCTGCGTTTCATCCAGACACGGGTGAGAAGATGCTGCTTATCGGCCGCATGTCTGCTCAGGTGCCCATGAATATGACCATCACCGGCTGCATGATGACCTTCTACAGGTGAGTGTTTGAGAACCTGACTGGTGCAACAGAACAACCTGCATCCTGATCATGCCGTACCTATCCGTGGTTAGTGGTTATAATCAGAAGGCTGTGAGTTCACATCCCAGCACCACCATTTAGCAGCCACTGCCGGGTCCTTTAGCAAGGCCCTTAACCCTTAACTGCTCAGTTGTGAATGTAGATCTTTCAAATGTCGTAAGTGTGGCCAGGAATCCTAAAGACCAAGAATGTTCTTGGTAGGCATTCAAGGCAACACTACCCAAACACAGCCAGGCTGTGAGCTCGTAAGTGTGGAAGAGGCTTACAGATTTTGCAAGGCATGTGCAAGCCATCAACCATCTCTGATTAGTAGCTCTCATTGATGGAAATATGCAAATGAACAAATTTAAGGGAATGGAGGACATTTATTCCCTCAAACTACAATTTTTTATGATTCATACTGCAGTATACGTAGTATGCTGTGCAATACTTGGCTACTATAGAATGAAGAACTTGTTGTTACTGATTTACTTTAATTTAATACTGATTTAATACTTTAATTAGTCTCCTCTGTGGACATGTTGCCTCTAGCAAAAATCACGTTTTTCCAGTTTATTGGACGGGTGTATACTTGAACGACCTGCCGCATGTCCCTCCCACTGCATGAACAGACGTGTAGCACCTTTGTGTCATGTCTCTGAAGCTAGGACTGAAACCAAACACAGAATGATTGTTATCGAAATATTGGTGTGTAATATTATTATTATTATTATTATGATGATGATGGTGATGATGATTATTATTATTAATAATAATAATAATAATCATCATCATCATAATAATAATAATATTAAAAGTAAACCACTCATTGACCACTATGCTTGCACAAGCAAAGGAAGCTGACCCATCTGTGCACATACACACCACAGTGACCACACACATGATGGATAATGAATTTCCATCCACTGACCTGATGCTCTATATGTTGTAAAAGAGATCTGCAGTTTCTGAATCACTTGAACCAGTCACCACCATCTGTCACCACCAACCATGCCCAACAACCCTGTTCTGACCATCAATGTAAACAAGAGCGAAAACGTTCGACGTGTATCTGACCAGATCAGTTGCATGTATTTTAACACAGTTAACAACACTGTACAGTCCCTGCACTATAGATGTGTGTGCGGTGGTGTTGCTTATGTAATCTGTGTACTCATTCAATATGCTAATATTTGTCCCCAACACCAGGACAACCCCAGCAGTGCTGTTTTGGCAGTGGATCAATCAGTCCTTCAATGCAATAGTCAACTACACCAACCGCAGTGGTGATGCTCCCATTACAGTAAAGTCAGTGGATTTTTTTATTATTAAATCCTGTCTACATATATGATTCCAGACATATTTGAGTGTTATTATTAACCCCCCATCTCCTGTATTCAGTCAGCTTGGCACGGCGTACGTATCGGCTACGACAGGAGCGGTGGCCACGGCTTTAGGACTCAACTCGCTAGCCAAGGTACACCTTCAGCAGTATTACTAAACGTACAGAGATGACTCACAAGCTATGAAGGGTCAAGTAATGTAGTAAGCTAAAGCTAAACTAACAAAGCAATATAGTATAGACAGCAGTACAGTCGTCCCTTGTTTATCGCGGGGGTTACGTTCTAGAACCCCTGGGATAAGTGCAATTCCGTGAAGTAGAGACAGGTGTATTTATTTTAGTATTTCTGTATATTTTAAGGCTTTATAAACCCACTTTTAAATCTTTCCCACTCCCTTATTAACCTTTTCAGTTCCTTATTAACCTTCTCCACACTGTTCATAACCATTTTTAATGACACTGTACACTACAGTACATACTGTATTGTATTGCATTATTGTTTTTTGAAATCCCGCGAAATAGCAAAGCCGCAAAAGTCGAGCCGCGAAGTAGCGAGGGCCGACTGTATAGTGAGCGAAATCTAATGTAAGAAATGGACAGTAACATCGTAAGCAAAAACAAAACTAAGACATGTACGCTAATGTAGTGAACAAAAGCTAAACTAACAAATGAACAGCGACAGTCAACAAGTGCTAAATTAAAATGTAAATATATTAACCTAAGGGATAAAAGCTAAACTACAAAAACAGACACTAATAAATTTAACGTAAGCTAAACTAACAAATGAGCAGTAGTGAGCTAAAGCTAATATAACAAATAAACAGCAACAGACGACCAAAAGCCAAAACTAAGCTAAACTGAAGAGTAAAGGCTAATCTAAGCAATGAACACTAACTCACTAAGCAAAAGCGTTATCCAAAGTACACCTTCAGCAGTATTACTAAACACACAGATAGGAAAACAGAAATGATTCACTAGCTATGAAGGGTCAAGGACTGATGCAAGAGCAGGCTGGTTTTGCATAAGCACTCACATGCTCCTGTATAATGTATGTGTGTTTTACATATTTTAATCCATTTTAAACACAGGCAGAGGAGGCAGCACTAATACAGATTTTAATCAAGCCCCCAGGTTCTTTCTTTCTTTCTTTGTTCTGATCTATCATTAAATTATTAATGTTAATGTGGGTGTGGTGGTATGACAAAAGTGACTTTTTACCTGAATGTCTCCTCTTTCAGTGGAAATGAGTAAACCTTACAGAAAGCTTACATAAGTCTGTATAGATTTCATCATAACTGTGTACTAATAATTTTATTTGGGCTTAGCAACCTGATGAGCTAAACTTCCTGATAGATAGATGGATAGATGGATACAACAAATGAGGACCATCAATGTGAACAAAAGAAACAAGCACTTATTTATTTATTTATTTATTTATTTATTTAGTTTAAAAAAAAAAAAAAAGTTACCACTGTCATGGTGAAAATGTGTCTAACAAATAAAAAGCGACAATCAACAAAAGCTAAGCTAAGATGTGAAAGCTAACTTGGAGTAACAGATAAATAAGCAGCAACGTAGCAAGTGAAAACTAAACTACCAAATAAACAGTAATGGTCAACAAAAACTGAGCTAACAGTGATAACTAAAATAGTGAAAACTAAACCAACAGATAAGCAATGACAGTCAGGAAAAGCTAAACTAAAATGTGAATGCTAACCTAACAAGTAAAAGCGCAAGAAAAAAATGAACATCTATGTAGCAAGCAAAAGCTAAACTAACAAAAAAACAATGGTTAACAAAAGCTAAGCTAAAATGTGAAAGCTAAAAGAGTAAAATGTAAATTAGGAAATAGACATTGATATACTGAAATTTAATCTAACAAATAGACAGTAACCTTGTAAGCAACAGAAAAACTAAGAAATAAACACTAATGAAGAAAATTACCAGCTACACTCAACAAAAGCTAAAGTAAAATGTGAATATCCTAACCTAAGGAACAACTTAGCTAAACTAGGAAACTGACACTAATAAATTTAGCAAACTCTAAACCAACAAATAAACCTAACCTGACAAGCAAAGCTAAACTAACAAATGAACTCCTGTCTTATGAGTAAAACCAAAACTAACAAATGAACACTAACTATATTATTATATATATTATATATTATATATTAATAAGCAATATTGTATAGACAGCAATATAGTGAGCGAAATCTAATCTAAGAAATGGACAGTATCCTTGTAAGCAAAAACAAAACTAAGACATGAACTCTAATGTACTGAACAAAACAAATGAACAGCAACAGTCAACAAATGCTAAATAAAAATGTGAATATGCTAACCTAAAGGATAAAAGCTAAACTAAGAAACTGAGCAAAATCTAAACTAACAAATGACCACAAATGTGGTGAGCTAAAAGGAATATAACAAATAAACAGCGACAGACAACCAAAAGCTAAACTAAGCTAAACTAAAGAGTAAAGGCTAATCTAAGCAATGGACACTAAAACAGAAAGCAAAAGCTAATCTAACAGGTAAATACTTACCCTGTGAGTAAAAGCTAATTTACCAAAACATAGCGAATGTTACCGTTGTGTGTAAAATGTAAATTAACGCTACGCAAATGCTAACCTCAAAACAAAACAGCAACTCAACGATTAGCATACTGTAATAAATTGTGCAGTTTGGATTTTTGATTTTTTTTTCGTTTGTTCTGTTTAGTTCTGTTTGAGGCACGTAATGGAATGGACATCTTGGCAAGACAGCTGTCTGTCAAGCTTATGCTCATTAGAATATTAGGCCACAGCGACCCCAGCAAATCTGTCTCATGTGTGATTTCAGAATTTAGCCGTTTTTTCGCCGGTGTTTTATCCCATTTCACTTTTCTGAATGATGAATGTAATTCATTATCATACAAATTGGACATTTTGTAATATAAGTTTCTTGGTGAATCTCCAAAACAGCTGTTAAAACGGGGTGTTTGTTTTTGTTTTTCTCTCTCCCAGCATGTCTCCCCACTTCTAGGACGATTTGTACCGTTCGCTGCTGTCGCTGCTGCTAACTGTATCAACATTCCACTGATGAGGCAAAGGTGAACATATAGTGTACAATCTGCAACTTACAAATCAGCAAACAGCTGGTTTATGGAGATTCACAAGCCTGTGCTGTACCTCACTGTGTTTTAGAGAGCTGAAGCATGGCATTCCGGTGATGGATGAGAACGGTAATCGGTTAGGGGAGTCTACGAAAGCAGCGCAGCAGGCAATCTCACAAGTGGTTATCTCCAGAATCCTCATGGCCTCTCCTGGAATGGGTTTGTCTTACTTTACAACTTTACCTTAGTACATCAACATGATTGGAGTTTTTTTTGCCCAAAGAGCAACTCATCTATACTTTTGTCTCCAGCAGGTTTAATTACTGTAATTACTTTAATGTAATGGAGGCCTTGTGATTGGAAGGTCCATGGTTCAATCGTATGTACCAACAAGACATGACTGAAAAGCCCTTGAGCAAAGCACCTTACCCCAAACTTTCCACTATCCACTTCTCCAGTGTGCGGCTGTCTAATTTCTCAAATTGTGTGCAAGCACAGTGGTCAATGAGTGGTTCACTTAACAGGACTTAAGACACTCACTGAGACAGAATGGACTCAACTGAAGTTGTTTAATAGCGAGTTCAAGGTTAAAGCAAGCAAACAAAGTCCAGTACACTAATTTACAATCATGATCAAAGACAGGCAATAGTCAGGCAACCGGCAATCAACAACCAGGGGACAAAGTGCAGGAATCAAAATAAGAAAACCAGCAGAGGTCAAAATTCCAAAAGGGCTCACACTGTAACAATGACTCAGTAACAGTGTAGCGAGGCTTTGCAAAGTGAAAGTGAACTCGGTAGTGATTAATTAAACAAAACAGCAGCAAGGGTAAACTGAAAACAGGTGTAATCAGTGATACAAACCCAGTAGGAAATAAACACTAGAGTTCAGGAGATGGGAGAATGGGTGTGATGAGAAGACATGGGCTGCGTCCTAAACCGCGTGAACAGTATGTGGAAGCACTACACGAGCGTGACTAATGTGTCCGAATGTGCAGTATGCATCAAGCAGTACGCGGATGATGCACTGCATCAGGAGACATTTTGCAGTACACGAACTGAGCATACTGTTTTATCCCATAATGCAATTCGAGCCGCGCAGACGTTTAAAACTGAAAAAGGAGCAATTTCTATATTTATAAGTTCTTCTTATTTCTAAGGTTTAAAAAGGACATTTGGGGATAAAAAATGGATGTGATGTGAAGTCATGCGTCACATGACATTGGTAAGATGGCGGATCTAGTGTGACCGAGGTTATGCATACTGCACACTTGTATACTAGAATTGCTTTAACTGTAAAATAATATGCACTGCTTCGAATTCAGTATGTACTGCTTGAGTATGCGATTTCGCACGCTGCAGTGGTCATGAGCAGCCATGCTGAATGTATACTGGGAACTACAGACCGAAACTGTAGTGATTTGACTTGAGTGCAGCATGGCAGATGCGCTGAAACCTTTCCTAAGTGATAGATGTCAGTCAGTCTCTTACTCCCTGGACAGGGTGCCAGTTCAGCACAGTTAGAGCTGGGAGGAAACCAGCGCACTCGGCGAAAACACACACATGCACAGTGGTAGACACCAAACTCCTCACAGACAGATACCAGTGAGAGTTAGGATTGAACCCACAACCTCAGATCCCCAGAGCTGTATAGCATGAAAGTGGATGAAAGTGAACTATTTGCTTACTGTGTTTGCACACAGAGGAATGTGACCTCCACATTTAACCCATCCGTGCAGTGAAACACACACACCAGTGAA
>JAOVVF010000010.1:2700820-2724433 GCA_028565595.1 Duopalatinus emarginatus | reverse complement strand
TCCTAACACTACGTTGGCCTACCTGTAATACTAATAACCTTGTAAGTCGCTCTGGATAAGAGCGTCTGCCAAATGCCATAATGTAAATGTAAAGAGACCACGCCAATCGGGAACGAATTGATTATTATAGGATAAAACCCAGCTAATAATTGTTGGTTCCCAGATGACCCTGGGAATGTTACTTTTAGGTTAAAGGATGGTTTGCTTGTGTTTTCTATGTTTGTTTGTTTTTTGCAAATATAATGTTAGTGTTCGTGGAATGTTTTCTTATAAATGTTGTGCAATGTGGGAACCTTAGAAGAACCTTAGTGGAACATTCCAGTATGGCTGCATTAATGTACTTCTAACAATTCTATACAAAACCATATTACAGCATTCAGCTTAACAGTACTTACATCTCTAAATGTTGAAAGAATGTTCTTGTAAAAACCATAGGAGAACCGTAGACTAATGTTAATTGAGCGGCCCGTGTTTGTTGGAAAGCCGCAAAAATCTTGTGTAAAGCTTCATTCAGAGAGGGCAAGTGGAAGCTAACTGCCACCTAAGCATACCCCAAGCATACAGAGTCTCTGTTATTTCCTTTCATTTGTATGTCAAACACATGTATATTACATGTAGGCTGTACAAACAAGTGAAACCTTTCTAAAACAAAATTATTTGTTTTTACCCACTGCTTCTTTGTTGCCTTTTTAGGTTCTGTCACTGAAGTCAAAACAGATATATTTGTCACCAGTTTTGGACCGGTGTCAGATGTTGAAATGGTAAAACACACACACACACACACACACACACACACACACACACACACACACACAAAAGGTTACTCCTTTGACCTTATGTTCTATGTTTCATTCACTGAATCAACTTTGATATATTTGTTTTGATATGTTTGTTTTGATCATAGGTCAAATTCCTCTGTGTATAAGCACAGTGGTCGATGAGAGGTCATGTTTGTCATCAGTGAAAGTGAATGTAAAGTGATTGATCTACCATTACACACTTAGTTACCATCTAACCCATCTGTGCAGTGAAACACACACAAAAATGAATGCACCCACACAGGCTCTGTCCACAGCAGTTGGTGGTGAGGTGCCCAGCTCAAAGGCACTTCAGTCATGTCTTTTTAGTACAGGTTATCGACAGGACTTTGACCTCTGCATTAACTCATCCGCGCAGTAAAACAAACACATTAGTGAACACACACTCTAGGGGGCAGTAAAGACACTTGCCCTGGGGCAACCCCTATGCACTGTGCCCAGGTGGCTGTTGGAGGTTTAGGTTCCTTGCTCAGGTGCACTTCAGTCATCCGAATCTATGTTTCAGATAAATTTATTCAAGAATGCACCAATTATTCAAATTCATTCAACCTGGTAGATACGTCTGAACAAAAATCAACTGACAATGTGCAGCATGGAAGCTCGTGTCCCTTAACAGAACCCTTCTTAATGACCACCGTTCCTTAGATGGAGGGTGTTGCGTATAGATGCACTGTCTGGAAGATTTTTGCTCCATGTTCAGCATCCCAAAACAAGTCCAGCTCAGCCTCTTTAAACTGCATGTGCTTCTGATGTGACTTGAAACTAGCTGAGTGAGTTTGGACACTGATACAAAACACAATTTGCACCGGAGGGCAATTTTACTCAGCTTTAAATAACAAAAATAACCATGGAAGGGAGTGGGATTAAAAGTAGTTCCATGCAAACCTGTTCATTTCATGCAAGTGATATCAAAGTGATAACGCAAACCATATTAGTACACAGCCTATTAAACAAGAAGAGCTGTACAGGACCATAGAAGGGCATCAACCCAGAAACCTAGTATCTGCTCCTCTGTGCATGTCCATGTGGCCAGTGTGTGAAGTCAGTTATTGCATGATGAAAGCATTGATGTTCATGAGTGGCCCTCACATTCCCCAGACCTGAATCCAGTTAAGAGCTTCTGGGACATTATGTATTAGTGCATCTGACACTGCCAAGTAGTGCCACAGACTGTCCAGGAGCTTACTGATACCATGATCCAGGTCTGGGAGATTATTCCCCAGGATACCATCTGGCGCCTTATCGAGAGCATGTCCAGATGTTGTCAGGGGTGCATACAGGTGTATGGGGCCATACACACTACCAGGTCACATTATGAGGTGGAGTGGTGAAATTTGTGGAAATTGGATCAGGCTGTGATTTCAGTTTTCTGTTAATTTAGATTGTTGGTGTGATTTGTCCCACTATGCCCAGATAGGGGTAAGTGGATGACTAACATTACAAATGACTACCAATAAACCCTTCCAGTTGTGTCTCAGCAAATTTTTATAGACTTGCTTTTTAATGTGAGCCCCGCATTGACCACTGTGCTTACACACAGAGTAATACGACCTCTGCATTTAACCTATCCGTGCAGTGGAACACACACAGAGGCCAGCAAGCAGATTTTCCCAAAGCAGTGAAAAGCCCTATCCGCAGTGCCTGGGGAGCAGTTGGGGGTTAGGTGCCTTGCAGTCGTGTCATTCTGGGGATCAAACTGGTGACTTTCTGGTCACAGGGCTGGTTCCTTAATCACAAACCTCTTGCTGACCACATTTCAGCTTTAAAACCAATCGTGTAGTCTTGTAGTGAAACTCTCATCCTGACAGAAATTCATTTTGCCAGTCAGATAGTACATGTAGCATTGTAGCAATTTGGGGTCTGGTAGATTCTGGTAGATGTTTTTGCATTCCAGCAATTTCAGGATCAGAGTCTGTGTCCTCCCACACAGGAGTTCACCATGGACATGTTTTTCCGTCAAATGTGGGTGGACGAGCGGCTGGCGTTCAATGGTCCCATTGAGATCCTGCGCTTAAACAACCGCATGGTGGAAAAGATTTGGACTCCAGACACCTTTTTCCACAACTCGAAGAAATCCCTGGCTCACAACATGACCACGCCTAACAAGCTGTTCCGCATCATGCAGAACGGCACCGTCTTCTACACCATGCGGTACATTTATACAGAAATCTAATCTCTTAAACCTCAGGGCTTTATTTTCACTGTATATGTACATTTCTGTTTTCAGGCTGACTGTGAATGCAGCATGTCCCATGATGCTCATGGACTTCCCCATGGATGGCCATATTTGTCCTCTCAGCTTCGGAAGCTGTCAGTGTTTTAGTCATCATTACACTCATCCTCATGAGGGTTCTTCTTGACTTTTGACTTTTCTGCCATTTTGTGCCTCTTGTAGATGCTTACACCAGCAGTGAGATTGTTTACACATGGAGGAAAGGACTAGAGAAGTCAGTGGACATCCCTCAAGAGTCCTCTAACTTACTACAGTATGACCTCCTCGGGCAGACGCTCTCTAGCAAAATCCTGAAAATCAATACAGGTAACAATTGCAGGTCTGTTTGTCTGTGCTATTTACAGATAAAGCTAAAATCTGCAGTTTCACATATTCACCCCACTTACTTTAAAACGTTTATACCTATTACTGCTTTAGCTAGGAGGCAACAGAAGTCTAGTCTTCCATTCAATTAAATTCAATTTTATTTGCATAGATAATTTTAATAATAGATTATGTCCTAAAGCAGCTTTACAGAAATGCATTTTATTCCTGATGACCAAACCGAGGCAATAATGGCAAGGAACACCCCCCCCCCCCTCCCCCCGAGACGATAAGAGGAAAAAACCTTGACAGACACCAGACTCAAAAGGGAACACATCCTCATTTGGTTGACACTGACTTCCTGCTATAACTGTGTGCTATATAGAAAAAAAAGTGCAAATGTGTACCCAGGAAATTGATTCTAGTTAACGCAGCATGATGCTACCACCACCACGCTTTACTTACTAGGCTTTCCAAGCTTTCCAAGGTCCCCAGTTTAATCCTGATCCTGGACTCCTGTGTCTTGTTCTCTGTGTGTCTGTTGGAGCTAACTCTGGGTACTGATATTGGACTAGCAACCCATTCAGGGTGTCTTCGCACCTAGTGCCCAGTGTCTCTGGATCCACTGCCACCCTAATTAAGGTAAAACGGTTACTGAAAATAAAGCAACGATGCTAGATTTCTGTAATTACTGACTCACTAAAATGTGAACTCTTGACAGATTTGCCTTATTGTTGGACTGTATTTTGCCACACACCAGATCCCCAAAATGTGTTAATATTGTGTCAATATGTTTGCCATACTGATGGTCAGCTGCTTCTCTGAGTGTCTAAGGTGCTTAAGTGGTCAGGTGGTCAGGGCTAATTTGTGCTGTCATCTGTCTTTAAAAGAACATTGAAGGATAAAGGCTATTCCAGGCTCTGAGGCCATAGAGCACCTAGGAGGGGAAGATTTATAGGTAGACACAAAGCAGCACCGCCCTGCTGAGAAGCCATCAACATCACTGTGGCAGTTAGAGGATCGGGCATGGGCCTGAAAGGCAAGACTGTGGCCTATTTAACAAATCTGAAAGGGCATGCAAGGCTTTACTGTCCTTTTCGTCTCCCCAGCGCATCATTTCTTTTCTGTCCTCATAGGGTAGTGACGTTGAGTCAAAGAAATGTAGTGGATTGATCTGATGCATGGCATAAAAGTTGTAAATATTGCTTGCTTTATATATGTGCAAACACTGTTTGGTGTGATGTGTTGAGGAGTCTTAAATGTTCTTCAATGTCTTTAAATTATAATCAACACAAAGTTTCAGACAACCAAATGTAGCGCACATGCTCTTTCATATAAATATATGAGTGGATCATAATACACACACACACACACACACACACACACACACACACACACACACACTGAATTCAACTGAATTCAACATATCAGACTTCATGTTGAAACAATTCATTATAATGAATTTCCCGGGTATTTGAACCTTTTCTGTATAGCATACAGTTATTAAAGGAATTCTTTATAATTGCACTATTAAGTGTCACCCAAATGAGGAAGGAGTCTGCTTTCTCTCCAGGTTTCTTCCTTTCTTCATCTCAGGGTACTTTCTTGCCACCGTCGCCTCCAGTTCTCATCAGGGATAAAATGTATATGAATATAAAATCCGGATTATATATTTCTGTAAAGCAGCGTTGGGACAATACCCATTGTTAAAAGTGCTATACAAACCAAATTAAATATCGACTAGGCACTTTTGTAAGTCGCTCTGGATAAGAGTGTCTGCCAAATGCCATAAATGTAACTGTAAATGTACCCTGGCTTGTAAGAAAGTTGGGGTCAGAGTGCAGAGTCAGCCATGATACAACACCCCTGAAATTTCACCTCTGCATTTACATATCCGAGCAGTGAAACACACTCTATAGTGAACACAGACACTAGGGGGCAGTATGCACACCTGTCAGGAGCCGTTGGAAACCTTATCCACAGCACGCATGGAGCAGTTGGGGGTTAGGTGTCTTGCTCAAGGACATTTCAGTCATGTCATCTCAGTTCTCAGGATCAAACCAGGGACCTTCCTGTCACAACTACAAACCCATGGCCCCCAATTAACCCAGAGCCTTAACCATTAAGACACCACTGCCTCATTCATTCCTTTTCTCAGTTTTGCATGCAAAGTCAGTATACAACCTTCAGCCTTAGATCGGACATCAACCTTTGTGTGTGCTGTTGGAGTAATCCTGCTCTATCCTGCTCCTTCAGGCCAATATTCTATCAAGATGGTTCATTTCTTCCTCCAGAGGAAACTCGGCTATCATCTGATCCAAACGTATATCCCTCTCATCATGGTGGTCGTCCTGTCCCAGGTGTCATTCTGGATCAACAAGGAGTCCGTGCCTGCTCGCACTGTGGCCGGTAGGAGAAAAATGTATCTGCTTGGATCTGAATAATAATATTTTTTGCAAAAAAATCAGGAATCTTAATTCATTATTAGTGATATCATCACATGCACATCACATGTGCAGTAGCCTAAGCCATTCTATCTCAGGTTTTTAGAGTCATTTTGAAGGTAAAATCTAAAATATGTTATTTGACATACCTTCACATTGAAGCACTGAATCCACAGCAAACTGGCACTTTATATTTTCTGTTTTTATATGAAAACTTTGATCTTCATGTTTTTATATGCTTGTTGCATTAATATCCATTACAGTTCCATTAAAAAAATTAAACAGCCAGAGAACAACCATTTAATATTCATTACCAGGATTGCACTTGTAGATTTTGGCAATAAAGCACATTTTGTGGACCAAAGTAATATATATACTGCATGTACAGTTTTTACACGTCACTTCCTCCTCCAGCCCTGCAGAGGGAGCTGTTCATGCATCACACGACATTGAATATTCAGCTCACAACCTAATGACATTTGAAAACAGTGGTTTTAAAATCCAGAGGTGGAAAGTGGAGGAGTTTAGTGGTTTCTTTACTTAAGCCATTTAATAAATAATAATAATTATTATTATTATAATTTTAAGAAACAATAATAGTAATAAGAATTTGATTAGTTGTTATTATTATTATTATTATTATTATTATTATTATTATTATCATCATCATCATCATCATTATCATAATAATAATAACAATAATATAAACTAATAATAATAATAACTAGAATCAATTAAATTTTCTATTCATATTACGCAATGGACAACTTTACAGAAATCTGAATGTAAATTTTACATTTAAAATAAATTTTTTTAAATCTCTAATCAGAATCCAAATAAAAAATACAACAAACAATAATAACATGAATCAGTTCAATTTTATTTATTTTTTATTATATTTATTATTTATTTATTTATTTTATTTATTAATTAATTTATTTATTTAATTCTTAATAATAAGCAGCTTTAATGAAATCTTGATATAAATTTTACATTTAGATATATTTTTTTATCTCTAATCAGAATCATCATCATCAACAACAACAACAACAACAACAATAATAATAATAATAATAATAATAATAATAATAATAATAATAATAATCTAAATTTGAATCAACAGAATTAGAAATTAGAAAGTTTTTATTAGCCAGAAATGCTTTTTTTTAACAACATGTTCAGTAAAAACACAGAAAGCATCTCTATGTAAAGTAAAAACTGATAAATCGATTCTTTCATTCATTCATTTATCCTTAGTGCTGTGTTTTCTCCTGGCCAGACTAGTGGTGGATCTGAAATCTATTCCAGGATCACTGGGCGGACATCCTGGACAAGATGGCAGTCTATTGCACATACACATTCACAGACTCAGACACACCTAGGGGCAATTTAGAGTCGAAAATATACCCACTAGACACCCTGGAGGACCTTAACTAAAAATATAGAAAGTATGTCTGTGTGGCGCAAGCACTAATGATGGTGATAATTATATGATGCATCAGATTTTAAAAGGATGTCGATTTAACACGCAACATTAACCAGCTGTAGGTCTACAGTGCTAATTCTTTCAATATTTACAAATGATCTTATTTAATGAAAAAAAAAGAATGTTATTTAATGGGCCTTTGGCTTGGTAATGGTTTTAGCTCTTAAACACTTCAAGACCCTTTAAAACGTTCCTTTACGGTTTAGGGTTTCTGTTGCAGTGACATGCTATTTAATAAACTTTATGTATTTGGCTTAGTTTCTTTACATACCTTAAAAACTACTTTTATTAAAAATTATTACAGAGATGTTGTTCAGACAAGTCTAATTTATAAACTCACCTGCCATCTAGAGATCCAAAGAGCAGAAAAAAAGTGCTTATATATGTCTGTTCCCATAAATAGTGTTTATGTGGCTACCTAGCAAACAGGAAATGTTTGGCTAACGTTAGTCTATGCTTCTTCTATAGTTTTAAAATAACCTTCTTTCAACATTTAGACGCTGGCAAGAACGCTGCCATAACGTTTTCAAAGGTTGCTTGTATTGCAGTGGTTAGTGGTTTGTTTTAACCAAATTTGAATGTTTCTCAAAGATTCTCCCTAGATTCTACCACTACAAACATTAAGAAAATGTTCTATAAACCAAAACATACAACCAAAAACTAATGTTATGATTAATTTAAAAAAATGTTTCTAGCAAACCAGCAAAAACAACAAAGGAAACTAGCAAAGCAAAAACAACAACAACAACAAAACCAATGTTCAAGGAACATTTCTGTAACTTAAAATTAATATTATGAGAATATTCAGGGAAACCAAAAGATGTCAGTTGGATAAGAAAGTAAAAACATGTCTTAAAATTAAAGGTGGAAAATACCTGAGAAACTTTCTTACTGTACTCAAGTAATATTAAAATTAAATACTTGTGCCTGTACAAGTTTTCAGATAAAGTAAAAAACAATCAAATATTTTTACTTCTTAAATTTCAGTTTCAATTTCAAAAACTAATAGTTACAAGTATCTATTTATAAAATAAAAAAACAAATAAATATCTGTTTGATGAGTTACATTAAAGTAAATAACCTAGTTATGTTTTGTAATTTGGTTAGGTTAATTAACTAAATAGCAAGGTTTTGTAAATTATCCCATTAAATTAAATAGCTAGCTAAGTTTTGATCAGCTTGTTAAAATAGCTAGGTAGTTAAGTTTTATTTCTATTAGTATTAATGTGTATTAATGTGTCTCAACATTCATTCCAAAGGGGTAATTAATATGTAAACGATTAAATCATCAAGCAAAAATATTTTAGAGTTTTAGACTTCTGTAACATTTTCTTTATTTCTTATTCTTATGATTATTAAGTGAACTAGCTCTTCATGCAGGGTCTGGCATAATGAACATGTGATAAAAAAAAAAACTAAGCATATGTTGATATTATATTTATTTCTTATTTGAGTATGATTCGAGTGTAAATAGTTTCTCTATGGTAACAGTTTTTGTTTATTTTGTTAACCTCTGGTTAAAATTAATGCTACAGTTGGACTGCTATGAAATCAGAAAAGATGTAAATAGTTAAACACTCAAACATCATAAAGTGGTATAATTATATTATTGATTCTGACTTCTCCCAGCATTACCATGATATCATAAAGTAGGTAAAGAAATTTCAAGAAAATGCATATTGTTAATATTATAATATTTATCGTTAACAAAAAATAAAATTAAATTAAATTAAAAAATCTTGTTAATATCATGTTAATATTTTGGCTAAATGTTAATCCCTGTAAACATATCTACAGAATCTGGTTAGATCCTCTTCACTCCCCCCTCAATAATTCACTCTGATCTGCAGGAGTCACTACTGTCCTCACCATGACCACACTGAGCATCAGTGCACGCTCTTCACTGCCCAAAGTGGCCTATGCCACAGCCATGGACTGGTTCATTGCTGTCTGCTTCGCCTTCGTGGCTTCGGCCCTGGTTGAGTTTGCTGCCGTCAACTACTTCACCACGCAGGAGACCAACAGAATGAAACGCAGACTCTCCAGAGCGTCTGCGTTGGAGTACGTGGCTGAAGGGAGTGATGATGAAAATGAGTCGGTAAATACTGCAGTCTTATTCTAATGTTGCATCATACAGCACTTGTACAAGTACAGTAATTGCGTCACTCAGTGAAACCTGGTCAGATGTAACTGCAAGTATTATTGGGGGAATTCTCAAACAGTCCCCCTTAATGAGGGTTATAGAGTGTTGGTAAGATTTCAGCAGCTTCATATGAAATGGTTTCGGGTCAATGAAAAAAAAGCTTCTAAAATGGTATAGTAAAAAATACAGATTTATTAATAAAAATAATAATATTTAATTACTGAAATTAGAACAAAGTATTTAAATAAGTCTTATTTGTTAAATACTACTTCAAAGTGTTTAAATATATTTTTCAATTGTCACAAATGTTAGGTGGTGCAACCAAATATTGAAAATGAAAATTGTCTCTAATTATTCTAAACTTCAGTATTCTATTACATGCCTGGATTAAATGTTGCATTTCGTAGCATACTCATGCATGTATTTTGATAAAATGGACAGTTTTATGCTAAAATAAAAGTTTCCAGTATTTTTCCAGTATTTTATATTTATATCAGTTTTACACTGATTGTATCACCTAGCACTGTAATATTTTTTATCAATATTTGAATGAGCTCTACAAATATCCTCTAATTAATGTAATATTATCTTTACTGTTATTACCTCCTCACTTCAGAATAAAAGTCCCATGCTTACAGTTGCACCACACTGACATTTGAGAACATTGAGTTATTACAACAAATTAAAACTATTAGTATTTGTAAAATCTGTTAAAAACAACATTTAAAACATAATATAGTACTTTATTTTTATTAGCATAAAAACAAACAAACAACTATATATATATATATAGTTATAAACTAAGGTAGCATTTAGCAAAAACTGGCTACACCAATACTGACCCAACTGCAGCATTTTAGCAGCATGGTACATACAACCTGTTTGACTATTCAATATTCTTCATGAACAGTGTACAGCCTCCTTTTATATATATTATTTAGCTCCACAAAAGCGCATTTGAACCCAATTTCTCTTTCTAATTATGTTATTCATGTTCATGTGACAGATTCAGTTCTGTTACAGTTTGCATAGATGATTGTGATCTAATATATTATAAGAATGAACTGAAAATGTATTCAAACTAAATTGTTTTTTTGTTGTTAGAACAAAGTGATATGACATGAATTGAATAAAATAATATTAAACCAAATAATACACTTGGACACAATGTGCAGGTCATGTCATTGACCCTTTACTTATTGTTTGTTGAATATTTATGTGTACATTGTTAAACACTTATATAGCTTCAGTTGCTGCTGAAATGTCACACTCTATAAACTCTCTGTGGGCAGATTCTCCAATTAAAGTGTCGCCATAACATCCATAGTCCATCCATAGTTTACTGAATAATATAACTCGACTATTCACATATTATTAGGCAGACTGTATCATCATATTTACTAATTGGAGCTAGTATAGATTGGTCTACCTGAACTGTCCATCTACAGAACATAAACCAGTCTGAAATCCTAATATTGGTCAAGTGAAGTGATTGAAAAAGCTTGCACAAAGAGAAATCTGACTAACCCGTCTGTGCAGTGAAACACATACATTACTCAACACACACCGTTAGGGGGCAGTGAAAACACTTGCCCATAGCAGTGGGCAGCCTCAATACACAGTGCCTTGGGAGCAGGTGGGGTGGTTGGATGCATTGCTTAAGGGTACTTCAGTCGTGTCTTGTTGGTACAGGGGATCTAACCAGCAACTTTGTAGTCAAAAAGCCTGATCCTTAGTCTCAAGCCACTGCTGCCACCATGTTATGGGGCATCCATGGTTAGGGAGCTGGCCCTGTGGCCGAAAGGTCCCTGTTTGATCCCTGCACCAAACAAGACCCGCCCAACTGCTCTCTGGGCTCTGTGGTTCTCTGTGTCCTGCCTATTTCTGGGCAGGTGTGTTCACTGCCCCCTAGTGTTCACTGGTGTGCATATTTCAGTGCCCAGAGGTCAAATTCCTCTGTGTGCAAGCACAGTAGGCAAATCTTTTACTTTAATGTTATCACTCTAGTTTCATTAGAAATGCAGTTAGAGTCCAATTGAAATTCGATGTGCCCCCCCCCCCCCGCCCCCACATATTTGCATTTAAACAACTTTACGTTGATTGTCACCACAGTGCTGTTGAAATCTCAATGGTCAGAAGGTTTCTCTTTTATGATAGCTGCTCTGAGAATAGTGCTGGCTGCACTCAAAACATTGTTCATACTAATGCACTTCTTCTAATATGATATGATTTGAATATGTATTGTTATAATGAATTATAATTAACTGTTAATCTTTTAAGAACCATAGCTTTTAATTGTAGAGATTGTTGCAGCCATTGCATTAGTTACATTTTCATCATTCTGAAACTGGATTTTATGGAAAAAAAATAGCTAGACATGCTAATTAGGCTTCCGTCCTGAGGTTAAAAAAGTATCTAGACATCTGAACCCTGCTGGTCATTTGAGTATTTCAATAAATATTATAAGCCATGGTGTCAGGAATAGTGGTGTTATCCTGTGGATGTATCACTACTCAGAACTCATACCAATCCTGTAAATTCTGACTTCTTACTACTCCCTGGGTGACTTTAAAAGCTTCACACACACGCACACACACACACATACACGCTAGAATAACTCACACTGACAGAGGCAGATGTGAAAGCAATATTTCAATAATTCAATTTATTTATAAAGCTCACAGCTCATATTGCCAGAGAACAGCTTCCCAGACATCTGGGCTTGAACCCCTAGTGAATGATCCAAAGGTTATTGTGGCAGGGCAACAGCATTCTGGCGCAGGCGTGAGGAAGGAGCGCGAAGACGAGCCAACACTCCCGAGGAGGTGGCCGCCTTCTGGCCCACACCATTTGTTTGTTTGTGAACTGTGCCACATGGCAGGCCTGGAGCCATGTCAAGTGTGCTGCATAGGACAAAGAACAGGAGAAATTAATTTAGTGGATGGTTTGTATCCACTGTAACAGGCTGAGCACATGTGCGATTCGTATCTACAGTCCTGAGCTGGAGATGCTAATAGTCTCCAGAGAATCTCTCCCGTGTGACCGGCTCACGTCTGGTGTTTTAAAAATAGTGTCCATATTAGGACCATGCTGTATGACTGTTCTGTAATCTCCCCTACCTGAGATGCTACGATTCCCCTGTTTCATCACTCTGATGCATACTGGAGGAGAAGAAAGAAAAGTGTGTCTGTAAAGCAACCCCAGGCATTTGTTTTGCCTGTCCTGCTCTAGATATGTTCTAAAGTTGGTTGCAATATAATTGTAGCACTTATTTTCAGATACACACCAACATGCCTTAAAAGCCCTGTCTTTACACAGGGAGAGAAAAGGAAAGGTTGGAGTGTGAGAAAAGGTTGGAGTTTATGCTACTAATCACATTTAATTTACAGTACTGATCACAAATTTTATAAATTGCATTACGATTTTATGAACACATATGGTTTCAGTATGATTAAATAGTATAAATAGTATAAAAAGTTAATGCCTAGGTATACACTGAGGTGTCAGAAACGTACGGTACACCTGTGTAATACTTGGTAGATCCCCCACAGGGCATGGACTCCATGAGCTTGTGAAAATATTCTGTAGGCCATGAACACCATGCTTCCTGCGGAACAATCCACAATTCTGTTATATTCTGAGGTGCAGGATTTCTGTGTTCCACATCAAGTTACACGGCATCCCAGATATGTTCAAAAACGTTAAGATCAGAGTGTTCCTCTAACTGTTTTGTACAGTGGAAACACCCAAATGAACCAATTTTATACAGCCGAAGCACTTACATAAACCTATATTTCTGACTAAATTTGAGTTAAATGAATACTAAGAATCAGGAAGCATGTCTGATCGCTGTTCACACCCACTAGTCAGTGTACAAGTGTATCATGTTTCCATGCTGACAGTTAGTAGGGTGGCATCTGGGTATGTTTCAGCACTTTTAGCCACTTTAACTGTCATTCTATAACCACATCAGCAGCTGTTTTGCACAGGACAGATGTTAGAGTGCCACTCATTTTCCACCAAGGTCTCAGTAGCTCCAACAAATCATAACTGTCAGAATGGTTAATTGGTTAAAGTGCTATACAAACAAATGAGTTGAGTTGTGTTGTTAGATTTCCATTTATGCCACTTAGCAGACACTGTTATCCAAAACGACTTACAAAAAGTGCTTAGTCATTAAGTCAAAATATCCAAACGCTTGTGCTTGTCGACCAGAATTCAAAGTAGTTGAAGCTAGGATACTGCCAGAAATGAGCCATACAACAGCCAATAAAAAAAAACCAAACAACCAAAAAAAGCAAAGTGTTGAACCGTTATGTAGGTTTGCAAAAATAATGTTTTAATCTTGCTTGATAGTCGCCTGTGTTGGTAAGAAAAATAGCTACCTGCATAGCCACAATAAGGCCTGCCTATCCTTTTGTTAACTGGCTAACAAAGGCAACTAGCAATAGAAAGAATAGATTTATAATAACAGTAATGCACTGATCAGCCATAACATTAAACCACCTGCCAAAACTGCACTGACCTATAAAGACATGTGGTATCTGGGATCAAGACATTAGCAATAACTTCTTCTGTGGAATCGGACCAGACGGTCCAGCCTTCACCCACACATGCCCATGACCTGGTTGCTAGATCACTGGTGGTCCTTCCTTAGACCAAGTATTAACCACTGAATACTAGGAATAACCCCAAAAACCTGCTGATGTCTAATTATCACAATGTGGCCCTTGACAAAGTCACTCAGATCCTTACATTTGCCCATTTGTCCTACTTTCAACACATCAACTTCGAGAACTGACTGTTCGCTAATATATTGAAAGGTGAACCCATTGAAAGGTGCCAGTGTAATGAGATAATCAGTGTTATTTACTGCCAGTGGTTTTAATGTTCTTGCTGATTGGTATGTAATCTCAGTAAAGATGACCCACTGTGTGCATATCTAACACTAATACAGAGTTGTACTTGTACAAACAATAGCATGGATTGCACATGTGCTATGAATATAGTTCATTTTTTAATGCAGTTTTCCCAAGTGGAAAATAATACATTGATCTTCTACATGACTCTATTTAATTGGTTCTTCCTTGGCGCACATTACACCAAGTTCCATGCCAATCAGCCCTGTAGTTGTGCCACAACAAGCAAACTGAAGAAATAACCTCCTGAGGATAAATCTAGCTTTAAACATCTGTCCAACCAACAATCCTAGCTGCAGGTCTTCTCCAGCAAAGCAGTAATAAGTAGTGATTGTTGTCAGATTTGGAGAGGATTGATTTGATTTCCAGTAACTCTCTTCTATCTCAATTTTGATCATATGGCAAATACTGTATTTCTCACAAATGTTTGACTAGCTAATGGTTAAGACATAGGACACCTGGTCTTCAGCCATTTAGTGCCTGCACAAAATCTATGTCAATAAACATACAGAACATACAGTTGAGAAGAGCACGGATCCATGTGTATAGGTTATATACGTTATTGAAATACAATACAAAATTCAGGGCCATTAGGCACATCATTAGGCAGGCAATGGTCAAACCCAAGTAATGGCATATACCATCAAATGAAAGGGAAAACCGTAGAATATTAAACCACTGAGTATAATATGGAAGGTAAATGGCTCACAACAGTGAACTGACTTGCTTAAATTGTGCAAACCAGGAAGTAAACAGGAAATTATTCACATGCATGCTTATAACATAACACTTATTCCTCTGGTCCTAGACGATATCTGACACAAGCACTGGAGAACGACAAAGGAGGAGGATGAACTCTGTTTCGGAGGCACCCAAAATGCGCCTGCCAATCTTCCTGCAGCAGGGTTCAGCCATCCCGCCCAACATCACACTGGCGGGCCCAAGTGTCATTGACCAGTATGCCCGTGTGCTCTTCCCACTCGCATTCGCCCTCTTTAACATTATCTACTGGTACATCTACCTCAGCAAGGATACCATGGAGAAATCAAGGTGCGTATTCAGTAGGCGTTCCATAATGCCATTATCTGTATCTGTATCTGTTTAGTGCTCCCAATATCGCTGTGTATTCGGATATGAACTAGTAGTCTTGACTGGAAGTTACATCACTCAAGATCGTAATTGATTTCAGCCGGATGCCCCGTGGAGTTTTCTGGAAAGCTATCTATCTGATAGGACTTTAATCTATGTAACACGAGCTCACAATTTTTTCAAAACGACGTCTTTCTTAGATGAGGAAACTTTTGTTTATAGTTGACAACAATGTTTTATCAGGATCACTTTAGTTTTGTGGGTACAGGATGATTTTTAAATGATTAATGAATTGTATATTGCAGGTCATGGTCATGGAGTAAACAACTGATTCTGTATTTGTATTATTAGTCATTCTTTTTTTAAGCTGCTTATCCTACTATTGGATGATTGGGGTGCTGTAGTCTATCCTAGCACTCACTGGGCCAAAGACAGAGAAAATCTGGATAGGTCACGTATTACAGGGCAGATTCACAGACATACACATTTATACACAAATTACACACCTACAGATGGTTTAGTATCTTAAACTCACCTAAAAAGGAGGAAACCGGAGCACCCAGAATAAACCCACACAGAAAGGTCCGGCTGGGGAATTGAACCCAGGTCCTTCTAGCTGTGAGGCAACAACACAACATGTTGCTACATTACATATCATTCCAGACAATACATTGATGTTTAGTTACATCCCTGATGATATGTAGATGTGTTTACCTGTAGGACATGGCTTTTGGCTTGTTCCTTTTCTTCCAGCATGCTGAATTTAATTCCCACGAACTGTAATGTAAGCACAGCTATTGTTAAATAACAATTGGACCAGATGAGAAAAGCATTCCTATGCAGTTTAGACAGAATAGAACAGTTGCTACATATTACAGTATAATACGGAAAAATAGAGCTGCGATTAAATGAATAAAACCGCAATATTCAACCCTTCTATTTTTTTTTACAGGTAAATAAACCCACTATATTAACACTGTTATTGTAGTTCACTGTTTACAGTCCAGTCGAGGAGAGCAGATATTCTTTTATTAAGAAGCAAAGCATTTCATTTTGTAAGCTTGCACGAATGCAGTACACATTTTTTTTTTGTCATTCGAGTGACACTGTTGATGTATTTCACTAATTAACCAAAATCAAACAAAGCTAGCATAATGTCATTGTAGAAAGCTGTATGGATGATTTATAGACAGAAATATTTGACAAGTGTTTTCATTGTTTGAGTTTAGTCTTTAATTACAGTGCTATGTTTAAAGGGAATAAAGACAGGTTTTAATTAATCATAAACTATATGTACAAATAATTCACTTCAGCCACACCAGTATTCAGCCTGGTTATAAAGATTAGCCCGGGCCAAAAAAAGCACCAAGATGCCCTGTAAAGTCTCTCCTTCACATCAACCATGTGTCCTTGTTTTCCCCCAAGTGAATATGGACTATTTCAGTATCAAACACATGATATATACTTCAAGCACCATGCAGATACAGGTCAAGACCTTCAGTTAATGTTCATATCAATCATCAGAATGACAAAATGAGATCTCAGTGACTTTGACTGAGGTATGACTTTTGGTACCATATGTGCCAGTTTGAGTCCAAAACCTGCTGATCTCCTGGGAGAACTGGTAAAACATTGCTGACTTACTTTCCAATCTTCACCTGTCCAGTGTGGAAAGAAAACATTACCACCACGTGCCTGCACTGACGACACAAAACAGGTTGAAGTCATGCATTCACTCTCTTGACACTACTCTTTCCAGTACACATCAAGACCAGGTGAGGCTTGTTTTACTGTCAGTTATCAGTTTGGGTGCCTGATGTAGCACTAAATTCCTGCTTTTGATTACAGAAATTGAACCTGATGTGGTCTTCTGCTGTTGTAGCCTATTTGGCTCATGTTTTAATGTGTTCTGAGATGCTTTTCTGCTCATCATGGTTGCAAAGAGTAGTTGTTAGGAGCAGATATTCTTTTATTTAGAAGCAAAGCATTTCATTTTGTAAGCTTGCACGAATGCAGTACACTTTTTTTTTTTTGTCATTCGAGTGACACTGTTGATGTATTTCACTAATTAACCAAAATCAAACAAAGCTAGCATAATGTCATTGTAGAAAGCTGTATGGATGATTTATAGACAGAAATATTTGACAACTTTTTTTATTGTTTGAGTTTAGTCTTTAATTACAGTGTTATGTTTAAATTCCTGCTTTTGATTACAGAAATTGAACCTAATGTGGTCTTCTGCTGTTGTAGCCTATTTGGCTCATGTTTTAATGTGTTCTGAGATGCTTTTCTGCTCAGCATGGTTGCAAAGAGTAGTTGTTGAGTTCTTGCACTTACATTAATTTATTATTCTTTCTATAGGAAGGACATACATATACAGCCTTATGTTAGATTCCCAAGGAAATCCATTATTTAAAAAACATGTAATCAATGGTATGGTGACGTTTTCTGTATTGGAACATTTACAGATGCATCTCCATAAATTAGAATATCATCAAGAAATTAATTTATTTCAGTAATTCAACACAAATAGTAAAACTTGTAAAAAAAATTATATAGATTCATTACACACTTCACTGATGCAACAATGCAGTAAAAGTAATGCAGTACGTCATTTTGGTGGCAGCCGTGGCCTTGTGGTAATGGAAGTGGTCTTGTGATCGGAAGGCCCTGGGTTTCCCCTAGTGTTCACTGGTGTGTTTAACTACACGGATAGGTTAAATGTGGAGGTGATATCCCTCTGTGTGCAAGCGCTGTAGGCAAATAGTAAGTTTACAGTTAATTCATGAATCCACATAGTGAGTTTCACTTTTTGATGATATTCTAATTTATTGAGATGCACATGTATTTAACATTTAAAGGAAACATCTTCCAGATGATGTGGTGTGTGGTTCGTTGGTAACAAAACAAGCTGCTTGGTTTCTTGTTAGAGAGCTCAGATCTGGTGAGCGAAACTACTGTTTATAGCTGCTATAACAGGTAGTTGTATTCCAGATGTTTAATGTAAAAACATGAAACAGATAAAGTATCATATGCTGTGTTAAATATAATTAAAAAATGATGAGCATTTAGCAGAATAGGAATTTAAAAAAATAGCAAAATAATCAGTTTAATCACATTAATTTCCTATAAGAGAACGTCCTGATCTTTATTCTACTCTTGCCCTTGCAGATTAAAACTAAAACAGACCACTGTAAAGTCTGTCCTCTGACAAGTTTCACTACTAGCTGAGTCAACGTACTTTGCCTTGGATCAAAGCCTCGACTCGAGGGCCGACGTGACTCCGGCTTTCTTTGATGCCTTCCCCTCCAGTGCAGTGCACAGCTTTATTTCATCTGTGAAACTAATCCATGAGCTCACGTTTTCTTAAAACAATAGAAGCGTGTCCCATCATCTAGAACTAGTGTCTGTGTAATTACATGAATAATTAATGATTGCCTCGGGACTGACTCAGCAAATCCAGGAGAGCTGAAGGGACTGACTGTGCTCTTGCATTGGATGAGGTTAGAACTCTACTCTTAGCTGTAAGGCAAATCCTATCAATGGCTTTCAGCACCATCTGCAAATAATGTGTTTACAATGTATTCATTTAGCAGGCCCTTTTATTTAAAGTGACTTGAAGTGAATAGTATGGATGTAATGCATGTATCAGATGCATTAAAGGTGGGGTGAGGGATTTTTTTTTTCTTGTTGTTGTTAAAATTCTGCTCACATTCTGGCAGCTTTAATAAAATATCAGCTCAGATGAGGTCTTCCTCGGTGGAGCTGCCGACTCTGTGAACAAAAAAGGCAGAGCGACGATATCCAATGAATCAGCCCACAAAGGAGTTAGTATTCACTTGCCAATTATAGTCCGAGGTTTCTTCATTCTGTTTAGCAAAGGATTATTTATAACTGTCACCCAAATGAGGATGGGTTCCCTACTGAGTCTGGTTCCTGTCAAGGTTTCTTCCTCTTGTCATATCAAGGAGCTTTCCCTTGCCACCATTGCCACCGTCTTGCTCATCAGGGATAAAACTTATACAATTTTTATAAGTGTATAATCAAGGGAGTCCTGTCTGTGACTTGCTCTCGATGATTCCAGGTGGGCTTGGAACAAACCGTGACCCTGATATGCAGATATGAGAATAACTGAAAGACTGTATAATATTTCTATAAAGCTGCTTTGGGACAATGGGCATTGTTAAAATTGCTATACAAATATAATTTTCTCAAGGTGTGTTGTTTAAATTTGGTATTTCAAAACTGTGGCTTCAATTAATCTCTGACAAAATAGCTGATTAGACCTTAAATAAGACGGAAAACGTGATGTTCTGTTTTTCTGCTAGTAATGCAAACCCCAACAGGTTTTCCCAATTTATTTGGAAACATATAAGAAAAAGGCAATAATCTGTGTTATAAACACTCCAGTTAACTCTGCATTTTTATACTGCTAACAGAGATTATCATCACAATAAGGGGACATCAATACTGGACTTAAAGGCATATGTATAAGTATTTCTAAGATAGTAATATTGATAATACTTTGGTTTTTTACACTGAAGTGCCAGGGGAAAAATGGTCCACCAGTCTAATACTTGGTAGTTCTCCCACAGGAATGTAGGACTGCAGAAATCTGAAAATATTCTGTAGGCAATGAACACCATACTTCCTGAAGAATGGTCCACAAGATGTGGGATTTCTGTGTTCCTCAGCATGTTGCATGGCATCCCAGGTGTGTTTGATAACATTGGGATCTGCTGACTTGGGTAGAATTTGCAAAATCCCAAACTCAGACAAGTGTTCCTCTAACCATAATTTGCCATCCCTAGACATGTGTCCTGTTAAAAGAGTCTAAACCCTTTAGAATGAATGCAGGACACTGACTAGTTGTGCTTCGTTCATTCTGAGATGTTTGTAGATGTACCAGGGGTACCATAGTAAGCCAGCTAAACAAACCCCAAAACATGATGGAGCAACTGTTTTTTTTAACAGTCTGTACCTGTTTTTGGCACCTCAGTGTATTTACTGATGCACATGTAAAGCACATTGAAATGTCCATCAATAATGATGAAAAAAATATGTACGTGTCTAGACTTTATGCCCATCCTGTACTATTGGTACTACAATAAATTTTGTTGTGTGTTGAACATGTGGGTTGGAACGTGTAACCTTAGGGAACAACAATATATATGAGAATATAAGGAACATTCCTATGCTTTGTAACTCTAGTGTATATCTTAGACATGGTAATATGATTGCAGCATGATTGTAACAGGATTGTTGGTGCAGCCATGGGCTTGTGGTTAAAGAACTGGTCTTGTAACTAGAAGGTCATTGGTTTAATCCCATGACTGATAGGTCACGACTGAAGTGCCCTTGAGCAAGGCAACTAACACTCAACTGCTCCCTGGGCGCCATAGATAGGGTTGCCCATGACTCTGGGAAAATGTGCTCACTTCACTAGTGTTTTTGTATGTGTGTTTCACTACATGGAGGTGTTAAACATGGAGGTCGGATACATCTGGGTTTGCAAGCACAGCAGGTCACTTAGCATTTAGCGCTACCGTGAAGGGACACTAGGTAAAAGATGCAAACAAATGGTCAAAATGTACGTTTGATTTGCGCATCCGAGTGATAAATGCACTGTTTATTGAGAGTAAAAGAGCAGCACATACCCACAGAGCTGAAGCACTTTTTCATTAAAGACCTGTGTTTTTAATTAATTCTTGTATGCAGTTTGGTTTCAGGTTTGATAAAGAGGCACAGCAGCAGGACTGACATTATTCTGAAAGGCACTGCACAAGCCTTTGCTCCCTCCCAGTACACCATCGGGCCTGATTTCACACAGAGAACAAATGATTTTCATCAAACATTAATCACTGACGTCACGGCGCAGGCGACGAGCCGCGCTCGCTCCGTAAGACGTAATCTGTGCTCATCTTGTGTTTGTGTCTTTGTGTGTTTTATCTCTACAGGGAGATGGACTGAGTTTCTCCAGTGTGCGGAGGAATATCTGCTGCTCTCCTTTCGCTCGCTCTCCCTTTGTTCTCGGGCTGTTTCAGCTTCTCTTTTCTACTCTCCGCTCCTGTCTCTGACTCTTGAGGTCTGATGAGGTCTGATGGTGCACAGGCCCGTGTGACAGCTTGACAAGTGCGTGCGTTCTGACACCCATATGGGTCTGTGATCACACCCATGCCCCATGTTCCTCTCTGCTCCTCCGTACCTTCGCTCTGTGCATGGAAAATGTATTCTGCTTCAGTGGCAGAGTGAGAAAGAAAAACATCGATGATCTAATCCTCAGTCCTTATTGGTGATGCGACACTGAACCATTGCTTTCGGATGCCTCTCTAGAGAGCAAGACCTCAGAGCGCTGAATGAAGAAAAATGGCAGGGGTTCTTATTCTTTAGCAGCTTCAAAGGTTTCTCTGTCCTGAATAGAAAACCCAACATCTCAAAGACACAGAGAGAAAGAGAGCAAGCGAGAGAGAGAGAGAGAGAGAGAGAGAGAGAGAGAGCAAGGGAATTTTTATTTTCACACCCACTGTCCACACCTGGTCCCGTCCTCGCTTCTCATCATTGCACTTGTAACATATAAATAACAACAAATTCTTAGGTTAAAGTACCAGCTGTATTTCAGAACCATTAAAATATTAATACACACACATAGACACAGAGAGACGTTTGATTCTCACTTGTCCTAATTCCGCAACACATTTCTTGAAGTCACAGTAAAGAATCTGGGTTTCTGTTCATGTGAATTCTTGTGGATTTGTTAAAGGTGCAGTTGGTCATTTTTAAATATGCTTTTAGACTTAATAGTCATGTGGCTTTGTCTCTTCATTTTAGACTTCTTTATTATATTTTTCTGGCCCTGAAATTAGCTCCAGCCCAAACACACCAGTTCAGCTTTGCTTACATATTGTTTTAAATAGTAACTCACAAGGTCTGTGTAGTTTCACTGAGGTACGTCTGGGTTAAGAAGAAATGCTTCTCAATCTAAAATTGCAAACTGCCTCAAATTGTAATATTTATTAAAAAATATGGACTCAAACAGCTTGAAAACCTGCACTGACCAGCCTACACAATCAGCTGTCGAAATCGAGACATGGACTCCACAAGACCTCTGTGGTATCTGGCACCAAGATATTAACAGATCGTTCTGTGGATGTTTTGTGGGATAGAACCAGACAGGTTAGCCTTCACTCGTCATGCACACCAGTGAACCTTGGGCAGGTGTTAACCAATGTATACTGGCGTTACCCTACAACACATGCTGTTCTGGAGATGATCCGACCCAGTCGTCTAGGCATCACAATCTGGTCTTTGTGAAAGTCACTGAGATTCTTCCACTTCCACTATTTTGCCACTGTAATGAGATGATCAATGTTATTCACTGCACCTGTCAGTGGTTTCATGGTTTCAATGTTATGGCCGATCGTTGTATTTTATGAAACATTTAGGTCACAATTACGTTATTTGTACCACAGGGAGCATAAAATACTATTCAGTGCACCACTTTGTCTGACAGTGTATGAAAAACTCAAGTGAGACCTACTTAAAATTGGAACAAACTGACACTGTGTAATAGAGTGAACACAATACATTATTTACACTGTGTACTCTATGCACTCCTGTTAAACGCTGAAGGTCAGAATACATCATACAGTCCTACATAATATGCACAAACATTTTTAAATTACTTATAAGCTTTTGTCTTGTTTGATTCTGAAAACAAATTTGGTCACATCAGCATTTTTTTTGTAAATGATTAAATTTCAAAAATGAAACTGAAATGTCTTTGTGTGTTGTTATAAACAAATGGTTGTCTTTCTGTATTTGTCGGTTGTTGTGTGCACAGATACTCACAGAGGCAGGGTGTGGACACACAGCATGTGTTTATTAAAACACAGGCAGAAAAAAGTCAGTCTAAGAAACACAATCCAATTTCGTCATCATGAAGATAGGCACAGGGTCAATGTAGGCTTTACAGCAGGGTTGTAAATCTCCAGTCCTGAAGAGACAGTGTCCAGCACAGCTTGGAGGATTCTGTACTCAAACACACTGATTGCATTTACTTAAATTGACTGGTTGGCTTAAGTGGCTGTGCTTAACTGAGAAGCCTTCAAACTGCCCAGGTAGTACTAACTGCTTTACAGTAAGTTTACATTTACATTTACATTTACATTTACAGCATTT
>JAOVVF010000010.1:2614185-2633077 GCA_028565595.1 Duopalatinus emarginatus | reverse complement strand
GAGGGACTGACTGTCACACTTACTACTTCCTTTATCATGTTTTTCTTTTAATCTTGTTTAATAGGTTGTTTTTTTACCGACAAAAATTTTTTTCTGTAACTTAATAATAATAATAATAATAATTATTATTATTAATATTATTATTATTATTATTATTATTATTATTATTCATAATTTTTGGAAATCTAAAATGGTTTGTACTGACTTAATAATGTAGAACTCATAAAATAAATGTCTATAACAAAAGTTGTACTAAACACAATATAGGGTGCACAGTACTGTATATACAACCACAAGCCCACAACTGCCCCACAATGGGCGAATATTAATGCTAGGATGGAATATTATCAGTGGTAAGCCGTACTTACTTGGCTCAGGCTTTTACTGGACATCGTCCTAATAAAATAAAAATATCAGTGCACTTGCATAACGTTGAATGTAATGTGCACAGTGTAGAACCTACACCAGAATACATTAAAAATCAAAGACCAAATGCCACATCATATACAATGTTAAGTTACACTCAGAAAACTTCTTTGAATAGTTTAACAATCATTTAGAATGTAACATATCTATTAGTCATGTCAGAATGCCAGGAATAAAACAGTAGCAGATCAACTACTTGAATAAAATAATAAAAAATCTTTAAAATAATCTTTCTAAACAGCTCCTGGATTTTTATTTCTAAGAGAAGTTGCTTTTTCTTGTATAAGTCATGATGCGTTTGAGTGCAGAAAATTTTCCTCCCACACAAGCAGGTGAAATTGCAGTTGTGACAATTAAACGTGTCAGTAAATATAGCTTGTGAATGCGGTCACTGAGTCTGTTGTGTTGAAGAAATATTTGGAAGTTAGGTGGACTCCTGCTTTGAAAATCATTCACTGAATGCATCACGTAAAGCTTGATCGCCGGGTCAAAATAAGCCTGTAGCTGGCATGTAAAACCAGTTTCAGGGAACGCAGTGTTAAAGATGCTGCACTGCTGTAGGTCCAGGAGGGAAACGGTGAGTTTTTCATAATCTTTAAACCGGTCCTGAGCTTGAATTAGAATACTGTCCAGGATATTGCCATGAACCCTTTTGAGATGAAAATGAAAAAAGTTTCCATTCGTTAGTGCTGTGTTTGTGCCGCAAGAATCATCGTTTGTGCTGGTACCATTTTGGAGAAATTAAAAATTATATTTTTCTACCTGTTATGATATTCAGACCCCATCCATGTCCAAACTGGCCCAAAGCGGTCTGGTTTATTAGTGCAGCGTTTGTGCCGTTAAAAGAAATATTTGTGAAAAAAATATATTTAAACATATTTAAAAAAAAACACACAAACAAACAAAATCACATTTAACTAAAATTCAGCTCATATAGAAAATTCCACTGGCAACAGTAAAAATAAAAAAAAATGTATAGTCCTCATTCACAGTGCCCTCATTCTCATTTTTTTTTATTTACGAAACGCTAAACACTTGACTCTAGAAAAACACTGTTAGCTTTTAGCTCTCTAAGTATTTTGTCATACTAATAAAATTCAAAGCATATTAAAAGAAATCATGGTCATGAAACTCTAGTATGCACCAACTACGACTGCATCAATAATGACTGTAAAATCCCAGTTTGTGACAAGGGGGAGACGAATCAGTTGCTCATAATAAAACCCATATGAAAAATTAATATGCAAATTTTGAAAAGAAATTGAAAATCAGCACAAACGGGCCACGTAGTTGAAAATACAATAATACCTCAGAATGCTTTCGATGCTGATGTAGCATGATGTCAGTTTTTTATTGTTTATGGCCTTAACTCGAAAATTAAAAAAGCATAAATATTTCTTTTAACGCTGCACTAACGAATGAGACCATTTTGGAGCAATTTGCACCTGGATCAGGGGCTCTTAACTTAAGCATTCACTTAAGCATAGTTTATACCCTATAACTTGAAAATTAAAAAAGCACAAATATGAAAGCACTAATGAACAAGACCGATTGGGGCCGATTTGGACGTGGATGGGGGGCTGGATTACATAACCAGTAGAAAAATATCATTTTTAATTTCTCCCAAACAGTACCAGCACAAACACTGATTCTTGTGCCACAATTGAGCACACTGGACTGGACTGAAGCACTGGAAACATTTCTTATTTAGATTCTGATTATATGAGAGGCCAGTTTCACCCATCCAGCCTCTAGGAGTGTGCACGAGTATCCACGTGGGTTCTCCGTTCAGTTGGCACACCAGTCTCCTCCAATATTGCATCATATCTTTGATCAAACAGTCCTCACTGCTGCTTAGTAAAAATGCAAAAGTCCTCTACCTTAGCCTGGCAAAAATGCATGTCAAAACTCTTCCTTTGTAAAATATCAAAGAGGACATCTGCATGGCCAAAAATGTCTTTGAAGGTTACAAGTTAAACTCAAAGTTTTCCAGGTGTAAAAAAAAGTAGCCATCGGAAATTGCTTATATTCCTTAATGGAGTAATTCATGTAGCTGCAACATGTGGAAGAAAAAGCTGCCAAGCCAGTAAGCCAGTCAGAGGCATGACTAAATTAAGAGCATGGGCATACCCATGTATAAAAAATGTCTATAGAATCCTTTCCTTGACAGCTTGGACCCGACTTAGCCCTAAGCCACAACTTTATTCATGCATCCAAACTCTTCCAAACACTGGACGACTAGAGCTGCAAGGTCATTAGGCTGTTTGTTACTGCTCACGTTCTCAGACTTGATGCATCTCTCCTGCAACATAAGAAGAAGTCATTGGCAACATCATTGGCTCCCATGTGAGAGACCTGGGTTCGATTCTCTTGCTGGGCAGCCAGTCTGCTACACCAAAAGGGTCCTTGGGCAAGACTCCTAACACTACATTGATCTACCAGTAATACCTGTAACCTTGTAAGTCACTCTGGATAAGAGAGTCTGCCAAATGTAAATATGTTTGTGTGGTTGGTGTAGTACAGCGGTAACATCATTGGCTCCCATGTGAGAGACCTGGGTTTGATTCCCTTGCTGGGCAGCCAGTCTGCTACACCAATAAGGGTCCTTGGGCAAGACTCCTAACACTATGTTGGCCTACTTGTAATACCAATAACCTTGTAAGTTGCTCTGGATAAGAGCGTCTGCCAAATGCCATAAATGTGTTGTATTGTTGCTAAAATTACAGCAATAAAAGTAGTTGAAATTTCTTCTTTCTTTATTTCATTGTTAATCCTTTCTCCAGTTACTTTAGCAACCACATTTATCAAGTAATTCCATATTGTACCTGAGGTGCCAGTGAACGCCTGGATAAGTAATGATTTAAAACCTTGTCATAATCTGCCAGAACCGTAAGTAACTCAAGATCATTCTCACGATTTGTGGACTTCTCCTTTGTCCTGACCTCAAACTAACAACTGCTTCCATAGAAAAAAATCACACAGCCGATGAAATGCTTCAAATTTCCCTATTATATCCTCACCCTTTCATTGTGTGTCTCTGTTTCTCTCCATCTTTGTTCATCTTTGTGCAAATCAGGCCTTGTATCTTCAAACAATGTTAAAGAAACTACAGCTTTTTAATGACTTTTTTGAATTGAATTTTTTTTTACGTTATTGTGCAGCCTGTATCAAGCATCTTAAATGGTCAAATCCCGATTATTCCACACCGTGTTGGCGTCAGTGGAAAACAGCAAACAGTCCCAACAAAACCATTATTGCATCGTACCAAACCAGTTAGCTGAGGGTAACGTTTCCAGTTGCTGCCGCCTCTGAATGGTACAAATATATGTTTTAGAACAAACGGGTTCATACAAAGCTTACATCTGGAACTACTGTCAACACTGCTGTTGTGGAAAATTAATTAACATGAACTGAGCAATCAGAATTTAGTACTAAACAGTATTAGTGGTACACTGTAGTGATCGCTATAGGACCTGTAATCAGTTATAAAATGTGTCTTTCACTTTCACAGTGTTTCAGTTGGGAGTTGTGGGAGGAAGTTTATTTTTTATTTTTTTATCCAAGCTGAAAAACTTGCCAGTAAATGCCAATAAACAAGTGTTATTGCACAGCAGGCAAGAAGTTATAATATTTGATAACACCGAAGAGAGACCTAAATTTTCTGCGTACTGAGGTTCATTTTTAGGTTAACAAGCTTACCAACAAGAAAAACAGGCTGTAGGAATTTATATTACTATGATTATAGTGATATGAACATTTTATATTGGCACAGTGCTGTATTATACTGATTTTATGAACTGATGTATTATACTGTGTCATAGTCCTGCCCTTGGTGTGTGTTATGTTCTTAGCTTGTGTATACTACAATATACTATATATATACAATATCATACTGGCAGCCCATAACATTGCCATTTCAGAACTCCTGGGTCTGGAGGTTGCTGAAAGTGGGTGAGTGATTACCATACTGGTATCTATGCATTACTGCCTTTAACTACATTTTATGTTCATTAAGTGTAACAAGTAATATGCATTGTTTTATAATATGTATTAGATACGTCAACAGTATTCCTGTACAATATATTCTTTTAAACTTTCCTTTCCGATACTTGTTACATACATTTACAGCATTTGGCAGACGCACTTATCCAGAGCGACTTACAAGGTTATTGGTATTACAGGTAGGCCAACGTAGTGTTAGGAGTCTTGCCCAAGGACCCTTATTGGTGCAGCACAGATTGGCTGCCCAGACCGGGAATCGAACACAGGTCTCTCACATGGGAACCCAATGATGTTACCACTGTAACACACCAACCAACATACAGACCAGTACTTCTTAAAGTTCAAAGCAGTTTTCAGTAATAAACTGTGGGGTACTGTTACACTGGTCTTATGCTGAGCACAGGCAGTAAAAAAAATAATAAATTTACATATACCTGTGTCATGACGTTTAGTAAATATTGTGCATATACCTACGCAGCTAGCCAGTCATCACAGTTTTGTTGGCAACCACTAATAGCAAGGCAATATTAAGTGGACAATTTAATAAAAGTTCAATTGAAAATGAATTATTCATAGATTGGTGAGCTTCGACAGAAAGGTTATGGACAAGTTTGTCCAGATGATAGATCTTCATGCATCTTTTCACTTCTGCTAACTCCTGCTTTGTGTACATTTCTGACTTTATTGATTAGATGCGTTTGTATTTAGATTCGTTGAGCAAGTGTATAAAGTTGAATGCTGCTGTGGGTACACCTCAGGCTTTGACCATTACCATCACGTAGGAAGGAGCTGGACCATTTTTGGCTTTGTTTGATTAGGGGCAGGGTTTAATATCTTATGCAGGCTGCTACAATGGGGTGACATCGAGCTTCCGCATTCTGGATCAGTTGCTGGGGTCTGATCCATGCATAGGAAGGCCAGCCAGAAAAGAGTCGCACTAGTCTTGACTGAACTAGTACCTGGGTGGCCTCCCTATAGAGAAATCTTCACGGCCGTGTCAGCCGTGGTTAGCAACATGAGCCGTGAAAGAAATCTGTCAACAACTGCTTCAAGGCTATGTGCTTTTGCAGATGAAGTGATCAGGGTGCTCTCGAAGGAATGTGAGAGATCACAATGAAGACCAGCAACTCCCAGGATGTAAAGCTGTTTTGGCTTGCTTGGGTGGTTGAATATTTAAAAGCTAATAATTAAATAATTAAAGCTATAATGTTCCCGTGTTTCTCTGGATGCAATAATCCAAATTTTTACCAACGAATATTGTGGCTTTTATGTTTAAGGTTTTTCATTTCAATCTTTATTTTCAGGAATAGGCTCCACCCCAGATGGAGCAGAGCTTCTAAGCTCCATTGGGAGTGCACTGGGATAATGGGGAATTTCTTGGTCAATATGTTGCTTATCGTTCTCCTCACAAGGCAGCAGCTCCCACTAAAAATTACAACCTGCTCCTTTAATATCAGCACATGCCTCAGCACATACCACCATCCTTGATTTACTCAGTTTTCTACTTGCCCTAAATGTACTTAATCAGCCAAGACATGTTTAGTTTACTGTCTTTATTTTTTTCCACTGGAGTGACGAAGCTAATGAAGCTAACAATTAAACAAAGTCTATAGCCCGGAGTTTATTCTTGATGAAACTGAAATAAAGACCAAACTTGTCTTGGCTGTTCGACCTTATTTAGACTAATGCAAAGTGTTGTGTTCTAACATTTGCCTTACACTAAGACTACACAGCATATTGATGCTTCTGTCTGTCTTCCCCTGCACTTGTAGGTATCACCACTGTGCTGACCATGACCACCATTAACACCCACCTGAGAGAGACTCTTCCCAAGATCCCCTATGTGAAAGCTATAGACATGTACCTGATGGGCTGCTTCGTCTTCGTGTTCCTGGCCCTTCTCGAGTACGCCTTCGTCAACTACATCTTCTTTGGTCAAGGTCCCCAGAGGCAGAAGAAGGCAGCTGAGAAAGCAGCCACTGCCAACAACGAGAAACTCCGACATGATCCAAACAAGGTAGTGTGTGTTCGGGTCCCTGCAGAGGAAAAAGCAGATTCCTAGGGGTTTTGTTGTCTGCAGTTCCTCTGCAGTGGCTGGTTTGTTATTTTGAGGGTTATGTATTGTGACTTGTAGCCATGCCCCTTTCAGGATCAATGGGCTTTAGGTTTTGCTACAACTCTGGAAATTCATCTTTTTCTCCCCCCAGCAACATAGGTTTACTGATCAACCTCGCCTAATGGATATTTACCCACCAAGGGACATTTTTGTGTTTTGTCCCTCTTTCTGGCAGAGCAGAGCTCAGTTTTTGGTAGCAATAAGCGGTGACCTTGCCGTTTCACAGGGTAAAAGTCATCTCTCAGCTGAGGGCTGGCAGGGCATCAAGCTGCTCGCTTCATAATCTTATTGAGCTGAATGAGCTAGATGTGCCAAAACCCATCTCTCTTTGTCCCTTTCTATTCTCTCTCTCTCTCTCTCTCTCTCCCTCTCTCTCTCTCTCTCTACCTCTGAGTGTCACAAGCTTCCATTTCCCGAAGTAACAGTGCTGATTTTGTGTACTTGCAGTGGATGGTGGGAAATGTAGTTCAGAGAGACGATGCTCTGTATGCCAGAATGAAACAGAGGGAAATTGACGTGTATGACTCGATGTGGGATCCAATCTTTGCCGACGATGCTGCATTAGGACTAGGCGAGCAAAGACTTAAGGTACTGCCCTCTTGACTCAAAAGGATAAAAAAAAAAAACCCTGGATCTGCATCGATATATACGCCTTTAGAATGAATAGTGACACCAATATTCCAACCACCTGAGTTGTTTTTTTGTAATTCATCGATTTTGGTTGGCTTAGAATAGTGATGGTCATCATTTCCACCACTTCCACTCCCCTTTCGTTCCATTAATTTGCTGTTTGCACCTGAAGCTCTTTCCCAGTACGCATGAGTTTTCACCATTCGCCCACAACAAACTTTTTTTTTTGTTTTGAAGGAATGATTAAGTTTTAGCCTTCTCTTCGGAAAAGCAATAAATTGTTAGGTTTTTAGATTTCAGGACAATTGCGATCTCCAGGTGCAGGGAAACTGATCTTTCTGGCAAAAGTTACAACTATGGAATGATATTTGCACCATTAGGATTTGGATTTTGGTAATACTATATTAAGTTTTATTTTAATTTAATCAAGTGCATTGGGTCATTTCTTGAACCAGTTTTTCATTCTCAAAATTCTTAGGTGCATTTGTAAAAGCAGTTTGTGTCGGATAGCACAACACAGTGGTTCACCTGCAAAAGGTTAATATATAGACAGATAGACAGACAGACAGATAGATAGATAGACATACAGACAGATAGGTAGCTAGGTAGACAGTTAGGCGGATAGACAGGTAGACAGGTAGATAGATAAATTGATAGATAGGTTTAAATTATAGATTTATTCTAGAATTATAATTGTATAGCATTGAAATAGTAAATATTTATAGTTTTATTCTATAATTATAATTGTAAAGCATTAAAAATAGTAAATATTTGTTATGTTAATATTTCATTTACCACATGTACTAAATTAAATTTGATCATTAATGAGCATTTCAGGTCATATTCAAAATTATACAATGCTACATCAGAGCACTTAAGTACAGATTCTATAATTGCCATTTCAGCTGGAGGTTACAGGTTCCAATCCCACTGATGTCACAGCCATCCATGGCTGGGAGTCAACATGAGCACAATTGGCTGCGCTCTCTCCCATATCAATCACAGCAACACTAGCCAATGTCGTAGCTAATGCATACTGAAGTGGGTGGAAGCGTTTTCCTCCTGGTGTTACACCACCCCCAATGTTACATAAGCAGCAGTATGAAAAGATGTGGTCTGCTGGCTTCATCCTGCTCCCTGTTTGGTAGCTGTCGTATTTACCAATTGAAATTATGGGACACGGAATCAGTTTTATTAGATATGATTTAAAAACATGATGTACATATTAAAACCAAACAAAACAAATAAAATCCGATTTACAAAAATCAAATCCAAATATTACAAATATCATCCTTTAATTAGTTTTATTGTCCAAATAGTATAACCTTAATGCACTATGCACTTTATATGCAATGTTGATTTTTATATCTTAGTGCTGCATTTCAAGGCCCCTTCTCACTATGATGACTCTAGCTTGTGTGGTCTTTTTGGACGTGGTCTTGTATTGGTGTACAAACTGTTTTTTTTTTTTTTTGTTTTTACCTTTTTCCAGATTTTTTGATTCTGACCTGTTGTCCTCAAAGCTCTCTGTTTGAAATCTATAACAATTATGCAAATTTTGCGTTCCTTACAAAAATTAGTCATCAGTGGCAGTTGTAGCATTTCAAAGCAGTTTTAACGAGCCTGACAAAGACACAATGGCAAAACGAATAAAAAAATGGATGAAGATTTTTTTTTTGGGTTAATCATTCGGTGGTTAAATTCAGCAGTCATTGAATATCAAAAACTAAAAGCTTCATGACAAGACTAACACCCATGTTAGGCAAGGAGAGGAGCAATGCGGTCACTTTTCTCCTCGGTAGCGGAGTGAAACAGAAGAATAGCAGGAGCATCTAGAGGAGCTCAAATTCATCTTCTCCTCGTTTTTTCCAGCCTCTTCCTCTCTTCATTTCAGCAGCCTTTTCCCACACCGCTCTTCTGGACCTTTGTCTTCATGAGTTCTCCTTTTCCTTTGCATTTGTTTGCCTGATTTTTTCAATTTGCAGATAGAATTTTAACCATAACGTGGTTGAAATTCGGAAATGGCTATGCATACTTGACATTTTGCTATTGTTTAAAAAACAGTAATTGTATTTTTTGTATTGTCATAATTCAATTAGATGTTTAGTTTTAAATCTGTGATCATGATGTTACATATAAGTAAGGCAAAATGCAGAAACTACAGTTTGGGTCAAAACTGAGGCATAAGTGAGTTTTGGGCATGCAATTTTCTCTTTACTAAACCAGCCATATTTAAATCTGCACTGTTGTAAGGTAGTCTAAAGCTGGTATAAAACCTATGGAATGATATTTATGCCAGTATTTAAAAATGTGAATCCTTATTTAGAAATTATATAGGATTAAAAAGCATATTTGTATTAGTATTTGTTTTATATTTGCATCATCTTGAAATTTTATTTTTTAAATGACAAAAACAAATAGTGTACAAAATTAAATTTGATCATTTGTCAAGTTCAAATATCAGAGCATTTAAAGAGAAGCCTAGTTTCTGTTTTTCACCAAACTGTCAGTCAAGAAATCAATTATTTTACAATTAAATAGTATGTAGTTAATTTAATTTAAATCCTAATTGCATAAATATCATTACATATAAAACTTTTATTTTATCAGTGGTAACATAGTTACTGCAGTTTGCCTCTTTAGAGCAGAATGATACATGAGCTTTGCTTCCATGCTAATCACAACATTTCCATAACACTTACTATAGCTTCATTTAGCTTTTAGTTTTCTTTTTAAGCTCTTAAAAATTAAAATGGTCTGGATAACCCGCTTTAAGTAAGGTATAATCAGAAACTAATACTTTTCTACAGATGAATCCGGATGATATCCGGCTGACCACAGTGGAGATGAAGAACGAGATGGGTCCTGGCGATCTCTCACGTGGTTTGGGTGACCCGCGAGGTGCCATGCTGGCATATGACAGCTCTACTCTGCAGTATCGCCGGGCGGCACTGGCACGCCACAACTATGGCACTGGTGCTCTGGAGAAGAAGAAGAGCCGTCTACGCCGACGTGCTTCGCAGCTCAAGGTCAACATCCCTGACCTATCTGATGTCAACTCTATCGACAAGTGGTCCAGAATGGTCTTCCCAACCGTCTTCTCATTCTTTAATGTGGTCTACTGGCTCTACTATGTCCATTAAGAAGGGCCCAGGCGAGGATGCAGTACAAAAACATTCAAAAGATAAAATATATAAAACACTGAGTCCCTTTTGTTTCTCAAAAAATAGATTTTATGGAGCTAAAGGAGTCAGGATTGGCTCTTTTATGTTCTGAGAACACCATAAAGACTAACAAAGACAAATACACTAACCCAATCAGACTGGAAGTTGCAATTGGAGTTTTAATTGATCACGTATATTGTCATTCGTAACTTACTCTGTGGACAAATATTTATGCTTGTGTTTGCATATATTTCAAAGATTTATTTTTATTTTGTTTGTTTATTTATTTATTTATTTATTTATTTTGTTGATTATATCTATTTACTTTGTAGCCAATGCTGTGTGTATCCAGGAAAATCTTCCTTCAAAGCCCATTTTTTTTTCTAGTAGTTAAACTGTTAGACATCTTTTGAAAGCATGCTTGGGTTTGTTTGTTGTCTACATCTCTTGCTCTGAGATGAAGCACAATGCATTTTCATTTTCATAGTTAAAGATCCTTCTGTTCCTTAAAAAAATGTGTTTGCTTTCTGAGTCTCTAAAAGGAAAACAGGGTAAAACATACCAGGTAACTTCATCATAATCTTGGCATTGTTAATCGGGGCAGATGTGGATGGGGCAAAAGGGGGTACTCTTTCCTATTGACTGAACCGACTTTCTTTGCCCCTCCTATGGTGGGGACTCTTTTGAAGGATATTTGGGCAAACATCAGTTGCTTGGATTGTATTGAACCCCATGGCTGGACATAATGAAGATTCTCATCATCCTCTTAATCCGACAAACTTTTCTCTGGCTTTGTTCCAGACTCAAGTCATCAAAAAATATCACTCACACCTAATCTCTACTTACATGTGAATGGGACTATATGGCGGACTGACATCTCTCCGACACGATATAATGACCAAGGTGAGTTCCATAAAAGATATAATTATAATCCATTAACATTTAACAATAGGTTTAAGTTAAAAAATAACTTATAGATGATATTAAATCATATTAAAAAGAGTTTTATAATTCATAGTTATAATATTAGGTGTTAATGTTACAAATCATTATTTAAGCAGGTATATTTTGATGTATTAGCTTTCTTATTATAATAAGATCTCTATTGGGATGCAGAGGAATATAATCTAAAGGAAGAAAAAAAAAAGACTGAATCTTGGGATGGTACGGACAGAACGAAGAGCGTGTATCAAATATTGTTTTGAAGTCAACTTTTCAGAACAGGGAAGTATCTGGAAAGGTCAATCAAGGCATCTGTAAGGTGATTTTGTATCAAATCCTGTACAATATAATGATATTTCATAATGATCTGTAAATATATATTGTGTAATGACTGTCAAGAATAACAATATGTATCTAAATTAAATTATTAAAGCTGAATTGACCTTCTCTTTGTGGGGCTGTGTGAAGAAAGCAGAATATATAATGGCTAAAGTGGGAGAAAAGAACAGAAAAAAAGAAAGTATGAGTGTTGAGTCAACATGGAAAGCAATTAAAAGTGGAACTCTGGTCAAAAATATAGCTAAGTGAAATATACATAAATCTACTTATATATTAAATATAGTAACAATCAGCATGACTGTATGGTGAGCAAGTGAGAGACTAGGAGAAAAAAATAATAATTATCAGGAAATAAGAATGAGATGTTAATGAAAAAACAACTTTAAATAGCATTTTCACACGAAATTTTTGTAACTGTTAAAAGCTTCTATATTTGTATTTACAATTAAATTATTCCTGCCGCAGTGGTATAGTATACAAGCTAATTATCCTCTTGTGAATTTAGCAATGCAGGCTATAGTGGTTTAGCTAGCATTACCTCAAGAGCTTCCATTTATCGCTAACAAATTTTGAGAGAAAAAAAACTTCTTATATAAAATATCTTATATATATCTTATATAAAGCATGCTGCTAGCTCTTCTCCTGTAACGATGTTAGCTAGCTATCAGTGTCTTATGAGCAGAAATGAGTGTATCTCAGTGGAGAATAGTTGTGATAGGAATTTAGCTAACATTTAGCTATTTAGTGGATAGCAAGCAGGCAAATGTACAGTTAACTTGCTTCAGTTTGCTTCTGTAGACTTTATGACACATTTCTTACTGTTAGCTGAAGTTAGAGAATAACTTCTAAAGCACTGGATATGGAGGTAATAATGGACTATCAACAGTATTCGTGTATGGAACAGGGTTGCTAAGTCTGTGTGACCAAAGTAGCTTAATCAGCTAATAAATATAGCTAGCTTTTAAAAGTCTGCAAGGCTTTTACATGTACACTTAGCAGTCTTTTTTATAGGAACCCCTGTACAACTGCTCATACATCCAATTATTGAATTCATATGGCAGCAGCATAATGCATGAAATCATGCAGATACTGGTCAAGCATGTCAGTTAATGTTCACATCGAACATCAGGTTGAAGGGGTGATTTCAGTGACTCTGCCCATTGCTAGTGTAGGTATTTAACTGTAATATTGAACTATTGATCTCCTGAGACTTGCTCATACAACACACCGACTGAACCTAGACAAAATTTTCAATTTTCAGCTTACTGTGACAACCTGTTTCTACTGTAGTCTCAGATCCCTGTTCTTGGCTGACAGGAGTGTTGTAGCCCATCCACTTCAAGATTTGTTGTGCTGTGCGTTCTGAACCGCTTTTCTGCTTATCATTGTTGTAAAGAGTGATTATTTGAGTTACTGTAGCCGTTCTGTCAGCTGTGAACCAGTCTCTTTTGACCTTTCTCATCAGCAAGGCATTTCTGCTAACGGAACTGCCACTCACTGGAGGTGTTTTATTTTTCACACTATTCTGTGTTTTCTCTGGAGACTATTGTCAGCAGTTTCTAAAATACCCAAATACCCAGTCCATCTGGCACCAGCAACCATGCCACATTAAAAGTCACCGTGATCACCTCATTTTCTTTTTAATTTTCCAAATTCTGAAATTCTTGACCTGATTTTATGTATTCTAGTTCTACTACAAGATCGACTAATTGGATAATTGCACAAATGTTTTGGTGTACAATGAAACTATTTATATTACAAGAAACTATGCACACCTTCACATCTTGGGTCAATTTATGTCAGCAAGTGACTTGTGAAATATCAGGTGGATATGCAGAAACCATGCAAACAGTCTCCCAGGTAACTTAACCAGGAATACTGGAGATGTGGTGTTGTAGTGTTGTACATAATCCTTGAATTTCCGTCTGGAATCAATACAGTATCTATCTATCTATCTATCTATCTATCTAGCTTAATGTACCTCTCACTGTGGCACCCACATTAGTACAGTACATACGCCATAATTTAGATATTATCAGAAATAATAATAATAGTAATAATAAAAATCTAACATACCCTCTAACATACCTTTGTATTTGTCTTACAAAACAGATCGTTAATGTGTGCAAAAGTCCAACCACCAAGTGGTGGCAGCCAGTTAAAAGTAAAACTATGCCAACCCTGCAGGCAACCCTCAGGCAAAATATCACAGTATTAAAATTTGACTTTTAAAAACAGTGGACTGATTCTAGGTGATGTCATTTGTAGTGCTAAAACCAATAGACAGTGAAGATGACTGGAATGGTATCTGTGTAAATTGGTATGGATATTGATTTTGTGTTTCAAATTTAATAAATTAAGCATAATTCTGCCCAATTAACCATTAGAATTATAACAACCGCACTGTTAAAAGGAGGAGATCCTTTGAGGTTCCTCAGTTTGAAATTGTGGAGAAACCTCCTAAGATGCTTTGAGGAACCTTCTCAGTTATATCCAAATAAATCCTCTAGGAACCTTAATTCTAGTGGGTTCTTTGAGGAACTCCAAAAGTTCTTCCAGGCTCTTCTGTGAGCATTGAGGAACATATGAGTTCTTGAAGGAGCCCCTAGGTTCTTAAAGTAGCCTATGAGGTTCTTCAATGGAACAAATCATTTTTTTAAAAATGTACTTTCAGTAAATGAAATATAAAAGAGTAAACAGTATAGGCAACGTAATGAAAATATAATTACTTAAAAGAGAATCCTTATATACCATGGTAAAGAAAAAAACGTGAAATTACACATAATTATAGTGCCAGAAAAAATGGTACACCCATCTTATACTTCATAGGTCCCCATGGAGCATGGACTCCACAGGCTTACAGAAATATTTTGTAGGCAATGAAAACAATACACAATTCTTTTGTATTGCAAGGTGTAGGATTTCTGTGTTCCAAAGCGCATTGCATGACATCTGACCATCATTTGCCATTCTATGATGTGTGTGAGGCCAAACACGAACAGGTGTAATTTGTCAGAATGGAGGCACACATAGCGGTTACCTGTCAGAGACCTTTGTAGACTTGTCTATGTATTTAGCACTGGCATGTCTGTGTACCAGTTTTTCTGGCATGTCGGTGTACAATTAATTTTTACCTCTATGTATAAATATTGGGATAGAAAGAAAATGGGAACTGTGGGTGTTTCATTTTTATTTGTGAAAATATTGACTTGGTTATTGGATATGTGGTGCTATTTGGGTATTTATTCAAATTGATAAAAAGTGATATTGCAGATAGAAACTGAAGAGGTCATGATAGGGCCATTCTCAGTTTGATGATTGCTATTACGCTAGCTGTTTGTTTATAAGTGTCTGCCAAATAACAAAATTTAAATGCATTGCCTAGAGTTTATTATCTCACTTACACAGAATATCTGCCATGCTGTGATCCAAGTATAATATAAATATGGTACTTTTTACTGACACATTATTAACCTTTTGGATTTTTTTTTTACCTTGTGCTGCATACTTATTGTCCATTTTTGGTTTGAAAATGGAATTATGATATTATGTAGCAGAGGTCAGTATGAGTCAGATGTAGTGTGTACTCTGTTGCCTATGGAGGATTTTTTAATCTTGGTTTTATGGCTGGCTGAGTTTTCGAGAATACTGATAAAACCTGGGGAATATATAATGGACAAAAAGGCGACACATCCACTCCTTTTTGGGCGGTGGATGGTGGGGGCGAGTTCTCCAGTCAGCCACAGGGGACATAAAGGCAGAAAGCCATGAACGTTCCTCCACACTGAAAGAGTGGCCCGATAGGCCAGAGGGGTCAAAACATGAAAGGCATGTGGAAAAAGATACATTTCTTCCTTCCTCCATAAAAAAAAAAACACTCTTGCGTTGCTTTTCTATTTGCTGCTGTATACATTGATGTGCACGAAAAACTGGTACAGACAAGCCTATGTAAAATACTGGTGGTGGCTCTATAATGGTATTTGTTTTATTTAGCTGGTGTTTCATGGGAACCCTGGTACATCTACAAACATCTCTGACAGGTAAACGCCTCCGTGTGTGCCTCTTTTCTGATGAGTTACACTCGTTCATGTTCTGTTTTCATTCTTATGGGTTTGGCCTCTGCCAGCAGGAAAATGCACCACCACACATGTCTAGAGATGCCAAATTATGGTTAGAGGAACACTCGTCTGGGTTTTGGGTTTTGCCACCAGATCTCAACATTATCGAACATATCTGGGATGCCATGCAATGTGCTGTGAAATACAGAAATCATACACCTTGAAATACAACAGAATTGTGGACTGTTTTGTAGGAAGTATGGTGTTTATTGCCTAGAGAATATTTCCACATGCTCGTGGAGTCCATGACCTATGAAGGTCACCTACCAGTTTTACTTGCACTTCAGTATGGATCTTCTGATGACATAAGCTACCCAGCAAACCTGGTTTTTGAAATTGTGAAACCATTGCTGTTTCGACTTTAGTGATTTCTGCATGTGAAATCAGCAGCGGCATCTCTCTAAGGTGAAGTCCAACAAGTCTAAGGAGCCATTTTATGCATCTGACAACTGAGAAAGCCCATAGGTGTTAAAAATGTTAATTGGATTTTTTTATTGAAGGGCTTTGGAGAGCTGCAGTTATATTGGAGCTAACAACATCTCTGTAATGTGCAGCGAAATTGCATTCAGCTTTGTTCCCCCTCTCATACACTACAGAAACAAATTCACCATGAACTGACTTGATTCGCCAGCTGTAAGAGCTTGAAGGTTCAAAAATCACAATATCAAGTGCAGTTGAAAAGAAAATATACCACTTTCAGAAAAAAAAGAGAAAGATGTGCATCCCTGTGAGCTCGGCATGATGGAAGGCTGAGTAAAGCAGAGGATGAAAAGCTTGAATCATGTCCACTAGACGGTGAAACACTCCGAATCCGAATCTGAGAAACAAGCCTGTGTCACAAAGAACCAGCAAAGACTGTATCAAGTAGCGCTGTGGTACTTAAACAGTCTTTAGTTCAAATCAGTTGCCTTTCTCTTGTCATAAACTGGAAATCGACAACTTTACATCATATCCATGTGCAAGTACATTGTTATGGTACTGTTACAGTACGAAGTGTAAATATGCATGGGGAATTATACAGCATCTATAAATTTAAAGTGACTATGTTTTAAATTATTTAATTCTCATATTTTTAAATAATATAACCCCAGGTATATACTTCCCAACTAACAATGTTCTGTGAATGTTTTGGGTATAGGAAATAACGAATGTTTGATTCTACTTTGGTTTGCCAGAAGGTTTTCTTTTTAGATAAATATAATAGTAGTTTTTCGTTGCATGTTTTGGTTAATGAATATTTTCCTAACAATTGTAATATTGTTACCGTTATTATTATATTTAAAATAAATTATTTAAAATAATTTATTATTAAAATAATCTTTAATCTTTAATAATAATAGTAATAATAATAATAATCATAATAATAATAGGTATTATTATTATTATTGTCATTATTGTTATTATTATTATTGTTATTATTATTATTATTACTTGACTTTTTTGCCTAAATCATCTTCTCATGATGCTGGCGACCTGTGGTAAAATTGCCTACATCCTCAGTTGATCAGATCATTGATTCTACCCCTTGAGTATAATGGCCTATGTTAAGATTGTGATTATTTCAGTAAGGTTTCGATATGGAACCTTTTTTTTTGTAAACCTTTAAAAAACAAACCAATTTGGTTGTATTACCATTCTCTAACCATTACAATCTTTGGAAAACCTTATGACAACAATCCACTTATTAACCCTTAACTTCTCCGAACACTGAGAGAAGTTTCTTGTATAATCCAACTACAGGAAAAAGCATAGACTAATGTTAATTAAACGTTCTGTCTTTTGCTGGGTTGTAATGATTGTAATTCACAGCTGTATTTGGTTTCCGAAAGCTGCATGAGACAAAACAAATTCTAGTATTTAATGTATTTTATGTACCTGCTGTGTGCTTCAATCCAAAGAAATGAGCTGATTTGCAAATCTTTACATGAGCTGTGGTGTTTCCTGTTGCATTATTTTGTATAAATAGTAAACCTTGTGTGATTTCATTAACCTCACACAAACTCCCTAACCCCATGTATGCTTTATGCAGCAATGATGAGAAATAGGATTGCACTGCACCGCTTGCTAAGAGAGTACTGTAGATTAATGGTTCATGTAGATGAGTTATTTAAGCTAAAGAGGGTCCCGGGCTTAACATGGACTCGGCCATGTGTGGTGTCGATCACATCTTGGTCATACATTAACTATGCTCCTAGTCTTGGATTTAAACCCAACAGAAAAGAAAAAGTACTGCTATTACTATCAAGTATAAAATTAACCAGGTTAACCCTGCTTTTCCTGAGCTAGCATTTTAGCTATGAGATATTTACCACAGTACTACGGCAATATGACTGTATGGCTGCATGTAGTACGACAAAATGAGATCTTTTACAGCTCAATAAGTTTATTTTAAATCATACTTTATTGTTTCATAAGATTTCTTATTACAGATTTCTTATAATATTTGAAGAAATCTGTACATGAACAGATAATAAAAACAAAAGAGTGTACACTCTTTCATTAGCACACACAAGTCACACCAAATGAACCATTACTCATCAGCATGTCTTCTGTTAATAGTATGATAATATTACAGCTCTAGCTGAAAGGTTAATGCTCTGGGTTGCTGATCTGAAGGTTGGTGGCCCAGGCTTCAGAACTACCAAGTTGCTGCTGTTGGGCCTGTGAGCAAGGCCCTTAACCATCTTTGCTTCAGAGGCACTGTATCCTGGTTGATCCTTCACTATGTCCCCAACTTCCTAAAAAGCTGGAATATGCAAAAAAAAAAAAAAAAAAGATTTTACTGTGTTGCAAAAATAAACGCTTCTTCTCTGATTAATTATGGTATTCATGTAAAGAAAACATGCACATGTATACTATTATAAAAATATATAATCAATGTGATCAGGGTGATGTGATCAATTTATAGTTACATTTAATGTTGTGGACCGTCCCCGAAACAAATGAGTTCCTGTTCTCACATATGATATTGCAGCTCTGAACAGGCACTCCCTCATCAGCCCTCTTTTCTCTTTCTTTTTAAACTAACAGGACAGAATAAACATAGTTGCTCATGTTGCTGTAAAATGGCAAGACTTAAAATGCTCTGTGCTGAAGACTTTGCTGACATTAAAGAAAACCTCACCATATCGGAAAAAAAGGCTTTTATTTATCAC
>JAOVVF010000010.1:2571126-2591300 GCA_028565595.1 Duopalatinus emarginatus | reverse complement strand
CAGTAAAGTACAGATACACAAAAACACTACTTAAGTACAGTAACGAATTACATTTACTTTGTTACTGTCCACCACTGCATATTCGATAATCTGTCTAGAGCTAAAATGTGCTCTCAGAAGTTTCAGCATAGAAACACATTTGTTCTAAACATAGGTAAAGTCGTTACAAATGAACAGCATGTATCTGCCTATCAGTACTTGCTTGCAGGCTCTGAGTTTCCGATGCACATGTTTTGCACACAACTGGTATGTTAAATATGATGAGGCTGTTGCCTGGCAGGCTTTTTGTTTTAGGAGCGGCTGTCCTGGCATGCCGTAGGCGTCTCGTTCAAGAACGCACCCCTCCTCATCCTACGTGTCAGGCTGCATGCCTAAAGAAACCTATAATCATCAGAGTTCTGTGTCTTTCTCATCAATCTCATCAGTTAGTTGAAAACATGATGTGGCAATTTACATTAAGTTAAAACATTGTATCTTCATAACCTTGGACACCTCCACCCAGTTCCAGTCAAATACAGAGCCTAGTTTCATAATGAGGCGTGCACTCGCACGACCCGAACACGATAAGGGGAAAAAATGAATTAAGAAAGGAAATGGATGTTTTTCTTCTCATTAGATCAGAGAGCATAATGCAATCAGATAGCGCATTAAATGATATTTTTTAATTATTTATTTAAAGAGACAATCAGGGCTGTTAACAGGATCAAAATTTTTGTGAGGTCCACAGGGAAGAAATGTGTCATAATTAATATATCACAATGCTGAATGCACACTAGGTCACTAGATTGAGTGAAATATTTTGACAACCTACGTTGATTTCTGAAATATGTAACATAATACTGTCACTAATACAAAAGTCAATAATGAACTTTATCATGCTTCAGTGTTATCTGTATAGTTTATGTTAGGTGCCACAGCCAGATAAGTCGCCTGATCAAACAATATCACTGCAACTAGGAGGCTGATTTGTCTTTTTAAAAAAAAAAAACAAAAAAAACAGCTCTGTGTCCTTATAACGAGTTATGGCCTTGGGGACAGTACACATGAATCAACATCAGTGTTTATGATGTAAATGTGTCAGGTTTAGCCAAAGGGCTAATTTTTATATGCTATCCCTGGGCAAGTACAAATACACAAATAGGACTAAAAAAAGCAAAACACAGCTTTAAAATAGCATAGTTATATAACATAAAAGTAAAATTAGTTCTATGGTATATAATTAAACATGATCTTGACACTCCTGCTTTTTTTTCACAGTTTTAAATCATTTTAATCAGTCCATTCAAGAAATGCACACTGATGAAAAACCCTTAATGTTTTCCTTCCTTAACCTTTTCTTAACACTATTTCTAGGTTACTTTATGTATACGTATTTATGATTTTATAAAATTGTTAGAATTCTCTGAACACTGAAAGGGCAATTTGATTTCAATAGATCTCAATTTGATTACCAGTCATACATATCTATATACAACTGGTTTGATAATAAGTAATATTGTCTGATAAGAAGGAGAATGATAATATCTCAGTGTGTTTAAGAATGATTAAATCTCAGTGTGTATTTCTGATGTGATGAATGCTGAGGTTCAACTTTGTTCTTTCTCTCTCTCTCGCACACACACACACACACACACACACACACACACACACACATATATAACAAGCTAAAAATGTTTAACAAAATATCTTAGTGTATAATATTTTTTGCATAATTATTAGGGTTTTATAGTAGACAATGATCTTCCCTTGTTAAACAATTTATGTAAAAAAATAGTTGAATGCTGTTTGTCATAATTAATATTCTGCTTTCCTGGCCAGGGCTCACTTAAAAAAATAGACTTGTGTCTGAGTGTGTTAATTAAAGGTTAAATAATAATTATATTATATAAATAAATAAGGAACAACCATGGCATGCATAAACATATTTAATGCTTCTGTAGTCAAATTAGTATTCTGAATTACCTCTCTAGCATTTTTTTTTTTTTGTGTGTGTGTGTGTGTGTGTGTGTGTGTGTGTGTGTGTGTGTGTGCGCAGCGGGTTTCAACATTACGATGTAAGCAAGATTAAAAAACGCCTTCATGGTTGACTACAAGCATATTTGTTGCAAATATAATTTGCATCTCTATCTAGGCATACAGTTTAATCCAGAGAAGGTTTGTGCACAATGGGGCTCCGGGTCACTAGCTGAGTTTCTGTCTGTCTTTTTCCAGGAGCCAGCGGAGCTTTGTGGAGAAAAGATGGAAGGATGTACGAGTGGGAGATTTTGTCCAGGTGCTCTCCAATGAGATCATCCCAGCAGACATCTTGCTCCTGCACACGTCCAACCCCAATGGAGTGTGCCACATAGAGACTGCCAATCTGGACGGCGAGACCAGCCTCAAGCAGAGGAAAGTAGTGCCTGGTTTCTCCGTGCTGGTGAGGATTCTGTTGTAGCTTTATAACTCTGCAGAGCAACAAACATTGTTTATGTGCTGGCAAAATGGTGTCACTTCTCAAATGCTTATGCATCAACTAAATGGTGAAATGTCGTTTTAATGGAAAATTCCCATAGTCAAGAAGTGCAGGCTAAGCGTTATTGCCCTGGGAACATTTAGTTGTTAATTAATGTTTATTTTAATTCAATTAATTAAGGCCCTGCTAATTATTCAGCTATTCATTTCAAATCATCATAAGCCAGTAATGACAGGTATGTATTTATAAGAGTGAGGTATTTATGTCTAAGCCTGGACAGGTTCTGTGAGTTTAGGAGCTTAATCATGTTCAGTCTATATTTACATAAGGGCTTAATCAATGTCAGTCTATATTTACAGTCAACATTTTTAGTTTGAAAGCTTCTGGGTGTATTACTAATATTTAACGACATATACTATATGGCCAAATGTTTGTGGACACCTGACAATCACACCTGTCTGTAAACTGTGGCCAAACATTTGGAAATTAATCAAATGTTTGTATGCTGGAGCTTTACAATTTCCCTTCACTGGAACAAAGAGGCCCCAAAGGTGTTCCAGCATGACACTGACTTTGTGCACAAAGTGACCTCAATGAAGACATTGTGTCTTAAGGCTAGTGCAGTGCAGACACTGATACACAAAATGGGCAAATATATTGACATCCCACATATACCTATATGCTATAAGAGACCCTTAGATGTTACTCCTTTTCTAGCTATAACAGAGCTTGAACTCTTCTGTGAACTCTTTGTACAGAATTGTGGAGTGTGTCTACGAACATTTCTCACCCATTCATCCTCTGTTCTAGTTCATCCAAAAAATAATTGATGGGCATGAGGTCAGGACTTGTGCAGGCCAGTCAAGTTGTTTCACACCAAACTTACCCAATCATGCCTATGTGGACCTTGCTATGTGCACCTTCCAAAAACTGTTACCAAAAAAGTCAGAAGCACAGCATTGTCCAAAATGTCTTGGTATACTGAACTTTACAGGTGACACAATACAGTCAGACAGGTAACATTCTCCTGGCATTTGCCAAACCAAAACCTGTCCATCAAACTGGCACATAAAAGCAGGATACATCACTGCATCTGATGCTTTCCATTATGTATGCTGATGTAAGGCTTGCCTGCAGTTGCTCAGCCATGGAAATCCATGCCATGAAGCTCCCATGCACAGTTTTTGTTCTGATATTACTCTGCAATCATTGATTCAGCTGAGTCTTTGCAACTTTAATGCATTACGCGCCTTATCATTTTGCAGCTTTATATGGTCTCCCACATTGCTGCGACATTGCTGTAGTTAGAAAACACTTCCCCTTTTCAATAATACCACACAGTTGATTGTGGAATATGTACATTAATTAATGTACAACCCATTGTTTCACAAATGTTTGTAAAGGCAGACTGCAGACAGGTAGGAGCTTGACCTTATACACCCGTGGCAATGGCACTAAATGAAGCACCTAAATTCAGTGATTACCCAGATAACAAATAAAACATGGCCCAGATCTGGCAGACACTTATTACCTTATCCGGCCCACATACAGTGGTGAAATGACAGTGATAACATTATCTGTATTTGGGTTTCAGAAATTCCAGAAAAAAATGACAGGCGTTATTTCACATGGTAGGCTGTATCTGGACCAAATGTGGCCCAAAGACTGCATGTACTGGTGAACTTTAAATGTGGCTTCTAAAGCTAGGGCAGTTTTGACCCACAATACATTTGTCATTGACATAACTGGCCCATAGGTGCCTTAACTGGGCCATATTTAACCAAATCTGGGTATCAGGTGTGTTCCAATACTTTTGCCTATTTAGTGTATATATCATAATATTTATGAAATATGCAGTCTTATGTCTTCTATGCTAAGAATTTTTTTTCTCATCTATAAGGCTTCTTGCTCACTGCTTAGGTTTATTATCTTCCTGTAGTTTGCATTCTCTGCATACAACCTACATCACTGATGTGCAAAGTAACGTGCTGTACATATTACTGAACCTAATTACATATTACAAGTTGACTGCTGTAGCACTTTGCATGAGAAACAGCTAGCTCCACCTGACGGTGGACTTTTTAGTCTCTTACTTCCAGTTTATAGTTTTAGGAAAATCAGAAATTTAATAGAAAAATCATCAACTGGCCTCATTACTCATTGTATTAGTACATAGTTATGCCATCTAAAAATAGCTGAGCTAAAATATATATATATACCGCAAGATAATGTTACAGAGAAAACGAGAGATAAGTTTTTACTCATCAGAAGTAGAAGTAGTAGTAGCGTTAAAATTAGGTAATTATAAATATTATTATGTTCACTACAAGAAAAACATTAATTTATTTATTATTATTTTTTTTTAACAAGAACTCAACTTTACGTATATTGTTCTCTCAAACACTATTAGCTACAGTACTCATATGTTTGCAGGTTAATATTGACTATCAAGTCATGCTAGGTCAAGACATCGACATCATAGCTTAATGTACATACTAGTAATGTCTGGTTGGTACAGAAGTGATATTTACGTACATGGTAGTACCGTCTTAATTGTGATGTTGTGGTTCTGATATTGCAGTCAAGCCACAAATAACCAGTACGATGGTGAAAAGCAAATACTGATAATGGGCTGCAGTGTCATTAACACAGACTATAAATAGCTATAAATTCTAATATATCATTTAATTCTACTTCTACAAGGTTCACCAACAAGGCAGGCATGTCTAATAACATGGGCACTGAGTATATAACTTTCTAATCATTCACACACACACACACACACACACACACACGTGAAATTTGAAACCAATGCTAATTAATTTGATTGTTGATCCTGTGTTTTAGAATACTCCATTTGAGCCACTAAAGTTCAACAGCACTGTGGTTTGCGAGAAGCCCAACAACAACCTGAACAATTTCAATGGCTTTCTGTGAGTATCCCAGAGAACCCTCTACAGTCAATTTCATGCATGATCAAGCACATCAGCTTCCACTTCCTCTCTCAATTTGCCTGATCCATACCAATGAATGCTGTAAGAAATATTCAGTCTGTGTGTTTCTTTCTGGCCATACCGCTTTTCCTAAGAAAGCAGGAAAAGGTGAGGTAATCAGTCATCACATTTACTGTCACACAATCCACTAAAGAAGCCATGTTCACAGATCTGAAGGAAGTGAACTTTGCTGGTCTAACTAGATTGACATGTACCTGAAAGACCATAATGCATTTTTCCTATTGCTTAGATTTAAACAATGTACTCTACATAGAATGATGGCTCATCGTGGTCAACCTAAAAGTATTACAACTGCAAACAGTAGATTCACATTGCTGTGGTTAATACAAAAAATAAATAGGTCTGGGAAAAATACTAAGACATTAAAGACAGATCCAACAGTAGAATTATTGGCAATGATGAGCATCTCAGACCTCAGGCTTATCGATAGGTTCTAATATTATACCACATTACATTATATTACATTATATTTACACAACCTATAGTCTACCACACTATCTGCACTCATGCACTAGGGGACAGTGAGCACACGTGCCAAAAGCAATGGGTAGCCCCTATCTACAGGACACAGGCACTCAAGGGCACTTCAGTTGAGACTTGTCAGTTGCAGGGGTTTAACTGGGAACCTTCTGGTCCTAAGGCTGATTCATTAACCACAAGCCTATGGCTGCCCCACAAGGGTAAGGACTCACTAATGTCTTACCATAGATGAAAATGCTGTTAATGTGGCTATGCTATGCATATGCTATGGCCTTCACCAGCTCTTAATCCAATGTGTTAAGACCTCAAGTGCACAGACACTCACCAAGATGTGGGTGGACAAAACTGCAGGTATAGGGATAACTCAAAACAAGTAAACATAATCAGACAATTAACACAAAAATCAGGTAGGAAAACAACCTAAACACCAGGGACTGATAAATGGGCGGGATATAAAGTACTGAATGTGGCCATTTTGTTTTGCTGTTGTAAGCTGGGGCTGGAAGTCCTAACACACTGGACTTGTGATACCTAATGATACCTAAGATACCTAAATGTCGAGTTCCTATTTTTCTAAACTCCCGTTATAGCTGTTTAGTGTCTGTTAGACAGGGAAGCATCACTAAAACCAAGGTGTCCTAACCCCTGTAGACTGTAATAGCCTAAATGATGCCACAGGAGTGTGTTTTTCTGGTCATTCAGTAGTTTTTCAGCGCTTGCAGTGTAAGATGTCTGACCATAGAGAGCAGATTTGTCAGTTGAACTGAGGGTAGTATAATGGACCCTCAGCTGTGCATGAACTTTTCTGTTTACTCATAATGCCTGTTTATTCATTATCTCATGGTTTTGGTCATCAGTACATCATTAAAACATTTGCTTATCTAGGCAGTCACAAATGAATTGTAATGATGAGTGTTGATAATTTGGCCCTGTGTGGCAGTTTAGCTGTCAGTTTGAATCACAGTCAGCTCTTTGTATACCATTTTGCCGACTGAGGGCCAGACTGTGATTTAATTTGTCGTATTGGTGGAACTTACAAGCTAGACGTGACTGCATTATAGTTTGTCTTAATCATTGAACCCATCAGCAGAAGTGTTTCTTAGCTCTAATAATTCAAGGATTGTAGACAGCGACACGTTTATTAACATTAAATACCTGTGCTTGATAAATAGCCATCAGGTACTGTTTGAACACCATGATATACACTATATGGCCAAAAGTTTTCGGACAATTAACATTGACACCAATGTGTGCTTGTTGAACACCACATTCAAAATGTACTTCCTCTTTTCTCCACTCTTGTCTGAAGGTTTTTTTTGTACTAGATTGTGGAGCATGGGTGTGGGGATTTGTGCTCATACAGCCACAAGAGCATAAGTGAGGTCGAGAATTGATGTTGGGTGAGAAGGTCTGGCACGCATTAAGCCTACCAATTCGATATAAAGGTGTTTAATGGGGTTGAGGTCAAGACATTCAAGTTCTTCCACTCTATCATGGAAGTTCTTCTGCTCAAATTTCCACTCTTACTTCTACCTAATGTGTTTCGCCAATGAAAAGGAATTAAAAAAAAGCTCCAGGCCTCCAATAAATAAAATGAACTGTTTATTATGAATAAGATAAATGTACGTCGTTCTAAATAAGAATGTCTGCCAAATGCCATAAATGTGAATTACCGTAAAGATTTAAATAATGAGCCTAATATTAACTCCTCCCAATAGTTTGCATTCTCTGCATACAAGCTGTATCACTAACATGCAATGCAGCATCTAGTACAGGTTGGCTGAGATAACAGCTCCATTCAGCCCCATAGCATTGTAACATGATAATAACAATGACACTAACAGTATTTTACAAAATTTTACATTAGCTGTATATTTTCTGAGGTTGAATAGAGACCAAGATTATACATATTGGCCTGATAGTTGTGGAGCTATTCTTGACTTATTCTGCAATAGGGACAGCCATAAGCTCATGTTTAAGAAACCAGCCCCCAGGGAAGGTCCCTGGTTCGATCTTCACAACTGACAAGACTCAGCTGAAGTCACCTTGAGCAAGGCATCTAACCCTTAACTGCTCCCTGGGTACCATGGATGGGGCTTTCCACCGCTCTGTGCATATGTGCTTACTGCCCTATAGTGTGTGTTCACTAGTGTGTGTATATGTGAAGACAATTCCACTGCACAATGGTCAATGAGTGGTTCAATTTCACTTTCATATGTCTGTCCAGGCGAGCCACACCTCCGAGCATCCTAGGGCTTAGGTAGTCAAAATCATTATTTATTTCAGTCTTTGCATACTGGTATGTGGTACACCAGGTTCCTGGGGAAACCACAGTTCATTCTGATGTGTACAAGCTGTATAGAGAAATGTGAATAAAGCCCAGTTGACTTGACTGACCCTCTTTGCATAAACAAAGCAGGAATCTCAGGGCCTGTCTGTTTCATCCGTTACTGCTGCAGTGACTGACAATGTTATCCAATGTCCATATGTGTGTGTCTGTGTGTATTCTCTCACAGAGAAAAAGGCAAGAAGAAGACAGGTTTTGACATTGAGAGCCTATTACTACGTGGATGCACTGTCAGGAATACAGCTTATGCCTCAGGGATAGTGGTGTATGCAGGTATAATCCTGTTTCTGTACACTCAACTGCTGGATCTTGCATCCTGTTAACTCCTGACAAATCAATAGTAGGGATACATCAATACCTGCATGATGAAAACTATCCATCATTAATTATAATGGTTTATAATATTGTACATGTATTTCATTCTGAAATGTCCATTTTATTTATTTGGTTACATTATTTACATTATTTAGCCTACACATTACTGACACAAATTTTAAATAATTATTTTTTAGTGGTTATAAATTATTCTTATTTTCCCAACTGCAGGCCATGAGTCCAAATCCATGCTAAACAATGACAAGCCAAGGTATAAACGTAGCAAACTGGAGAGAAAGATGAACAAGGACGTGCTCCTCTGCGTGCTTCTGCTCTTCGTCATGTGTCTCATAGGAGCTACGGGTAGGTGGGATGGAAGAGGTCCTCTGTGCAACACGCTGTACATATAGATTACTACCATGCTGGTAGTGTGTCTGACTGGAATGTAAAAGAAAAAAAAAATCACTTAATTCAGAGATTACAATGTGGTGCTGTGTTGATACACTGGGGAAACCTCAGTTGAGTTATATTTCTGTCTTGCTTGAGCTTTTACAGCATGACAGATAATCCCACAGCAGATGTAGATAGAAAAAGCTGTTATGACCTTGTGCAGAATCTGCCTTTTTTTCCTCCTTATATAAACCAGACATTAGAGACAATGACTCGGAAAATTCACACATGAAAGGCAAAAGATTCATTACTCTCAATTCCTAATTTCCTCTTTTATTCTCATAGGTCATATTTATTGGTTGGAGTCTTTCAGTAGTATCCCAATCTACTTCATCCCAGAAAGCGATGGGAGTTTTATCCATCCATGGCGGGCAGGGACCTACATGTTCTTTACCATGATTATCCTACTGCAGGTATAGGATTTACTATTGCATTTGAGATGTTTTTTTAGTGTATACACACATACGCAAGTACACAGCTGTCGGTTCAGATTTTAAATGTCTCATTCAAATGATACATGGGAACTAATGGCCTGAACCCATTTGAGTCAACAGTGACAAACACATTAATGCTTCCATACAAAAGTACAGATATTGTTTTAAATAGTTTCAATGTGTAAAAGTGATTAGCTCTCCACGCTGTCATTTTTCACTCCAGACAGCTAGCACTATAGCGTCACTAAACTCTCGATGTTTAAAAAATGGCATGCTATCAATCACAAGCATTATTTTCGTACATAGTGTGCAGCACTGGGCTAAGCAGTCATGAAGCATATTATAAGAATTACCTTCCTGTCCAGGTGATGATCCCAATTTCACTGTACCTGTCCATCGAGCTGGTAAAGATTGGCCAGGTGTTCTTCATCACTCAGGACTTGGACCTGTACGATGCGGAGAAGGATTCCCGGGTCCAGTGTCGTGCTCTTAATATCACAGAGGACCTGGGGCAGATTCAATACATCTTCTCGGACAAGACGGGAACTCTGACTGAGAACAAAATGGTGTTCCGCCGCTGCACTATAATGGGAACTGAATTCCCTCATGAGGATAATGGTGAGTTTAGGGCAGTTTTTCAAGAGTGGGCTCCTGAGCGGAATCAGTTTTTGCTGATGTATGATAACATAATTCATGTTGGATTTTTTTTGCAGCAACACGATTGGCCTTCCTGGCAGGGGAGACAGATCAAGATGAAGAAGTTATTTACGAACAAAACACTCAACCTTCTTTATTTTCTGTGGAAGAGGTTCTGGAAAGCCCAGCAGGAGGCATAGGGAGTTCCAGCACTTCTGCCAGGAACAGATTTTACAGGCCAAAGGTCAAAGCAAGAACCCCAGGAAGGCTTGCATTCAGCAGCCCACTGGTGAGATATTTTGGCGGTATTTATTGGATTTTTCATTGGATTGCTCTTTCTCACAAAACAAAGTGTTATATGGGCATGGTGTAATTACTCAGCTGAATCCTTAACAATCCATATCATAGTCGAGCACCTGTATTGGTTTCAAGGTAGCCGCTCTCCTTAGGTTGTCAGGTACTGGCATCTTTCACTACTGATGCTAATGCTAACAGAAAACAGTGCCGACAGTAGCAACATCACCAATGAAGAACACTGTACCATGTGGGTATCAGACACTAAAGAGTTCTACTAAAGATTTCTGGCATTAGCTAGTTCCAAAATGACAGCTATCTGGCCAATATTTCTAGCTCTATCATGTCGCTGTTACCTTAGTATCCAAATTCAGCACAGGCCCTTAGTTGCCATTACTTAGCAACAGTTATAACAAAAAATTGTGGTTTATGGATACCATATTATGTTGTACCACATTTTTTAGTAAAGAGAGTTATAGGGACGGGGCTGTAAGATTGGCACTCAGGTGGTTTTCATTAGAACAGTCTAGCTTTCAAGCTGTGTTTCAAGGTGGTGCAATGAACAAAAAAAACAAACAAATCATTTTAACCCTCCCACTGGAAATTTAGGGAAACTGTATTATTTGACTTTTGTTAAAGCAATAGCCAATCATAAAGATTAAGTTACAGCAAGTTAAAGAGAAGTTACAGCGTAAATCTGAAATGAAAAGCAAAAAAGACCAAGAAGCAAATCCCCAAAAATAGCAATAAAGGAAACAAACCGTATGTTTTGTTAAGGCTGAAATTGTGAAATGGTCAATTGATTGTCTTGTGGACTGTCATGTGTGAGCTTGTTTCGAAGAAGAAACCAACATTTTTGCACCCTGAATGTGCGCTGGGGCATGAGATGTCCGATGTCAGATCAGATGTCGCATGTAACACTACACGGCTGATCCGGAACTGGTATTCTCTTCCAGTTATCAAAGATTTCTGCCGTGGCTGCCTGGTAGAATAGCAATGTTATCTACTTAGTGTTGTTCCAAAATTGGCAGCTGTCTAGGTCCATCCATATGTCCCTGTTAGGTAAACACCCTGGTAGCCAAATTTAGCATAGATACTTATGTACTTGCAATCACATGGCAACAGAACTGTGGGAAAAAGAATTATTTGTTTAGAAAAAAACTAATCAAACAAAAATTGACTGTACAATCCCCACAGGTGACTGGGAAGGTTTTTTAAATAGCCTGGACACCAAAACTATAAACCTGTCTGCTTGGTGGTCAGATCTTTCCCTAGTGACGCATGGCAATCAATAACGCTATTTTTTCAGCAGATTTAGTAGGGGTACCCTGTGGCGACGATCTGCAGTGAGCTGTGGTTATATTAGAGTTGGTGGCAGGTGCTGATGAGATGAGGTGAGATGGCATCAAATAGGAGCGAACAGACCGCCAATGTCTCGTCCCTGTAAATGGACAGATCCAGCACGCAGATGGCCGGCCAGCTTGGAGTGAGAAAGAAACGGAGGAATGCTGGCTCCATTGCTCTCGATGTCTGTGCGCTGACATATGGGCCTGCTGAGGTGCATTAAACATGGCCTACTGCTTTCCCATAACCCACCACTCTTTCCCACAGCTTCCCCATCCCAACACACCTTCCTCTCATACCAGTTTACGGTGTCCACTTTGGGGGGTTGCATATGACACAATGCTTTGGGTGGGTGATGTCAGCATGTGTGTGTGTTGTGCCATGGCTCACCACTAAGAGTTTTGGCTTGTTGTTTGGTTAAACAGGAAACTGAGGTGCTTCCAGACAAGACATTGCTCCAGCTAGTAGAAGATGCTGAGTGTAGGAGGAAAAATGCACACTACCTGGAGTTCTTCCTGGCTTTAGCCATCTGCAACACTGTAGTGGTTTCAACAAAAGCAGCCCAGAGACAAAGGGTAAGAGAAGTACTCATGTTAACCTTGCCTCTGTTGCAAAGGACAACACTATGCTTTCATTTACTGAGTCAGAGCACAAAAACAGCCTGGATGTCAAAATAATAGCACTAATAGTGCACCATGCACGGTAGATCTTCCTGGAAGCAGAGTATATGTGTCTCCAACCCTGATGCCCTCCAGATATTATTATGGCCTGTATGACTAATCCTACTCTACCTACTTTGAAACAGCTCAGTGCTTCTGTGAAAAATGAGCATATTTAAGTGTATACAAGCAACAATATATCTGCTCTTGTTGTATGCTATTAGAACTTTCTCCTCTTAGGCCAGAGGTTATTCCTTGTTCGCAGTTTCTCTAAAGCTGTGTGAACTTAACAGAATGATTCGACGCTGCTGATTCTTTGTCTCAATTGCACCCACGCCTAAACACTTTGTCCTATGTGTAAAAGTTTGTTTTAGATCTTAATAAGACGGGAAAAAAGTGGGAACCAGGCTATTTAATTAGATTAACAGTGGAACATGTTATAATTAAACTATGCAAACTATTTGTCTGTATGCATTAACTAGACCACTCAAAACAATCCTTTGTGTCTCTTTGGTCTCTGGGATCCTGCACCTCAGCATCAAGAACAACAGAACCATTTTAAGCAGACATTTAAAACGAACAGTACAGAAAGGTAGTTTTGCCTCGGAGAAAGCTGAGAAGCCGTATTTTACAACAACAATTACAGCAACAGATCTGAGGATTTTGATATGTTAAAATCCTGGCTGCCAATTAAATATCAATTAGTTCCCAACATGAACTGCTAGCATACAGAGCCCCACTAGTGATATCCTTACTTGAAAGTGAATGAATGAAAGAATGAATAAAAGTGAACTATTTTGCCTTACTGTGTTTGCACACAGAAGGAATGTGACCTTTGCATTTAACCTATCCGTGCAGTGAAACACACACCAGTGAACACTAGGGGGCAGTAAACACACGCCCCGAGTGGGGGGCAGCCCCAAACCACGGCGCCCAGGGAGCAGTTAGGGGAGTTAAAGCCTTGCTCAAAGGCACCTCAGTCGTGTCTTGCCCTGGGTGGGGATTAAACCTGCGACCTTCCGGTCCCTAACCACTAGGCCACGGCTAATGACAATATGTAACTTATAAGTGTATAGGAAAGAGATATACTATTTAATAATGCAAGAGAATGAGATAATTAATTTATTGTCATTATGTTGTAACTAAATAAGAAACTTTTTTAAAGTTGTGTTTACTAATTTATCAACATAAAAAAGTTATGGTCACTATTTAATCATATAAAGGAACCATTTAAATAAGTTCATTACTTAGTAATGCAAAGGAACAACAGGAGAGCCTGGATTCAAATCCCAGCAGTGCCTTGAGTCAAGCTTTGGAGCAGCCATGGGCTTGTGGTTAAGGAAAAAGCCTTGTCACCAGTTCAGTGCCCGCACCTGGTGTGATATGGCTGAAATGCCCTTGAGCAAAGTACCTAGCCACCTAACCCCATAGCTGTGCAAGCACAGTGGTCAGTGAGTGGTTCACTAACATTAAGTTATTGCCATGACTCATTAATGTGAGGTAAGGAGATGTAGTAATGCCAAAATCTCCGCTGTATTGTTATGAAGTCGTATTAAATCTCAGTAAAATCAAAATTTAAGAACATATTATAAAATTGTAGAAAACTTTCTTTGTATAAATTGTTTTTTTATGTAATGATTGAAGTAAACTGACTTCACCTAACATTACAAAATACAAATTAATAATTCATGTATTTAACCTGTCATGGCAACCTGACAGACTAAGGTTACTATTATATACATTATAGTTAATTTTACAAGTTTAATTATAGTTAAATTTCATAGTCCAATATTTAATAGGGAAATGTGCATGTACAATTTACTGGTGTGTAGCTGAACATCTTAGACTGCTTTTTCCCACTGCACTTGTTGGTTACTGTAAAATACGTGAATTTGGGGCCACAGCACAATGCTCATATTCTCTTCACATGTAACTGCATATAGTTATCTCATTAACATGCATTACTTCTATTACTGTAGTAAGCACTAGTAAAAAAAAACATTATCACCAGAACGGTTTAGAAAATAAACATGTAAACATGATTTTGTCTTTCAGGCCAAAATGCGACGTAGCTCTTTTCACTCCAGAAGTTCACCCGAGTGTCTGGAGGGCCTAATGAGTCTACTGGAATCTCTTGGGAAGCTGATCAAAGGAAAAAGAAGGACTTTCGCAGAGCCTGTACCTGTGGAATCTCCTGTACATGAGGGCCCCAGTTTTTATAGTTCTCTGGAGAGCCGTAATGAAGACTGGGGATGGGGTCTGTCAGGGAGCAATCTGTCTGTGATAGAGGAGGTTTGTTATGAGGCCCAGAGTCCAGATGAAGCAGCTTTGGTCCATGCAGCCAAGGCTTATGGTGTTACCTTAAAGGACCGTACACCTGATCATGTTACTGTCCATCTACCTCAAGGAACACTGCTGAGGTTTGATGTGCTGGATGTTCTGGCTTTTGACTCAACACGGAGGAGGATGTCTATAATAGTGCGTCATCCTGAAACCAATGAGATTGTAATGTATACTAAGGGTGCAGACTCTGGTATCATGGAGCGACTGCAGAATACAGGTACAATCCAAAGGCAGGTTCTGTCAGCTATCCTTAATCAGTACATGGTGCACGAAGAAACCATAACAACACAATTTCTTCTTGCTTTAATTCCCTTTAGACAAATCACGCCCGAAAAGTGAGAGTAAAAATATTGCGCATAAGACTGAGAAAGACCTTGATATGTATGCCAGGGATGGTTTACGGACTTTGTGTGTCACAAAAAAGGTAAAATATGCCATCATCTATATTATATATTGAGTAAGGCTAGGATATCAGGATATATCAAAATACAGGTTACAGTGTATTTACATTTATTACCACCTACTATTTTCACCCACTCAAATTTCAACCCACTAACACTAGTGATTAGTGATTTTAGATAATACCTTCAACATGTTCATTGTCCCTGCCTTTCAGTATTGTTCATTTTCGCTTCTATCCAAACTCTCACCTTTTACTCTTTAAGGTTATAAGTGAACAGGACTATAGGAACTGGTTAGTTATGAGACAAGAAGCCATGTCAGCAATAGAGAACAAAGAAGAGCTGCTTATGGACTCTGCAACATACATAGAAAACAACCTCACACTGCTGGGTAAAAAATTAGAATAATAATTAATGAAATATAATTTTTCTTTTAAGCATTTATGAAGTATAAGGGTGAAATGAGGGTTTTAAGAGGGAGTATATGACTAATTTATATTATGGATATTGATATAACACAATCAAAGTCAATACATAAAAGTTGTTCACAATTGTGCACTTGGATGTGAAATACATTTGCAAACAGGGGCCACCGGAATTGAGGACCGCCTTCAAGACAACGTTCCAGAAACCATCCAGGCCTTGAGAGAGGCAGGAATCAAAGTATGGGTGCTGACCGGGGACAAACTTGAGACAGCCGTCAACATTGCCTACTCTTGCAAGCTACTGGACCAGAATGACCTGGTGTTCACTTTTAGAACGACAAACAAGGTGTTAAACTCAATATCCCTTTAATCCCTGTCCTGTCTGCATTGATTGACCATTAAAGCATGTTAAGATGCTAGGTACAGCCAGGAGACAGCCAGGGCATATCACACCCACAGAAAGAGGCATAGACAAAATATGGTTCTGTGTGCTGGAAGTGGAAGCCATCACTGAGGGGTTGTATTGAATTTAACTGGGGCAGGTGACACTTTTAGTCAATCTCAGCCCTCGGGGCTTGAGCTCCATGAAATCCACCATCGAACATTTACGACATTGCCACAAACAAGGCAGTGATTTGACAGGCAAGCTGCTTCTTTATGCGTTTGTCTCTGTCCCTAAGCCCTATTTTGAGAGAGTAGGTCGGAAGTAAATTTTCAAATGTGAAAGGCTTGTTTGACTGCGTTGTAATCCCATTTCTACAGTGCTGAGGAGGAGACGAGAGAGCTTCCTTCATGCAGAATCTTATTCTGCTCCTGTATTATTTGTTTAGTGGGGTGCTACAGCTAGGCTTCGAGCGAGCAATAAACAAGAAAAGAAATAACATAGTTGACACAGTATATAATGAGCGTAATGTTTTACTGGATCGCTGTTTCCAAAAATGCCAAAAACTGCTGTGAGTTTGGTCAAAAATTAATTCATATAAAATTTATGACATAATGACACAAGTTGCATCATTTGCATAATTTCCCCAAATCCAAATGTATGTAGGATATTAGCATTTTCAAAACTGGATGTAGAATATAAACTAGAAAATTCACTCACAGAACTGTATCATATTAACAGCCCTTTTTATTAAGGCACAGTTTTATCAAAATTTCAACTTGATTTTTATAGCATTAAATTGTATTTTTTTTAATGTATTATTTATAAAGATTTAGTATAAACCCAATAAATCAGTCAAATAGCCACAACTATATACACCACAAAGCCACAAACTTATTCTCTACACTATATTAATTTGTGATCAGGGAGTGTTGAAAAACTAACCACATCTCCTTTGATAGAAAAGTTGTGAATCGATTTAATATGTTGGTGGAATGTTCCTCAATATGGCTTCCAGTGAATTATTTAGAGCAAACAGGCACAAAACAACAATTTGGTAATGGTGATACATGATACTGCTGACTGTAATGCAATAGCAGTGACTCTGGTATTTAGGACAAGTAAAGTCTAAGATTATTGATTATCTTCATGCTTAGGTTCCTGTGATACAAAGACGAATTCAGTGGATTTATCAGAATCTCTTTTCATTTTAAGTCAAGTATATTGTGCCTGTAAAACAAATATGAATTAAATTAAACTTATGACCACATCAGGTCACCTCCACATTCCTCTATAATCATGATTTTACATAATATGCAGATTTTTTTAAAAAGTCTTGAATTATCTTAAAATATACCATATGGCCAAATATATATAGACACCTGGTCATTATAGCTTCTCAAAGATCCAGTTAAGTCCCCCTTGTTATAATAAGCCCCACTCTTCTGGACAGGATGTCCACTAGATTTTGGAGTATTTGAAGATTTGTCTATTCAGCCATAAGAGCTTTAGTGAGGTCAGACACTGATGATGGGGCGCAGTTGCTCTTACAGTTCATCCCAAAAGTGTTCAATGTGGTTGAGGTCAGGGCTTTTTGCAGGATAATCAGGTTCTTCCATTACAACCTTGACAAGCTATGTCTTAATTCTGGAGAAGAGAAATTGTATCACTACTGCATACAAAGCTATTCTTTACAATTATGTGTATCAATCTTTGGGGATGAAGCACATATGAGTGTAATATAGTATATGGGGGTCATATAGTTATGTGGTCATATGCTATGTGTAAATAAAGAGTTTGGGCTTTGGGCTTGATGGTTTATTATACATTGTACTAATCCTAACTCTGCAAAACACATTGTTTGATGTGAATGGTAAGCAAAGCCAAGCCCCATTACTATAATTTGATAGAAAATCATAGCACAGCATAATGGGGATAATAATGATGATGGAATATAGTTTCACACTGCTTTATAGAGAAACAATTTCATGTCAAAATTATTTAAATGTATTTTTTTCAGTCAAGGCAATTAACTGCTTTATAATTCATTATTACACCAAAATGTGTTTATTTTGCAGTGATGTAAAAGGGTGAGTCAATTTTGGCATCATGTACAAGCGTCTTTCAAATGAAAAAAAACAAAATTTAGTTAAACGAATGCCCCAATAAAGATCCATGTAAATATAACATAAATCAATAACTACAGTTCCCACATTTGGCCTTATTTACCAATTTGTCAAACAAAGTTGTGTGTAAATTTTTTATAGGCCAAACTGAAGTAAAAATGTACAAAAAAAAAACATACTTATGTGTATACATGAATAAATAACAATTAGACAAATTGCCAAAAATCGGTCACAGCTAGAGCATACAGAGCTACAAAGAAATAACAGCTGAACATCAACAGTGGCCTCCTAAACACAATGTACATGAACCCAGCAAACACAGAATGTTCAACTAATATCAGTCTATAGGTTCTCTAAAGGTTAGTTGTACAAGAATCATCTATTAGCAAGTTTTGTAAATTTAATGTTGTCACTAAAGTTTTTTCAATGGTTTTGCAATGGTTAGGGGAATGTTATCACAAACAAACTGGAAGGTTTTCCACAGGTTCACACATTACAAACATTAGGAAAACGTTCCACAAATTAAAACATGCAACCAAAAACTAATGTTATATAGTAACCATAGAAAAACTGAACAAAACTTAAAGGAACGTTCCTGTAACGTAACAAAAAAAAACAAACAAAAAAAAAAAACATTCCCACTAATGAAGTTCAGCCACTGCAGCACATAGGTTAACTTTTTTTAAAGCAGACTAGTTGAAATACATGTTGATTAGACTGTCTAGCTCTTAAAAGATATGAATGTTATTCCAGACTAAGAGGAGTTTTATGAATTCCATGTTCCTTGCGTAAAATGCTCTTGCGAACGACTTGTGAATAAATGCGTTCATATTCATATTGATGAATGAGGCCAATTGTTGGCGCCCATGAAAGCAGCAGGTCTGCCTCACCACATTAATCTTTATTTAACTCTAGGCACTAACCATATTTTTTAGTATGTAATTCCATAAATCAGACGCTATAACACAAGCTCTGAGTCTCTGTCCCACCTTGAACGGAATGATGTGCTCTAGCCTGTATCTCTTCCTGTCTCGTATCTCACAGGATGTCTGTAGGACCATGCTGAATGGAGCGCTGAGAGAGATGTCTCTGGGTGAGATGCCCAGAATTGGGCTGGTGATTGACGGTCAAACCCTGAGCCTTCTCCTGGATAATGATCTGCAGGCTCCGTTCTTGCAGTTATGCCAACACAGCCGCTCTGTTCTATGCTGCAGAGCAACGCCGCTGCAGAAGAGCAAAGTCGTCACACTGCTGCGTGACAGGCTCAAAGTCATGACTCTTGCTATAGGTAAAACGCTAGACCATATTATGTGGGATTCAGGGTCACGTTAGGTATCTGTTTTACACTGTGGTTTGTGCAGGTTTGATGGCATGCCATTGTTATTTTTAAACACAGAGACATAATTAGTTCTGCTCCTCCAGGTGATGGTGCCAATGACGTAAACATGATTCAAGCAGCAGATGTCGGTGTGGGAATATCAGGCCAGGAAGGCATGCAGGTTTGTATTCTATCTTCTAGGCGCTTCACTGGGTATTTTCAGACATGTAGCTAATAGGATAAAATGAGTCATATAATTCACTAATCCATTATTGAATGATATGGAACAATTTTTCTGCTGTTGACTGGCTGTGTGTGTGTGTGTGTGTGTGTGTGTGTGTATTCAAAAGGCTGTCATGGCCAGTGACTTTGCAATATCTCGCTTCAAACACCTGAAGAAGCTTCTCCTGGTTCATGGTCACTCCTGTTACACACGGCTGGCAAACATGATCATCTATTTCTTCTACAAGAATGTGGTAAATATAACAGTGACAGCAAGCTTTGTGTGAAAGTCACTGGAAATGTGAAGATGCTTTCTATTTCTAGTGCTCAGTTATGAAATATATTTATTATTATTAAAATAATTTGAATATTATTTCATTTTTTATTGTAAAAAAAAAACATGTACCAAGATAGAGACAAGGTATATCATGTGATCATTCTTTTTTTTAAAAAAATAACAGTTTAATAAAGAAACAATTATATGTTGGCACACCCTAAAATAGAAAATAATCTTTTTATACAGTTATTCAAT
>JAOVVF010000010.1:2548400-2571026 GCA_028565595.1 Duopalatinus emarginatus | reverse complement strand
TAAAATCCAAATCTAAATATAAAAAAATGCCTACTGCATCACATTTTGGTATTTACAGTACCAACACAAAAACAAATATGTACACTCAAGCAGTGTATGCAGAAATAAATTTTGAGTGATGAAAATATTGCAGCAACTGAGTTGCTATGTATACATGCACTGAAATGCCAGAATGGGACCCCTGGTATTTCTACAAATGTATCTGAGAGGTGAACACTATGCGTGCCGAAGTAAAACATATAATGTAATACAAATACCTAACGCAACCCCAAATCTCATAAAATAAGGTCTGGCATGTAACCTATAGCAAGAGTCATGACCTTGAGCCTGTCACACACCAGTGTGATGACTTTCCTCTTCTGCAATGGTGTGGCTCTGCAGTACAGCAAAAGGTGGCTGGGTTGGCATAACTGCAAGAACTGAGCCTGCAGATTGTTCTCCAGGAGGATGCTCAGGGTTTGACCATCAATCACCAACCCAATTCTGGGCATCTCATCTAAAAACCATAGCATCTCTTTCAGAGCTCAATTCAGCAAGGTCCTACAGACACCCGAGCATGTCCTGCATTCATTGTGATGGGTTTGAAATTCTGGTTAGTTGAATACTTATCTGAGTCTGGGGTTTTATTATTTCTACTAGATCTCTATATTATTGAACACATCTGGGATGCCATGCAAGACATCCTGGAAGACAGAAATCCTACACCTCAGAATACAACAGAATTGGCATTTTCACCAGTGAAACTGACACTCATTAGGTTTTTTTTTTTTTTGTAAAGTCTAGAATCCATCCTGTGTGGCATTACCCATATTTTCTTAGATCACACTTTCCCATATTCGAATGTTGGATGTAAAGCTTTTGATGATTTTATGTGTCGTTTCTGCATGACTGGCTGATTGGATACCTGTCTAAACGAGCATAAATAGATGCAACATACATGAACCACACACCTCACTCTTCTGTCTATCTTTGTCTGCTACTTTTTTTTATTTGTTTGTTTCTTTTTACAATGACTGCATCTGCATTGGTGAGAATATCAGTGTAGCAGTTGGGTATAATACTCTTACTCAATACCTTGACAATCATTCAGTTTGATCTTCACCCCATCATTATCTCCCCAGGCTTACGTCAACCTCCTTTTCTGGTACCAGTTCTTCTGCGGCTTCTCTGGCACGGCCATGATTGACTACTGGTTCATGATTTTTTTCAACCTCTTCTTCACGTCCACTCCACCCATCATGTTTGGCATCATGGACAGGGAAGTTTCTGTCCATATGCTCCTAAATGTGCCAGAACTCTATAAAAGCGGCCAGCGTTCTGGGGTAAGTGCTCCAATATAGACTTTGTCACGGTCTACTGCCGATTACGATTATATACACCGATATTAACACATCTGTCAGCACTTGACATTTCAATGTCAGAGTAATGGCACTATGTTGATAAATACTTTATTCCACTGCTGCTTTTGGCACATCAACTTTCACGATCTGAGGGAGCTGAGTGCACCACATGTGTCACATACAGTAAAGGGAAACTTCTAGCACAAAGAGAGAAATATATAGGAAACAATGGGGCAGCTGTGCACTTTTAGTTAAGGAATTACACTGTGGTCAGTTCAGTGCTTTACTTCACTGTTCACAGTGTAGTCTAACTACATTGAATCATATCAGCTTGCTAACTAGAGTAAAGTAATGAATCTGTCATGTAGAGTTGAAGGCCAAATTAAACAGAAAATCAGATTTTATAATTGAGAAATATGAGGCATTCTGGTGCTCTTCTTTTCCCTTCTAAACAGCTTTGCCTGCTATTTTCTCACTTCATAAAAGGGAAATTGCATCAGATTATAATACCTTCAGGGAAAATTCTGCTCCTGAAGTCTACGGCTGTGTTGACTCACACTTTAAAGGGCTTATCTAACAAGCTTCATTTTAACTGTTAAAAAGTAACCAAACAGCCCTTAAGTTGCAGGGGAGTCTACAAGGGCATGTTAAAAAAAAACAGTATTAAAAGGCTAAAAAGAATTAAATACAACCATAACTTGCAAATAGTATCATGTTTTTGTTACCTGGTACTTTTATCCAAACTTACAGTTGAAACCAGAAAACAGTTAAGGAGTTGAGGGCCAAGTTCTTGATGAAGAGCACAACAGTTGCACCTTAGTAGTGCTGTGATCTGAACTCACACCCTTTCAGTCAGTATCCCAGTAATCCAGTGTAGTCTAATACCTTAAGCACTGGACTGCCAAACTGTTAAAGCAAACTTTACTTTTCAAAAGCGCTATACAAACAAAATTGAATTGAATTGAATTTGTTTTACACTTGATATATTTGTCTTTTTTTTACATTATTTATTTTTATATGAGACTCATTTTTGTATATAATTTTACACATAATTAAATTATTTTCACTTGCAATTTTACAGTTTTAAATGTAATTTACATTATACTTATTAATATTCATTAATATATTAATTGTTTTGCTTGCAGTTGTATACACAAAATTCTATTTTCAGATGTGATTTTTTTATAACACTTATACAAGATTTGTAGTTTTTTCATTTTATTTGTTTTTTTTACACAAAAAAAAATGGTTGGAAAAAATGGTACAGTTTATGAACAAATTATTTATTTAAACTTTTTTATATGTTATTTAATGTTTTAATTTGGTATACAAGATTATTTTTTTGTTTTTTTGTTGCTTTTTGTTTTGTTTACACTAATTTTTAGATGTGATCTTTTTCACATGATATGATTATAATTATAATTATATTATTATTCCCATCATATCGCATGTGTTTACATGGGTTCACATGTGAAACTTAAAGGCATGGTGAAAATGCCTACACATTTTTCACATATTGCTCAAATAATCAAACGTGAAGTGTGACGTTGGGGTCACAGAAATTACACAAAAATGAATCATGTTACAATTCTGAAGTTGTTTACATTTTTTTTTCTTTGTTTTAGGGATATTGTCGTACAACCTTTTGGATAGCTATTCTAGATGCTTTTTATCAGAGTCTTGTTTGCTTCTTTGTCCCATACTGGGTAAGTAAAATTATTATTATTGCTAATTTTTGTTTGGTTCCCTTTAAATGGTCCTGTTTATGCAATATTTAGGAATGTATTGATCAGAGATTGTATTGATCTTGTACTTTCTGTAGACATATAAAGGCTCTGAAATTGGGATCTTCGCTCTGGGAACCCCCATGAACACTGTGTCTTTGTTCACCATCATCCTTCATTTGGCAATTGAGATCAAGAGCTGGGTGAGTCATTTTCGATCAAGTGTCAACAGAGGTCAACAACAGGGTGTTTGATGTTAAGTAGATCACGCTGCTACTTCAAGGTTCCATGGATAATGCTGAGCTCTTTGTTTCTTTCTTGCTACGATATTTTACAACTTATTTTGAACTTGCAAAACTAATAAACTAATAATTAGCTGATGAAATAATGACCAGTAAAGACCTAAGTAGACCTTAAAGTAGAATTTACCCCAAGCAGCCTAGCTACATTACTCAGTTATCAATGGAGCCAATGATTTCTTTATTTGTGTTTGGCTACTATTAGACAGTGGTGCACTGGGTGATCATGGTGGGAAGCATCTTGTTGTTCTTCATCATGACTCTGGCTTTCAGCGCCTACTGCATCAGCTGCAACCCTCCGTCAGACCCATACTGGATCATGCAGCAGCAAATGAGTGACCCTGTGTTCTACCTGGTCTGCATTTTAACCACAATTGTAGCACTGCTGCCAAGGTAATTTAATTCTGATGTTATTCACTGCTTATGCTGACAATCTGTGAGCAGGGAGTTCACAAGGTGTCTATTTTTTTTCTCTTTTTTTCACATGTATGGATAAAAGACAACATTTCTCTTTGATTTATTCACTGGATGGCATCCATTTTCTGTTGGGCCTCTGTTTTCCACAGACTTCAGGTTTTTCTAATGGGGACTAGGCATATATCTGGAATGAACAGATAATGTATAATGTGAATTAAGTAAAAAAAAAAAACATATTTACATTTGGCAGATGCTATTATCCAGAGCGACTTACAAGGTTACTGGTAGGTCAATGTAGTGTTAGGGGTCCTGCCCAAGGACTCTTATTGGTGTAGCAGACTGGCTGCCCAGACCAGGAATCGAACCCAGGTCTCTCATATGGGAGCCAATGATGTTACCGCTGTACCACCACCACCAACATATGAATATGAGACTCACAGAATGGTTTACAGGGCATCTGCAGAGACCAAAAGTTGCATGAGAGGGAGGTTTTTACAACAAAGATAAATCTTTTGGGACAACCACACTAATTCATGTGAATGTAAACATTGTACATTGCACAATTCTCATACATTTAAATTAGACCACTAGTTAACTTTGGGTGGCATGGCCACAGATACAGACCCAGATGATGTCCTAGCCTTACACCGCTAATGAGGACCTTCCTTTTTGCAGGTTTACAGTGCATGCCCTGAGGGGAACACTAGTGCCTTGTGACCATCTTAGGGCAAGGCAGATAGACCAGCTGCCTCCAGACCACCGGGACATGTGGCTCAGAGAGTGGAAGAGTCTCAAAGACCTGTGTAGCTCCTACCCCAGCCTGTCCTCCTCCACACGTAGGCGCTCAGCTGCAGCTACATTCAATGATGCAGCTTAGTGCTCTCAACGATAATATGACGTACAGGAAGTACAAGAAGGCCTTTTTTCCAGAATTGAGACACAGAACATTTGATGACAATTTTATACTTTGGCAAACTTGAACTTTTGCCCAAGGCCAAGTATGCAAGGGCAATCTTTGAAAGACAAAACTGAAGAACTCACGTTTATGCAAAAATACTTTTATGCAGTGTTAACAACATTGTGAACTGGCCTCAGTCAAGGAATTCACCCAAACAGCTTGGAGCTATGCTTGTTCATTTCTAAATGTGCTTCCTCCAGCCTCTTCTCCACTAACAAGCCTCACGGATTAAACACGGAGTCTGACTCCAAGCACATCTCCGAGGTTCTTTCAAGCTATGGGAGAAGTTCAAACTATTATGCTGCACATTCCATGCTGACCGATCAATGCACCACCCACAGTTTCTCAGCAAACACCTCGAAATGAGCTGCTTTTCTGGACTTGGTGATTTAAAGTAGCATTGGCTTCCCTGTGAGAAACCTACTTTCACTGTGAGAAACCTCATTTGTATTCAGAGGCGCTTCGAGCTGCTCATGAAATAATTGAGGATTGCAGATGTTACATAATATCTTGGTATTTTCAGTTCATGAATCCGTGTTGACAGCATGCTGGGCTTGATGGTGAGAGACAGAAACACAAGCACTGCAGCACGATTTAGAAGCATCTCTGATGTTTGTTTTACTACTTTGCTCTTAATTATTTAACCTTATATTTAACTAATTTATGCCTGTAAGAGTATGCATGTGCAGGAGTACAAACACCAATTAATTGCATCTCTGATGTGTTTCTGATGTTCCTTTTCCTTCAAAGAGGCAGTGATGATCCCACAAAAATGGCTGCATAGTGAGATAAAGCTGGGCAAATCTCTGTCTTCTCTTCTAGCTCTCACTTAAGTGCCCTCTGTAGCTGAAGCTTGCAATAAAATGGGTCCAGGAGTTATTCGATTCGGAGAGCTCGTTGCATTTTTATGTAATGATGTCAGAGATTGGATGAGTGGACCATTTTTGCCATCTTGTGTTGGACTGCGGAACTGCAAACTTTATATTATACAACAGAGACAGGAGGACGAGAACAAGATGGATGACGTTCAATGTCAATAGTACTTTGCATTAATGTCACTAGAATTGTTAACCCTGACTAGTCCATCAAACGTGGACCATAAATAAAAATGGTTGTTCTCATTTGTGTAGCAATTTCGTTTTTTTTATCAGCAAACTTTACTGCCCAATATTTGCTTGAGTTGGAAAAAATATGTCTTGTCAGCATGGTGCAAGTGCAGTGTTAAATCAAGCCTGTGGTGTAACTAATTTAGGAAGACTGTAGTTTATCTGGTTGTGTTTGTACACATAAATAACCTGATTACCAGCCTTTAATTTAGGTCTCTGTGATTTATATATATTTTTTAATACACTAACACAATTTATAGTTATAATTTACATTACTGCTGTCAAGCTGCAGTACTGACTTGAGGTTAGGTAACCAGTCTTGATTCCCCATACCAAAAAGACATGACTGAAGTTCCCTTGAGCAAGGCACCTAAACCCCTCCCAAGTGCTTCCTGGGCGGTGTGGATAGGGGCTCCCCCTAGTGTTCACTACCCCTTAGTGTGCGCTCCATTGCACAAATCAGTTTCATTGTGGGTTACATTATACAATCCAAAAGGGTATACAATACATAAATAGTGATCATTTAAAAACCAAAAGGTATTGAACAACTTGCCCAATACAAAAACATAAAAGAAAAAAGGTAGAAAACACAAGAAGCCCCAGTCCAAACATAAATCCTGGAGACTGAGAACAACAAGCAAGTTTCTTTTATATGAACAGAATTAACTTTTTTATCTGTGGTGCAAGGAACCCACAACTCACCTCAAAATAAAAACACCCACATTCTCTTTCCCCAGACTTTCCTCCATAAATAATTCACTGTCAATATCTCCAGTCTTTCAATGCTGTGAAATTGTGATCTAAATGTATGAAGGAGATTCTGACCTCCTGAAAACACAACTACATACAATGGAAAATAAAATCAGATTTCTGCCTGAACCATCACCTCGTCTTCATTTATCATGGCCTTTTAAACAAGTAAGTACTTTCACAGAAAAAAGCTGTGAAGTCCAGGCCAAAGTTCATGGGTCTCCATTTTGAAAACTGCTTGGGGCCAAAAGTAATATTCATCAGTGGATAAATTTATTAGAAATTTCAATCTCACCAATGGCCACTAGTTACGAAGATGAATTGTTCATGTATTTCTATGTCACGATCGGTTCTTTCTGTGTAGATGTGCATTTTGCTGCATGAGTCAGATAGTGTTAGCCTGCTAGCCAAAATGCTGCCCAATAAACACTAAAGGTTACACATATTGTCACTCATACGTCATATAGTATGAAATATGCCTGTTACTCACTAACAAGTCTGCAATAGTTATACAGAGGGCTAATAAAGTCAGAGAAGATAAAATTTAATCCATCTTAAATTCTGAATCCTTCTCTGTTGACTGGCTGCCAGCTCGTTTTTCACCTAAAATTTTTGCCAATAGTCATGATATTGATAATATTTTTAACAACCAAAAGAAAAATCCTACAGCTTTATCAGTGAAGACATTGCATTCAAAATGCTCAGACGCTTTACAGTGATTATGGTCCTTGCTCCAGCTGCTGTTCGGTTACAGAATCATAGAAGATCTGCTATGGTAGATTACACTCTCCCAAACGGAGTGATCGAAAACACAGCATATCATTTGATGCATGTCATCTCATGACTGTGGATGTCTAGGCCTGGGGCTTAAACTCCCTCTTGTACAAGAAGAAGTGAATGAGGATGTAATGTGAGTGGTGGATCAACATATTGCAGCTGCTCTTCCTTATGGTGATATGCTGCCTGGGTCAGGTTCACCCTCACTATGCTAATGTGCAGCTGCTCCAGGTGCATGTCCTACTCAGAGGAGCCTTTATATCTTATTATAATATACATTCATAACCTACTTCCATTTACTCCGTAAAAATGTTCACTTCTACCTAGATGAGATGTACATAACTGGAAGATGGAGAGATGATGACGGACAAATGAGCTCATTTAGTGAGATCATTTAGTATTGGTGATGTGCCAAGTCACAAGGATGATTTATCTCAAGCAAGACCCCAGGCGACAAGCCTCTCTTAATTAAAGTCTTTAGACACTTTTTAAACAATCAGTACCCATGAAGTGGAGAGAGGCATTCTGATATATAGGTTTTGCTATGTGTCAGGATGGTGAAACTACTATAGATGCTGAACATAATGATCTCCTAAATGATCTGTCAAAGCCATTTTTTTAGAAACAGGGCTCTGTGCACAGTGTGTAACTGGAATAAAAATGTAATATAAGGGCAAAAATTCAGTTCAGCAGAATGTACAGCACAATGCAATACAATAAATAATCTGATAGAAATGTTAATCACTCTACATCAGTTTATAACCAGTCCACAGGTCTGGTTAGTTTTTTTTTAACATTTTGAACTTGATGGATTCTGTACCACTATAATACAATTTACAAGAGTGCGTCAGTAAGTATGCGCACTGTCTTTCAGAAACAACTAATACATTATCGTCGAAATAATCATCCAGCTTTTCAATACACCTTGTCTATTTGTCAACAAGCTTTGGTATTTGTTGATAGGACAGTGCGGCCAACAGAAATTTTAATATAAATGGAGTGCAGATCAATTTTTACTCAACAAAATGTTTCTAAATGACTCTACCAAAACTTCTCCAAGTGTATTTTGTCCAAACAATATTTGTTTGGTAATTGATTTTTTCCCCCAACAGTACACCATGTTAATTACTGTATAAAAGTAAAGCAGCTCCATGCAGCCGTGACCTAGTGGTTAGGCAACCAGTCCTGTGACCGGAAGGTCTTGGGTTCGCACAGGGCAAGACATGACCGAGGTGCTCTTGAGCAAGGCACCTAAATCCCCCAACTGCTCCCCAGGTGCCATGGTTTTGGCAAGTGTGTTCGCTGCCCCCTAGAGTTCACTGTTGTGTGTGTTTTACTGTACAGATGAATACGGAGATCACATTCCTGTGTGTGCAAGCACAGTAGGCAAATGGTTCACTTTTACTTTAAGCTACTTTTTTCATTAATGCCAAGCATAGCCCAGACTGAGCTAAACAGCTCACATCAGCCCATATCATTGTCCTAGTCACAATGTTACGGACACTGAAAATATATGCCCTGAGCTCTTAACCTTTCGATAGAGACAAAGATTATGCATATTCTAATGACCAGATTTTTAACTATTTTTGGTATGTCTGCCTAGGTGGGCCACACCTTCCAGCACTATAGAGCTTAAGTAGTTAATCCTGTTTTTACAAGTAATAATTTCAATATTCATAGGCCCACTCCAATTTCTAACTAATTTACTTGCTTCTGTTTCTCCAAAATAAACATAGAAATATAAACTACTACAACTCGGACCAAAAGGTTAGTAAGGCCCGAATATCTAAGTACTATAATGTAACACTGAAAATGGTCTTCACAGGATCCAAATCTTAACCCAATTAGAGACTTATGGGTGACTTTGATTAATTAGCTAATACTACTAAATCATGATACCCCCCAGCTTCTACAGATATTTATTTCTGCTTACTTCAGCTTAAAAAAATGTCTCAGTAAATAGTTTAAAACAGTCTGGCCTTTGAATACTGCACACTGGCTGTTTTTTTTACCACAGCGTCTTCAATGACCTCTTGAGACCGCTCCTTGACGTTACACTTCTGCCTGATGAATCTCAAAGGATCTGAAATATCCTGAGTAATTTTAGTGTCATAGGTATTGCTTTGTAATGTATGCATTGAATTATAAATACTTTAGATTTATGCTCCTCATTTCCTAAATGGAGAAAGGTTGCTTTAAAAAAAGCCACATTTTTGTAGATGTGCAGAGGAGATAGATTTATAGGACACAGCTGTGGTCACTTTAATGCCTTAAACTTTTATGGAAAGGTCTCAAATCTATGAGCAAGATGAATAAGAAAAATAACTGAATAATAACCAGGACGGTTCAAAAGTATGTATAATTTTAAACATCATTTACACTTTAAACCACTGGAAAAGCAGACAAACAAGGTGATAAAATATATAAGACAATATTCAGTACAAAATGACTCTATTCAGGAGAATGCCTGATATTTGTGCTTTTTATATATTGATAAGGGAAAATTAATAAGGCTGCAGTTTGGTTAGATTAATTAGGAAGCCAGTACAAAATACTTCACTTATGTACAAACATGTATGCCAGATAAAGCACATATTCATCTGGCTTTCTCAAAATGTATATGTAATCCTAGTAAGTACAAATAATTTTATGAAAAATGCACAGACAATTAACAATTGAATTTGAATATTTATGGAAAAATCTGAAATATTTCCTAGTAAAATAAAGAACTTTTAAAAAATTGTAATACAAATGCAAAACCTGATTTAAAAAAATAAATAAAATAACACACTCCATTTGGATTATTTACTGTCTGGCAGTGGAATTCTAGTTGATCCAAAGTAAAAAAAAAAAATTACATTGTTTTGTGTATTGGAAAATTCAGTTATTGCTCACCATGTGTTAGTAGAAAGTGTTTAAAGTTTAAAGTCTTAAAAATTATTATTTAAAAAATTTACATACTCAGACTTTGCTGATGTTAGTCTGCTGATAGAGTAAACAGGTCACAGATAGCAAGCTGTGTTTTGGAAACAGCCAGAGCAGGGTAGAGAGGCTCAGAGAACTCATGCTGGAAGCTGTACAGTAATGTAAGACTGCCCTCTTCACCCACACTAAAGAATGACAAGCTACCCTCCTCAAAATCCAAAAGTATCCCAACCTTCTGCAGTCCAGTGGTACATACAGGTGAGGTCGCCTTATCGTGCAGGGCTTCCACCTTGCCTTTCTCATAAACCAGGCACCAGGAGTTTGTGTAGAAGCCAAGACGGGAGGCATCCTTCTGCCCCTTTCTGCCAATGTGCTGATCACAAACACCCACCTTCCAGCGACCTTCGTCTACAGACACCTCCACCTCCCAATAGTGGCGGCCCTGGGACAGCGCTGTCTTACCCAGCACCTGGGGGAAGATGCTGAAGCGAACCTCTAGATCAGGGTAGTCTTGCTGTGCCTCGCTGTACTCCACTTTCCTGTCTCCAGCAGAGAGCAGCAGCTTTGGGTGAGCTGTGTCAGGGTCCAGGGTTGGACTTAAACCATCTGCAGGTTGTACAGTATTAAAAATTAATCTTAAATCCTTAATCCATGTGTCTTTAGGATCGCAAAAAGTACTTTATTCATTTAATCTATTATTAGTAGTATTGCTAAGATTATTCCTATTAGTATGGACTTTGGACATTTTTAGTATACACATGCACACTCACACACAGACAGATGCAACAAACACATCCATAAAAACATACACAAAACATGCAAACAAAACATTCCAACACTGAAGCTGTATTAACGCATTTGCTATACTAGTGAAGCACTTACACAGCAGTCTAAACGGGTCTCTGTGAGGCATGGAGACAACTACAATGTCCAGTCTCTTCTCTGTCCACTCCCGCAGGCAATCCAGTCTTCCCTGGTTTACTTCCTTCACTGACTCCAGATTCTTTACGGGGTCAGGCATGCCGTTCAAACTAGAGGAGGGAGACGAATAGTAACTGTTGATTTTACTGACTTAATCTTAATAAGGGTGATGAATCGACTGATTTCTATTTGCTGTCACTAAAGGTTTTCACTGCTATTTTGTACATTTTTATAAATATATTAAATAATGTACTTACGACTCGGTTATTTTTTTGTACTCCTGAAAAATAAAAATATTTATATTTTTAAGTTTAGATTGTATTGTCATTAGAAATATTCACATTATAAAACGTCTAGTGTAATTGCTCATACCATTATAAAGGCCTGGTCCTGAACCCGTGATGCCCCCTGTGCGTCTGCTAAATTAGTCAGTGGATGGAAAGTGTTCTGAATGGTTGTGAGGGCTGGATTAAGCATGTCTAGTTGTGCCTGGATGCTCTTCAGCACTATGTTCTCTTCCTGGGACACACAGTGCAGAGCCTGCTGTTCCTCAATCTTCAGAGCCTCTCGCATGGCCTGATACTGCTGCTTTACTGCAGTGCGCACGCCCTCTAGTGACTCCTGGAGGAAAAACAGAGGCAGAAAGGGCAAGGTGGATGTACACGTGCAAGACCACAATTTGGAAATAAATATGTTATGTGGTATATATTAGCCAGCAGGTAAACAGACAGTTCTCAAAGTTGACGGGTTAAAAGCAGAAAAAATAAACAAAGGTATTCCAAGGAGGGACAACCAGTGAACTGGCAACAAGGTCATGGGAAACCAAGGGTCACTGACATGCATGGGGGTTAGCCTGTCTGGTGCAATCCCACCAAAGGACCTTGCTAATGACTTTGGTGCCAGATACCACAGAACACCTTCAGAGGTCTTCTGGTGTCCATGACTCAATATATCAGGGCTGATTTGGCACCTGCTAAGGCCAGCGGTATTAATGTTGGGGATAATCAGTGTATATACTTCACTTTATTAAAAAAAAACCTCTATACCTGAACATTCATGCAATTATGCAATCAGCAAAAAATTCCTGATTAACTCCGTAGAAGCGTTAACCTAAAAAGGCCTTCCTAAGAGTTGAAGTACATGCAGTCATGGTAGTATGGTGACCAAGATGGCGTCACGTGTGCAGCGCGAGGCTCAGAGTCTCACCAGTTTTCAGAATATGGTGTTTATTTACCTGACTACATTTTGGCTGGCTGCATTTTTTCCCGTTTTCACATGGGTACTTCAGATACGACCGACAGACATTCCTGCTACCCAAAGTACACTATAGTCATTAAACGTGTGAAATCAGCAACAAGGTCTGTGAAGATCTGGATGGAGGGGACTGACTCTGTTCTTTAGAACCAGTTCTAGCACACAGACTGGAGTTTGTATGCTGCCCAAGCCACATCGGACTCTCATACCAACATTGACACCTACACCAACTTTGTCCTAGTCCATGTCAACAGCTGTCTGGACAAAGTAACAACACACAAGGAAATAAAAACTTTTCCAAACCAAAAGTCCTGGATGAACAGAGAGGTTCGCCTTCTGCAAAGCGATGCTGCTTTCAGGTATGGCCCAGGGAGTAGCCCCTACTATCTTTAAGACTGCCACCATCATGCAAGTGCTAAGCATTCAAGTGTTTCATCCCATCCTGCTGCACTCACCCCAATCATCGCCAAATGTTTCGAGAGACTAGTTCTCTCTCAGGTAAAGCGCTGACTAACTGCCAGACTGGATCCTCATCAGTTCGCCTATAGTCACAATAGGTCTACAGGGGACACCATTTCCCCAGCACTGCATACTGCACTGACTCACCTGAACTGTGACAACTCATATGTTAGGATGCTGTTCATTGATTTTATTTTTAGCATTCAACACATTGATCCCCTCCACGCTGAACTCCAAACTTAGCCAGCTCGTTATCAGAGCATCACTCTGTAATTGGTAGACAAGGTTTCTTCCTCCTCCATCACCCTGAACACTAGTGCACCACACGTGTGCTAAGCCCTCTTTTGTACTCCCTGTTCACCTATGACTGTCATCCTGTTTACGACTTTAAACCATAACCAAGTTTGCAGATGACAGCACGGTGATAGGCCTCATCAGAGGCGACAACGAGACAGCCTACAGGGATGAGGTACAGCATCTGACTACATAGATGGTGAGTACAACATCCTCAAAAGGACAAAAACCATATATATACACACATACACTGCCTGCACACACACACATATATTTATTCCCATCTTTTAACAATAAGAATCCTAACAGATAAATACAGATACAGGACATACCTGAACACTGTGTTTCTTCTCTGTAAGCACATTCACTTGGTTTAAGAGGGCTGCTTCCTTTGTCTGAATCTTTTTCATTTCATTTTTTAGAGAGGCCTGAAAAATGGGCAAGCATCAAGTTAGAAACAAAACTTTAATATGCATTTGGCTGTACTCAGTGCCTATGATTTTCTAAAGCAAAAAATATATATATTTTTTTTTATAAATTAATAAAGCTATTAATAAATAAAGAAGATAATAATAAATAATAATAGTCAAAAGGAGCTTTAATAAATGAATCTTAATGTTGGAAAAAAGTATAACAAGCCTCAACTTGGGGACCCATCCACACACATACATATATTTCTTTAGTCCTGGCCTTTCATCCACACAGAAAAAGACATTTTAGGTCACAGAAAATAAAGCTTTGTGAAGAAAAACGTCTTTTTCCTTCCTCTAAAATAGACGGAAAAAAACATACGCTGAAATCACAGCATGGATCTGACATGCTCGTTGCTATTTTATAAACAGACATCTATTATATTTGCTCATCAGCTTGTTACAGTGTAGATGAATGTAATTTCTTATTTGAAAACAATATTTGCAATTTTAATTGTTACTGATTTATTATTGCAGCCAGAATATAATATTCACTGTACATTAATCCAGTGATTTTGAATAAGAATTTTCTAATCAGAGACTGCTATGGGTCAAAAGTGCATCAAGAGCATCACAACCTACATGTGACAGTCATTTTGTTTTCATTAAAGTCATTTAAATGTGGATGAAAGTGTTTTTAAAAACTGGAGGGCTAAAAACTATGTTTTAAAAATACCTGCATACAAATGAATGAATGCAGCATTAGACCTCAAAGGTGTAATGGACATTAAAAAGCCAGCTTCTCTTTCTCCATGTTATACTTACTCTCAGCTCTTTCTCAGCCTCTTTGATGCTGATGCAGTCATGATCCTTGTGCGAACCAATTACAGTGCAAACAGTGCACACGCACACCCCACATGGACGACAGTAGATGCGGTTCATCTCCTGGTGCTCCTGACATCTCCACTGTGACACGTCGTCCACAGCTGGCACAAGCGGATGGCTCTGGAACACCGGTGACTCCAGGTGAACCCGTAGGTGCTCTGAGCACATGGAGGCACCGCACACCAGGCAGGTCTTCACAGCCGCCCGCTGTTCACGACCGGAGCAGTAGTGGCAAACTATGGAGTTGCCAGGTAAAGGCTTTTCATTGGATAGTCTAGAGGTGCTGGATGATTCTGGAGCCTCATTATTTTGACTGCTTGTCTGTTCCTCATGGCTTTTGGATTTTTCTGGGGACTCTTTGGACTTGGTGTTGGTTGGTGGTTGTGATGCCTGTTTTCCACTTAAGGATGTTTCGCCAGGCTTTCGGGCACTTTGACCACGCTCTGGACTTGATTTACTGGTTGAGGCCATAGATGCTTGGGCTGTTGTTTTAGCTGAAGAAGATTCGTGAACAGAGGACGTTCTTTGTCTTTCTGATGAAGGTATTTCTGTGGCTGCTCTCTTTTTTGCAGGTGTCTCATTAGCAGACGAGTCATTAAAGGTGGATGTGCGGTTCTCAGACGAACCTGTGCCAAGCCTGTATCCTCCGCTGTTATGTCTGAAAGAAGAGGAGCTAAACTTCCTTTTTCCAAGCAAATTTTTGGGCGAGTAATGCTCAGAAAGGCGCTTTCCAAAATTCCAGTCTGTAAAAGAAAGAGATATAACACAAAGACAGCATTTAAACAATCAAACTGGAGACAGAAGTCACTGATCCAGTACAGCATGAAAAAGGGAGCAGGTGAAGAATAATATACACAATTGGCTGTCAATTTATTAAGTACACCTACCCATTATCTACTTTACTAATTGATCATTTTATTAGCACACACGGTTAGCATTACGGTGTGGGTACTGTTTATTTTACATTTAAATTCTGAATCTTAGATGATTATCGTCTTGCCTGTCTTTTTCATATAGTTAAAGAAAGCAAAATTGCTTATAGACCAGATAAAAGTAACAGACAAAGATATTGGGAGCAACCTGGCAGCCGATTTCTTCATTAAATCAATAGGTTACCTAAACCGTGTACCAAAACAGCAATTTATGCAATTTCAAAGGCAAGGGACGATCCCAAATATTAACATTTTTAATATTTGGAAAATTTTCATTTCATTATATTTTTCATTAAAAGTAAACAGTAATAAAGTAAAGAAAGTCAGGATTAGGTGTGACTACACTTTGCTTTTTTTGTTCAGTAGTCATCCCAGGTTAGGGTGATAAAGTTTTATTAGGGAATCAGATGATCAGTTTTACTGTGTCTTGGAGAATCTTCAACAGTTTTTCTGGAGGGACTGACTGTCACACTTACTTCTTTCTTCATTTTTTTTTTTCTCATGTAATAGTTTGCTTCCTTTACTGGCATATATTTATTATTATTATTATTATTATTATTAGTAGTAGTAGTAGTAGGAGGAGGAGGAGGAGGAGGAGGAGGAGTAGTAGTATTTTTAATATAATAATAATAATAATAATAATAATAATCATCATCTTTGGAAATCTAAAACTTTTGATAATGCTGAATTCATACACTATACACACACTATACAGAATTCATACTCTATACTCAACACACATTATATAATAATATAATAATAATAATATATACACATTATTTATAGTGTTACAGGGGTGTTAACAGCGAAATTAGGACTACAGCCAGGTTTAATAACCAAGCTCCTCCCTCGGTCATAAATATGGCGCACGTTGTTGTTCACGCATGGAAACTAGATAAAGTGAAAACAATGTCGACGCATTAGAGTAACTTAAGAGCTGTGTCAGTACTTGTGCGTGTTCCTGTAGATGTTGACGGTCCGTTCGTCTCTCCGTAGAGGTCCGGCAGCTTCCTGATTTCGTGGTCGCATTCGAGACAGTAGTATGGGCCCGCGGATGCGCCGCTCCACAGCTCTTTAACACATTTCCTACAAAACCCGTGTCCGCATTCAAGTGTAATCAGATCCCAACACTCGCAGTGACACAGCGGACAAACTGTCTGGCCATCGGCCGGTTTGTCCAGAGATGAGCCCATTATATTGATCAGTTTAGTAGGGCAGCGCGGGAACGTTATTTCGAAAGAAACGAAACGTATGAAGACGCAGAGGGGGCGGAGTCAGTTTTCTTTTAAAGGTGCAGCGCAGAACAGACATAGACCGGAAGTGGAATCAATACGTCGACATCGCCGCCATGTTGAAGGGGGCAACCCAACTCACACTCACTCACTCACTCACTCTCTCTCTCTCTCTCTCTCTCTCTCTCTCTCTCTCTCTCTCTCTCTCTCTTACACACACACACACACACACACACACACAAGTCGTGCAAATAGTATAGGGCAGTTATGGACAGAAAGTGAAAGCAAACTATTTAACTATTTTTAGTGAACACTTGTCCAGAGCAAAGGGCAGCCCCAAACAATAGAGTAGTTGGGGAAATTAGTTGCCTTGCGTGAGGGCACTTCAGCTATTTCTAATCCACCAAGGGATCAAACCCAGGACCTTCTAGTCACAAGACCAGTTTCCTAACCACAAGCCCACGGTTGCCCCACAAGTGCCACACCAGTGCAAGTGGTAGCAGTAGGTGTGTTAAAAAAAAAAAAGTTACTGACCTTTGAGAACACTTATAGCCATATAAGGCTTAAAACTGCAAAAATGGAGTGAATAACACCATCTTGTATATACAGTCATCAACTTGAGCTCATTGCATTAAATTTAAAGTTTCAACTAAGATTTTTTTACAAAAAAGAAAAAAAAATGCTTGCAAGTACTGGTATTAAATTGTAAATGAATCACTGTGCTCGAAACTATGCCGAATCACATTTTGTATGTCCAATACTAAAAAACATAGCTTACAAGTTTTTTTACTTTCCTGAATGAAAGTAAACAAATACAGAGTAAGCCAAACATGCCCGGACTTTTAACTCACCCTTTATATGCTTGTGACAGCATTTCTCCAGAGATTCTCATGCAGGTTCATAACGATTGGATTCAGCTAAACAAACCTCATACCATTATGAAGCCACCACCAGTATGTATTTTACATAAAATAAAAAGCAAAATGTAAAAACATGTAATGTCAAAAAAAAACAAAATGTAAAAACATTTTACTTTTTTTTGTAGAGTTACAGCTACCCATGCTGGGTTGGTTAATTTTAATCAATGTAATGAAAGCATGCGTACAAATATTATTCCACAACATATTTATAAATAATGAAGTCAAGATTAAACTGTTGTGAAATATAAATGACAGTTAAATAAAATAAATGTCTAGCTGGAATAAAAAAAAACCTATACAACATTCAAGTTATCAAAATACTTTTGATAAAATTTGTTCTTTTTGATAAAATCAAAATTGTTCAAAAATACAATGAAATATATGTTTATATTGTTTATGCACAGGGACAATAGGGGAATCAAGCAATCAAAAAAAATAAATAAAACCACAAACAACACACACACCTAACCTAGCCCAAAACTCAGCCGCTTCCAAAAGTAGCGCCAGGCTCCCTACATAGTGCTCATCACAGATAATAAAACTAGTAATACATAATTAGTTGTTTATTCCAGAGGAATACATGAACCATAGATCACTAAAAATTATGACATACAATGCATTATGGAAGTGCACAAACTGTTACTTTATGACCGACTGTGCCCTGCAAAGGGTGTAGGGAGACGTGAGATTCGGCCTCGGCATGGCTGCAGAAGTAAAACATTAGGTTATACTCTTAAAATCAGTTCTACTCTCTCAGATTATTTACCTGTAAACAGAGAGAAAAGACTAAGACAGAAGAATGTGTGGCTGGTGTCTATTGTCTCTTACACACTAAAACAACTAAATAAATAAATAAGATAAATAAATTAATTAACACAAATACTGAAACTTGTATATGATTTATGTGTAAATAACTCACACAGATTCAGACAGAAGAGCACAGGTGGACATGCTAGCCATTTTGTATTACATCCTATGACTAAATGCTAGCGTTAGCTAATGTTGCTAGCATTAACATACTAGACTTTGTTTCCTCATTATACCTCTGGGTGTTCTAAGATCTTTTTAGGGCAGGGAGAGGAGCAGTTGAAAAGATTATTTTATCTGTCTTTCCCATTCACCTAAGCTACATTAGTGATGCACTCTGAAAAATAAGGATGGTTAGTCAGAAAACTAGAATTTAACAGCAATATAAACTCAACTAAGTTTCTGGTTAATACAAAACGTTTATATCTACAGATTAAAAGGAGTTATATAAATGAAATGAAGTTACAAATATTTCTTCTTTCTCTGGTTTTCAGCTTTGTCGGTTTTTACTTTTCTCAGCTTCCCGCCTAATCTGACGCACAACGTGACCGTTCCCCTTCGCATTCCGCATACACAACTCAATGCTGCTGGGTTGATGTTATGAACCCAGTTTGAGTAAAAATAACCCAACATCATGACCTAACAGGCTCAATCCAGCAAATGGGTTATAAACAACCCAACTTCCTCCCATTTTCAGGCAAGGGCAAAGTGTAGATAGTGTTTTAGGCGAAAACCTAAATATTTTGAAAAATGTTCAGAAATGTACCACTATTGTAATCACCATTTTATTTATAGCATTAAAAATTTATAATTCTAATTATGCACACATTAAAGCAGCTTAAAAAAAACTCAACTGACAATGTGCAAAACCCAGATGCATGCTGAGAGAGAGTCTATATTTGAAAGTAGATTAGCTGCCCCTTTCTCTCTGCTTGCAAACTGAAGAATTTTGTCTTTGAATATAATTGTCCAGTTTTCTATAAGCTGTCCATAGGATACAAGATTGCAAAGTATTGGGAAATATCATAACAGAGAAAATGGCAAAGTAAATCTTGTTATAAACAAACATTTATTCAACATTTTATTCAAGAATTTATCCAATTTAAACGTACCATGCCTGGGGTGTCCAACAGGCGTGGAATTTCTTGTAGTATTTCTAAAACTGTTTTGGACCCATCCTCTCTTATCCATTGGGCTCTATGAATTGCAGTCTCCTTCATATATTGTTTAAACTGGCTTGGAGGCCAAATGTTGTTCTTGGGACACTCTGCACAGCCCTGTCCACAGTCACAGTAGATTTATTTATTTATTTCTCTATTTATTTATATTTAGGACAGCTGTCATTTTAAATAGTATGCAACAGTTACCATAATATGACAAGAGAGAGTGAGATTATTTAAATTACAATTATATTGTTACATAAAAACACTTTAAAACTTATTTCTACTAGAAATATACAAATAAATAAATAACCCTATGGGCATTACCTGATGGATAGAATTGAGCAATAATACACAAGAGGGAGTGCTAAAAAGTGAGAAACTGACATTTGTGTGCTGCAGTCATAGGCACAAGACCAAAGGCAGAGTCCAGAAAATTAATCAAGAGTGCCACTATCTCATGTCATAGCATGAACCTTGGATGTATTATTTAAGCTATAGGACATGAGAGTCTGTTATCGCAAATAACATTGCCTGTAATTTGATCACAAATCAAAGAAGCCCAGAATTGCAGACTAAATATGCTTTAATATTGACAATACCTTCAGCCAAAAATAGTTCCACAACAAATGAGTTGTTGCTATGCAACAGTAAAAATTTGCTAGCCTGCCGTTAACACTACCAATTGATGTTAGTTTGGAATAAACAAATGCAAATAAGCAAAGATGCTAAAAAAAGCTAAAAATTAAAATCAATAAGAATTAAAAGATTGTTTATTTATTCATTTAGTTACTTGGGTAATCGTGTTATTTGTATATGTTAATATGTTAATAAACATTTCCGTTCATTGTTCAGTTAGAAAAAAAAAAAGCCGCTCTGTAGGATTTGCATTGGCATTAGACAGCCCAGCTGGCTTCGACCAAATGGGCTGCAGGTCAAATGTTATCTAAAAAAATCATCTATATTAATTTCATGTCTTGTATAAACACAAATAAATACAACTAACAGTTTGTGTGCATAAACGTGCAATTGCAACGCTTCACTTGTTACTTAGCAATGGGTAGCGGAGTACTACAGTTGGTGTTAGTGAGCTTCTTAACCATTCAGATTGTGTAGTCGGAACCATGATAACGGCACAGCACAGCATTTTCCTATTCTGATTTTCTTGTGTGTGTGTCATGTACACACAATCACATTGCTGTATCTGAACTAACTGTGGTATAATTTAGAATTTAAAATAAAAATTAACATATTTTGTCTACCAGGCAACACAAGGTTATAGCTCTCTCTTAAAAATTCTTCATATATAAGAGGACGACTGCCCCTGTGGAGATTTCGGTGACGCTCTTCTAAGAAGCTGCTAGCTGGTTGGTGGAATCTACCTGGAGTGAACCATGCTTCCTTAAGTTTAGATATATAAAACCAGAAAAAGAAGAGAAAGAACAAAGAAGCAAAATATGACACAAAAGTCTAGCTGGACTTATTCTAGAGTTGAAAAAGTATCACTTAACAAACTGACGCCAAGTGACAGCAATATCTGCTCTACAAATAACACTTCTTTACTGAATGGAACCTACTCAGCTCGACTCTTTTGTTTTTTCATTAGCCAAATTTGGTACCTGGTCCCTGGAACCCTGGTCCCTTTCAAAACCAATTTTATTATCATAACAGTGTTGCAGTCTACCTTGTAGTTGTAAGAATACGGTGAAATGTAAAAGCGCAGCAAGGTTTGATGCAATGAATATGGTCATGTCTTTAGCACAAATAAATATTTCAGTGGCTCATGTGCAGACAGGATTACAGGCAGAATGGAGACACAGCAGAAGCATAGAGCAGTGCAGTGGCTGTATTAATCATGGTAAAACTATATCCATGGTTTTTTTTTCAGACACACTACCCATGCATGGCCACTACAGAGGTCACTACAGATTTATGAACAGGGGTTTATAAACTTACAGAAATGTTGATGGGGAGAACAGTGGGAAATGCATGTATATATGTTGAATAAGAGCAGTGTTGTTTCTAACTGTCTCAAACAATCATCATCTCTCTTAATCACTGACTTCAAAAATACAAAAAAACAAAACAAAACATTCTGTCGGTTAAACTGTCCAGACACAAGAGTTTACTGGTTTGTGGAAAAATTGGTGCAATATGTTCCCTTTTAACACTGGACTTAACCCTGAATCTCAAAGAAACGTAACAGTTATCATCGTTCTCTCTAAAGGACGTCACAACATAAAGTTGGTGGCTGTCAGTTATGCAAATACTGTCAACTTATGTGAGTACAGAAGTAGGACAAAAAAGTAAAAAGCAAAAACATGCCTAACAAATTCTGTTGTGGTTCACATTTTCACAATGAATCTGACTGTGGAATCAATCACTACAATGCTCTGGATGGTTATAAACTGTGGCTTATCTTCAGCAGAGTCAGACACAGAGTTTCAATCCTATAGGTCTACAGGTAGTGCCTTTATTCTTAATCCACATTGCCAAATAGACTTCAGAGAACATGGGAATTCCTTTAAAATCACTTTTAACTTTCTCAGAATCGTATTAAAACCGAGTGCAGTGCATCCTAGATCAACTTCAAAGTCATGTGATAATGCGTTGCCAGAAAGCAGATTGTAGCACATATTACAAAAAATTATATGTGAAATAAAACATTTAGCCTCAAAACGCATGGACCAAAAGTTAACTACAGGTCCAAGTTTCCTGATAGCACCAGGGTGCTGCAGCATTAAATTACATTTTGGCTTTAAGTGCCTGTCGGGGTAAAGGTCCAAAAGAAGACAATGGTGTTTCTGAATAAGATAACCTAAAAATATGACAACTTCATGTGTCAGGGCTGGCAAAAATATTAACTCCATACAGGAGTTTCAGCAATAAAATTAGTAATTTCCAGTGCTTGTTTCCTTCAGAAATAAAATCTCCTAGCATAAGCGGCAGCAGTCTCAACATTTACATTTACGGCATTTACCAGACGCCCTTATCCAGAGCGACTTACAAGAGTGCTTAGTTAAATTCTTGGAGTATCTGAAACTAGTAAAGGTAAA
>JAOVVF010000010.1:2515739-2526133 GCA_028565595.1 Duopalatinus emarginatus | reverse complement strand
AAACGCATCCGTATTAACTTTGTATTTGCACTTATCTACAATCTTGTAGGAATTCCTATTGCAGCAGGTGAGCACTTGGATTAAAAAAAGTCTAGTAAAGATAAACTCATCCTTAACAAATGATAATGGCACCATATCAAATGGCTCTCTCATTTTTAGCTATCAAATTTTAGCATATAATATTTCAGCTCTATTGCTTCTTTGTGTAGGTGTGTTCATGCCTATAGGACTGGTGCTGCAGCCGTGGATGGGTTCTGCTGCTATGGCTGCTTCTTCTGTCTCCGTGGTCCTTTCCTCCCTTTTACTGAAATGGTAAGCGGTCTGCAAAACAAGTTAAAGGCACATGCCTTTTGGTTTTGAAGTTAATTTCTAATATTTTTATTCCTAGAACCATACATCTGTCCAATCTGGGAAATTTATGTATATAAATTTTGTATATAAATCAGGAGCCTAATTTTTAAGTGTGCTCCATTCTACCTGGATTCACCCATTTTAAAAAACCTAAACCAAAAAAAATCAAACATTAAATCAACATATAACAATAACGACAACAACAGCAGTGCTATTGTGGGGCACCAATTTGTCAGCATTTTAGAGACTAATTTCTAAGGACTAATATTTTTCATGATGAAAACACAGCAGCCCCACTGTTTCTGGTATTCTAGCACCTCCTAGTGGTAGTCCAGTCAACTAACTAACCTTTTAAACCAATGAGAGCAAGGTAACAGACTCCAGCAGACTAAACCAACCATTCATTGGCTTGTCAATTTTAGACATGCACCTAACAATGAAAATAACTGCTAATGTTAGTCGCAAAAAAATAAAGACAAGCTGGAAAAGATACAGAGAATATTGCCACAAACCTGTTTTTAGCATGACCATGCCCCTGTGTACAGTGTGAGATCCATGAAAACATGGTAGGCTTGGTAATGTTAGTGTAAAAGAACATCTTCCAGATCCCTGACCTCATCCCCACTTAACACCTTTGGGATGAACTGGAACACCGACTGCACAGACCTCCTCATCACCCAGCATCAGTATCTGACCTCACTAATTAACTTGTAACTGAATAAGGGTCATCATCAGTATAACCTACCTTTGGCCTGCCCTAACTTTCAAAAAATGACTTAAGATTTTTAATTCTTTTGATAATTCATTATATATATAAGACTATAGACTACACAAATTCATGCTTGTCAAGCTTCTCATGACTTCTAAACAGTAATTTTCATGACCCCTCACAACTTTCCTTATTATGAATTTTACTGTAAAATTAATTTGTTTTCTCATTATGGCAGCATAAAACAGGCTTTTCTTTCCTCAAACTAGAGTAACAGCAAACAAACTTTAACAAAAACTGGAATAATACTAAAGGACCCATTGTTAGGCATAAAATTAATTATAATGTTTTGTATCTCGGTGATTAATTATTATTTATTAAAAAAAACACATTAAGATGACAAAGTGGGGAAAAAAGTAATCTCTTTAATAGTTTGTCCATAATAAATCTTGAAGCTTATATTTGACAGTGGAGAGTAGTTTTTAGTGTGTGATTGGATGAATCCATATGTTTGGTCATGCATATTTTTAAGAGTTTTTGCTGCACTGTGATAACCTGTTTGTATGAAAATTGTTTGTATTTAAAATGCACATATAAGTTAACCTAAATAGTTGAAGAGTTATTAGGAACAAGTCCTTTATTTTAAAAACTAACAATGACAAAGAAAATATGTATGTACGTCTACCCTACCATAGCAAGATGCATGACAGAATGGACAATGACAGGGTGGACAATTTTAGCTAAAGTTGATTTGAGGAGCAGCATTTTGAGAAACACATGATTGACCAGTTGCAGACATGTTGAATTGTTCAGAATTATTTTTTTTGTTTTTCAAGCTAAATCGTTATATCCTAAAATGGTTTTATTTAATATTTTCCAGTATTTTCCTCATGACTGAGTGGACATGTTGAACTTAGACCTCAGCTAAGTGTGGAGACAATTTGAGACATATGAAGTGAAATTAACCTATATAATTATTGAACATGCAGCAGGTGTCTTGTGTCCCTTAATAGTAAATTAATTTGCAGGTTGTAATGTCATTAATGTCAAAGATCCTTTTCTTAAGATGACAGGGTGGATAGCAAAACCTTGGGCATGTTTGAACAGCTTGGGTATTTTTATGAAAATGACAAAATGAATAACTGAAATGTGTTAATTATTAACATATTTCTTTAAAAGTTTACGAACATATAATTTTTGTTTACATATTGTGTTATTTGAGCACTTAAAAATAGTCATAAACTAAAAAAAAGTTACAATGTAAATTGTTCGCATGAAATTTAAACAACTTTGCTGGGGACACAGAAGGCACGTTATATTGATATTGACCCATAAACAAAATCCTCACATTATTTTTTAGAATCTAGTGGGAAGCCTTCTTATTAGAATAAAAAGTTAGATGTATGTCGTATGAAGTACATTAGTATGTATGATGGCTCATATTGTGTACACAATTAATCTATGGGAATTTTACAAACAGAGAGGAATGCCACCACCCAGTCTGTAATAGCAGTGACAATCTGTAATGACTATGACCTGTGCGTGCGTGCGTAAAATGCCCTGTCACCTCTCAATCCTGTCTGAACAGTTACACTAAGCCCACTGCTGAGAAGCTGGAGCAACAGATATGCGGGCAGCGCAGACCGGGCAGTCTTTCAGACGTCAGCGTCCACATCGGCATGGGCGAACTGCGGCGTCCTTCGCCCAGACTCAGCTTACTCGACCGGATCGTCAACTACAGCCGAGCCTCTATGAACTCCCTGCGCTCAGACAAGCACTCGCTCAACAGCATGGCCTTGAGTGAGCCTGACAAACACTCTCTGCTCATCGCCGGGGCTCACTGCGACGAGGACATCGTCTGACACCAGGAGCAACGTGACTCCTTAACACACCTCAGTGCCTGTAGCCTGTAGGGGGAGTAACCAAAGCGTGATATCATCCTCAAACACACTCATCACACCAGTTCTGCTTAAAGCTGCATGACTCGCTGGGGCATCTTCTTACAGGAAGTTCACGCGCCAGTCTCCATGTCTCTACGGCACCCTGCGTGTCACCGGTGTGAGCTTAGAGCCAAAATTTTAAGGAAAATAGTAGGAACTCTTACAGAGATATGATGATCATGTGGCTGTTTTATTTTAAACTGACAATCTATGTGACAACCCAAAGAATTCGACACGCCACATTTTATTTCTGCGACAATTATGTTGAGTTTTATGACTTTAATTAAATATTTATGTCATTGTCATTTATTTATACTTCATAATGGAGGAATGTAACAACAAACATTAGAGATATTATAATTTTATTTATCCGAATGATCACCAAATGTACTTTAGTTAGATTTACCATCCTCAGTGTTTATATTTCCAGCACTCAAATTTTAATAGCCTTGGTGCTGCTTTTCTCTCATTCCTGACTCCTGACAGTACTGGACTCTAGTTTTTGTTTTTGTTTGTTTTTTTCATTTTGGGACTTGAATATCAAATTGCTAAGATTATATGAATGATAAACCATTCCAAAGAAGGTGTTTGACCTCTTACCTTTGAGGAAGAAACGAAATCTTGATTAAAAATTGTTTTGTTTTATTAATATTATTATTATTATTAAGCATGTGAGAAAAAAATCCATCAGGCTTCCTCTGTTGTATCACATCTTTGATACAACAGCTGTATTCTTTTTTTTTTTCATACAGATGTTACTAATGAGCGAGTTGGAAAATCAAGCTGTTGTAGAAATTATCAGAGAAAAGTCACTGTTGCTATTTATTTATTCAGGTATGCACTGGTCTATATGATGATAATGATTATACTGATGATGATGATGATGATGAGTTAATGGTCATTAGAAGTGCGTTATGGTTTCTTATATGTAAAATTTTCCACACTTTCTTTTTAAATATCATCACTTGCCATCAATTGCCCGTGTAGCTTAACCCAACACACTACATCAACCTCATTAAAATAACAGATTGGGGAAATAAAATAATGCCCATGAAGGAACCTCACTCATTTTAGGATTTTGATTTCACACTTTAGAGTCATTCTGTTGAATCACTCTCTGATCACATTAGAATCACTGGGAAGAAAATTGTATTAAGAAAATGAAGCTGATTGCATTAGGGTTCTGTTACGCCACAGTGAGGGGGACAAGGTGGGGAAAAACATGATGGTGATTGTATAAACAGTAATACACCTCTATCAAGAAAAAGATTGTGACATTTGATTAGCACGGGGCAGCCGTGGCCTAGTGGTTAGGGAACCAGTCTTGTGACCGGAAGGTCTCGGGTTCGATCCCTGCACAGGGCAAAACATGACTGAGGTGCACCTGAGCAAGGCACCTACTTCCAGCAACTGCTCCTCAGGCAGCGTGGTTTGGGGCTGCCACCTGCTCCAGGCAAGTGTGTTAAATGTGTGTTTTTTTGCACCGGATGGGTTAAATGCGGAGGTCACATTCCTCTGTGTGCAGACACAGTAGGCAAATCGTTTACTTTCACTTTCACTTTTTTCACTGTATTGTTGAAGTGAAGTGATTGACCAACTGTACCTGCACACAGAGGAATTTGACTTCCATGCAGTGAAACACACTTGTCCAGAGGTGGTGGACTGCCTGTGGAGCAGTTGGGGAGTTAGATGCCTTGCTCAAGGGACTTTAGTCATGTCCTGTTGGTACAGGGGATCGAACTGGGGACCTTTTGGCCATAAGACCCAACCTTGGCTGCCATGGCTGCCCATTAAGGTGTAGTTCTCTGAGCAGGGGTTGAACCCGGGTCGCTCATGATAAATAAAAAGTGTTTTTGAGCTGCTGTTCATGCAATATGTTGAACCATATTAACCTTTTTGTTTGTTTGTTTTTTCTTCCCTCAGTGAAGGATGCTTCTGGTTTTAAAATTTCACATTATAGTTACAGCACTTTGTGGTCTATAAACTTCAAAATATTGTCAATGGGAAGTAAAAAAGACATTTCTGTGCCGACACGATAGCAGGAGTTTTAAGTAAAGTAACTTTACTGATATTATGTACACACATTGAACTCTTTATTAGGAACCCCTTTGTGTGCGACACTGTTTGTTTGTACATTCCTTTCTGTTTGCAGCTGATGTAAAGAGTGATTATACTGTTACCGCTCCCTGTCTGTCGATTTGAACACTTTTGTCCGTCCTCTTTTGATCAGTAGTGTCAACTGAACTGAATGTAAACAGGTTCTTAAGTTGGTCAGTGATTGTATACAGCTTTAAAAAAATGAAGTGGTAAACCCTTCAGTGCTACATGAAGCCTTTATTAGTTTAAATGAATTATAAAGTCAGCAGAAATTGGATCTAAAAATTTGAGGCTATTTTCAAGTCCATTTCACTGCTTTTATAGCTTTGTTATTTTTTTCTTACATAAAATCAATTAAAGTTTGTTTCAGTTAAACAGCACCCGTTAAACCCTGATTCACAGAATCTACAACTGACTGTCTGTTTTGGGATGTGTGCCTTTTTCTGAACAATGAACTTGTGAATGTGTCCTGTGGTGAGAGCAGTGGGAAGTTATGTTACTGTGCCTTTTTTATACAACCAAGCAAGCTATTTTGAAGGACTTTCAAGGCCCCAGTGGAGCAAACGAACTGAAATGTAGGCCTCTTTGTGCAATCACTTCCTTTATTGTTCCACAGTGTTTTCACTACAGTGAGCCGCTGTATTTATTGCTGTTCTTGTCAGTAGATTAAAATCTGTTTAGGACTGTGAGTAAATGTAATGTATCATACACAGATTTAGCATATTTTCTTTGTTATGCAACACAATGGTATCAATAAACTACACATTTTATTTGCAATAAGTAGTTGAACTTGTGCATTTCTTAAAAAAAAACGTATCGTCATTCAGAGGAGACCTTTACTGAAAATACTATCAAATACTTTTCCGCTTTAGGAAATGAAATGCCATATGCTAATGAGTGCTGTGTCACAGGACAGCATCTCAATGTCAATACTAATGTACTGATGCTTTATCTTAAGAAGTAATTTATTATTTTAACTTATTGAATTCATCTGAAACCAAAGCTTGGTATAACTGTATGTGTTTACAGTGTTGCCAAAGCATTTGAGATAAACATCATGAGAAAAGTGAGGTGTGTATCATTTTTAATCTTAGAATGTTTTATGAGTTAAAGTAGTCATAGCAATAATATTGAAAATAATTTCGGGTGTATCATTTTTAATCTTAGAATGTTTTATGAGTTAAAGTAGTCATAGCAATAATATTGAAAATAATTTTCTGTCGTTAAACCCTACTTACTTTTCTGTAGTTAACTGGTGCTGTTTGGTAACAATGAAATAGTCAGCCAGTCATGCATGCAAATTCCAGTCTATTCAGTGTGGGCTCATGCTGTCGGGAAACTTTGGCAGGAAACCAAAGTTGGGGAGAACTGGAAGCAGCAAGTTTGCGATGAAAAGAACATCAAGATAACCAAAGAATAACTTATAAGTTTTATCTATTGAATATTTATATTAATTAAAAAATCAAGTTAAGGAAAAAAAAAAATGACTATGAAATTTATATGATGATGGTTATAACATTGAAGATAATAATGGAAGTGGCACTGATCACTGAGCATCACCATCATCATACACTACAATTAGCTGCTTTCACTACAATTGCCACCTGTAAAGTTTGGTGGAGAAGGGATTAAACTATAGAGATGTTTTTCAGAGCTTGGTCTAGTCCTCTTAGTTCCAGTGAAAGAAAATCTTAATGCTTCTTCATAACGACATTTTGGACAATTGTGTGCTTCTAACTTTGTGGGAACAATTTGGGGAAGACCCTTTTTTGTTCCTGGATGACCTTGTCCCAGCACACAAAGCAAGTTCCATAAAGACATGGTTGGGTGAATTTGGTGTGGAAGAACTTGACTAGTCCATACACAGCCCTGACCTCAACCCCCTCCAACACCTTTGGGTTGAACTAGAACAGAGATGTTGAGCCAGGTCCTCTTGTCCAACATCAGCGTCTGATCTCACCAATAGATGAATGGGCAAAAATTCCAAGAGACACACTCCAAGGTTTTGTAGAAAGCCGTCGTAGAAGAGTGGAAGTTATTATAGGTGGGAATAAGAGGGGAACAACTCCATTATGGATGCCAATGGATTTAGTATGGGGTGTCATAAAATTTCCTGTAGGTGTGTCAACACTAACCAAAATAAATTACTGACTTTTCAGTAACTACAATTTTTGCAATAGAAAAATATTAGAAGGACTTTTCTGTAGTTGTTTGTAGTAGTTGTAGTTATAGCTGTTAAGCAAGGCTGCAACAATAAACAAAGACTGGGACAACCATTCAATCGTGAGCGTTCATTCCCCAGAGTGTGCATTCCCAGAGCTCTATTCAGTGCACATTCACACTGTTTGGGAACTTTGCCAGGAAACTGAAGTTGGGGAGAACCAGAAGCAGCAGGTTGGTGCGGGAAAACCTCCTAAAGATAGCAGAAGAGGGAAAGCTGATGAATAAAGGATTCATTGTATTTGCTAAAGGATTTATCAGAAATAATCATGGCCCTGACGCAGGACATGGTTTTGTCTTTTTTAACGGAGCGTGGTGGAACAGTGAGGAACGCAGAGCTTTTGAGCGTGTTCGCAGCGCACATCAACTGCAGCAAGCCGGAGGACAGGAGACACAACAGGGACCTGTTTAAGAGCTTCATCAACAACGTGGCTGTAGTTAAACGGGTCGAGGATGTCAAATACGTGGTCGTGAAGAAGAAATACCGACAGATGATCAAGGAAGGAAAGTCTACCACTGCACCACCATCACCATCATCATCATCATCATCATCATTATGCACAACACAACAGAGCTGCCTTTCCAAATGTGGGTCTCCCTCTATAACCAGTGCAGATGTTTTAAATAATAATTCTTGGTTTGGCACCACTTCATCTGGCTCCTATATTAACAACTCTGAAGATGTCCTCACGAAGCAACAGTTACAAATTAAATCCGTTGAATGTGATGCTCCGGTCATGACATCCAACCAGGAGGAACCTTTAACCACTCGAGTACTTAATGTAACTAATAATACCAGACAGCGCACAGTAGGGGCTGTTTTTGCTATTGTGGCAATAAAATCCCCACAATCTGAGAAGATAAAAGTTGACCACAGGATGCTTTCATGTCACCCGAAATTTGAGACTCCACCACAGCAAGAGTTAAATATTGTGGACGCCAGAACGAGTTCAAATCATAAACCTGATCTAAACAAATCACCAGGAATCAAAAGGAGACCAACAATGGTGCCTAGTTCACCAGCACCGAAAAGAGGCAACAAAGTCAGTAAATCGGGTTTCAGTGCCAAGGATTCATCTGCCGTCCGTCTGGAGCCACTGGAACACGAGTGGCTTGTAAAGTCAGCGACAGGATGCTGGAGTCAACTGTACAGCCTCCTGCTGCAGGATGTCCACCTGGTCCAGAAGAAGAACTTCATATCTGGCTTCACAGCACTTCACTGGGCCGCTAAACATGGAAACGGCAAAATGGTACGCATCATCCTTGACATAGGGACGGACGTTGATGTGAATATCAAAAGCCATGACGGTTACACGCCTCTGCATGTTGCTGCAATTCACAGCCACGAGTCAGTCTTAAATTTACTGGTGCGTGAATACGGTGCCAACTACAACATACGTGACAACAGTGGCAAAAAGGCGTATCAGTACTTAAGCAAAGGCCTGTCCACTGAGGTCAGAGAGCTGCTCGGAGACCCCACTTTTTCCTGTCAGGTCACATGCTCACGTGAGCAACACTTGTGCGATTTGTCTAAAAACCTCAACACGATCAGCAAACTATTTCACGCCAGTGTGAGACACAGAAGGAAATCCAGACATCGATTAAGTCTCCCTTTAATCAGCGATGGACAGGAAAAGATTGTACATTAGACTGCTAACACTAAAGAAAATTATTATTTAATTGCATTAGCTTTTTGTTGTCAGCCACACAAATGGTGTGTCACATGAGAATAGTGCAGTTTAGTATGTTAAATGATTTGAGAATTCATACTTTTGTTTAGTTTTTAAAAAAAAATGTGCCAAGTGGATTTTATTTCAGATGTTACACTCTAATTTTATTTAACATGTGATATGTAATTGTTACTGATGTCCCCAATGCTTACAGTTGTAAGCAATGTACAATTTGTCTTTATAGCCTATATGAATATAAATATGGACTATGTATCTCCCTGTGACCCTGATAGTGCTTGTACACAAATTACAAATCCAGTGTTTTTGTTGTAGTTATTCAGAAGTGTCAGAGTCATTATACAGAACTATATATTTTTCTTATACAGAAATTTATATTTCAATTCAAGTTGAGTGAAGTAGTTTTTATTGTCATTTCAGCCATATACAGTGCTGTACAGTACATAGTGAAACGAAACAACGTTCCTCCAGGACCGAGGTGCTACATAGAACAGTAATTTACACAATACAACGTAAAATGCACGAGTGCTGAAGCATGTGCAATGACACAAGACGATTAACAATAAATACACAAGACAATATACAATAAATACACTATACATTAAGACTGATTATAGGGGGGGGACAGTGCAGGTAGCCCACTGGTGGTGGGAGCAGTAAGGTGCAGTTATCCCCATTTCTTGTAAACATAAACATTCTGTTTTTAGCAGCAGTATTGTCCATTTTTCGGTAGAAATGAGAGCATTGTACTCTTTTCTTTGTGTATTGTTTTGTATCTTTAAGATTGTATGTCTGTGTGTGTGTGTGTGTGTGTGTGTGTGTGTGTGTGTGTGTGTCAGTTCAGCAGTAGTGTTACAGGCCATATGACAGCCAAGAAGGTATCAGTTCCAGGACTGTCTGGAAGTCACTGTTTGACCCACATCCCACAACTACTGAATTTTATAGTTAGATTGTATTAGGATTATGTAAAGTTTGGATATAAGCACTAGTCAGATGAATGGATGTAAACTCAAAGGAATACATTTGCCATATCTTTTAATAACACTTGTAACTTTTTGATTGATTACTAGAAACATATTTTTTTCATTTATTTCATATTGTTCCTTTATTTTTTTTCCTTGAGATTCTTGATGAATACGATTAATTATAGTATTTCACAATGTAGTAGGAATTCTCTCCTTTTTTCAGTCTTTATGAATAAGTACTTGCTCATTTCTCTCATATATGATTGTGTGTGTGTGATTCCTGAGTCCTGATTCCTCCTGCTCCCCAAACCCTGCGTACACCGTGACCCCCCCCTTATCTTCTTGCTGTCTCATCTGACCCACCATGGACATGGACAGTCTACAATACACCATAATGGACAGATGTAGAAACCATGAATTAGAT
>JAOVVF010000010.1:2481066-2497910 GCA_028565595.1 Duopalatinus emarginatus | reverse complement strand
CAGTCGTGTCTTGCCCTGGGTGGGGATCGAACCCGCAACCTTCTGGTCACGAGACCGGTTCCCTAACCACTAGGCCATGGCTGCCCGTGCATACCACAAAACCTGCTGTTTTAGAGTGATGTCACAATTTCCACAAGATCCTTACGCTTGCCCATTTTTCTTGCTTTCAACATATCAGCTTTGAGAACTGACTGTTTACTTGCTGCCTAATATGTTCCACCCCTTAACAGGTGATACTCTAACAAGACAATCTCATCTGAGTGACTTCAACAAGCGTCAAATTGTGATGGTTAGATAAGTATCCAAATCAGCAGGTCTTGTAGGGTGTGTGCCAGTACGCAGTCTTTAATCCCTACCAACAGTGGTCCAAGCGGACAACCGGTGAACCTACAACATGGTCACGGCTGCCTGTGTGTAAGATGTGAAGGAGAGCCTGTCTGTTTTGATCCCACTGAAGATTGACAAAATCATCTGCTATCAACGTCTTGGTGCAAGATACCACAGAACACCTTCAGAGGTGTCTTGTGAAGCCCAGAGGTTGATGAGTCAGAGCTGTTTTGGTGACTGTCTTGGCAGGTGATGTCAATGTTATGTCTGATCAGTATAAACTGGACTGCAAATTGGACTGGAAGCCCCTGCCGAAATCTTACAGACGAAAAAAAAAAGAATTAATGAATCCGTATTAAATAAAAGTGCTCAAAATAGGTATGAAAATCAACTTTATTTTAAAAAGTAAGGCAAAGAACACTGTTTCCTGATTCTTTGTGACAGCAGCACTTCAAATCTGTCAGCGTTTCAATTACCCCAGCCCACAAGAAGAGATCCAGCGGTTCGGATTAAATTAGACACTCGTAGGAAATGTGTTGAATTTCCTTCTGCCCTGTGTACACCTCAATGAAAGGTTATGAAAAGAGATATGATATGTGCCATGATAATGAACAAGGATTGTCACCGTTCACCACATAAAATTTTTCAGCAGCACACACGCTCTGTGCAGGCTCAAGGAGAATAAAACCATACGTCTTAAATGAAAGGTAGAAAATTGTCCTCGAGGGGAAACCCTGATAAATTTGATATAAGGTGAAATGGTTAACTTAGGTTTATTTATTAAAGAGACAGAGTCATACACAGTCCAGTTGACAACTGCATGACCTTAATGGAATAGTGATTTTTCAACGTAGCCAACGAAAAATGAGAGAAAGAAAGCGAGAGCAAGACGGATGGAAGAAAGACAGTAATTGCGAACCTAAGTGTTGGTTTTGAAGAGATGAGAACATCATACATGCATTATTCAGACACATACAAACACAACATACATACATACTCTAGATTTGGAATTCTCCATGCCGAGCTCCACATCCTTGTTGAGCTGTTGACGTCGGCAGCGTAACAGGTTAATGAGTTTGCTGATGCAATGGACGAAGGACTTGGGGCTGGGCACGATGCTGAAGGGAGGTGGCAGGGTTTTACCGTTATCGAAATAGGAAAGCCAGAGTTTAGACCTGGCAAACTTCCACTCCACGTCTGAGTCGTCCTAGAATACAGAAGTTGTTCAATCTGATCCAGAAATATGAAATCCTTTATAAACCATGTTAGTTGGACTGCAAGACTCTTAAATATACACTAGGAAACGAATGTTTGCACACACCTACTTATGGGAGGTTTTTTAATTTATTTCTACTATTACAACTATTACAACTATTTTAGAGACATAACACATTCTTATCACAAGCTATCAGACTCCTGAACAATCAGATTCTGGTCTGATAAACTGCACACATCTCAGTGACTGGACTGAACACACACAATCTCACCTACAAAAGACAATACAAAAGAACAATAATCTGTCTACATAAATGTAAGAGCACAATGCTTACTCTGATACAAAATGGTCTATGTTTACATTTGTACCATATGGTCCGAAACTGCTGCTACATCTATACATAAATGGACATAACTGCACCTTACTGCTCCCACTACCAGTGCACTAAAAGGTGACAAAAGGTCTAGTCCATGCAGTTCCTTTACTCCTCTTTTACTGGCTTCTTTATAGAAGAATCAGATTTCTAGGTCACAATAAAATAATCCTCCTTTGCAGTAAAATAAAGCTTTTGTCGAGCACATTATAACACACAATTCTAACTGTTTTTAACAATAAATTATCTTAATCATCTTTACTGAATTTATAAATTATCTTAAACGCTGATAATTCTCCAACTTTAAACCTTGATGACTGGCACATTGACTGCTGGAGACACAGCAATGCAGACAAAAAGCTCGCCTAGCTAACAAAAGGGCAAAGAAAAGAAAGATTTAAGACAAACCTTGACAATTAAAAGACGAATGGATTTGCATTTATAGGCACTCCAGCTGTTTTTTATACAATATATTTATTCATTATTATATAATAATGATATAATAATTTAATGTTTTTAATTTCAACAAGATACTGACACACACACACACAAAAAAAATCTTATTCACCAGCTTCTTGTTGGAATTGTCTTGTTCCACCTTAAATGCAGCCGTGAGGTGTCAGAATGTAATTGGCATTATTTAAGATGGAATGGGTACCTCCACCTTACTGACTTCATTAAAAGAAGATTGTCTTTTGTAAAAAAAAAAAAATCCTGCCAGGGATGTGAGAAATGCAGCTAGAGCCGAGTTAAAGCTTAAAGTAGGGAAAAGCATTTTTTTTTTTTGTTATATTATTTACTCAATATAAGTGCATTAGCACATACTGAGACATACTTACATACACTTCAGTTAAATGGACATAAATGTTGATTTAATTTTTATTAAAAGGACAGTTTTAGCTAGGAGATGAAAAAGAGTCATTCCCTATTCCCTATGTTTTTATAAATGTTATATAAAAATCTTCTTACATAAAACTTCACTACTTTTAATCCAAGTTCCTGCTAATTATTATTACAAAAACAATGATGTATATGAATGAGCTCATTAATATGAACCTGTGATTTGTAGCTGTACTTTCACTCAGAGCTGCTTGTACAGAGGATTAATCATCTTCTGAATAATCAGATTGGAGAATTTAACAGTGTTGTGTATAAATCATTTTAATTAACAGGCTCTCGACTTGTTGCTTGATTTTGATTAGTTTCATAACAGTTTTGATTTATTTAACTTTTTACTGCATTTTCTATTGCTCTTTTATATGCTATTTACATAGCCAGCACCTGACGATCTTTCTCTTCTTTAAAGTCTCATATCTTTCCTGATATTATTCAGATCTTTTAATGATCAATGTCTTAAAATACTGTACACTTTGTGACCATTTGATCATCTGTGTAACTGCCAGCTCTTTGGCTGCACCGCACTACAACATAGCCACACTCAGTTCAAAGTCTTCTCATCACACCTGGTCTCTTTTCCCTCAACACTAGTTGTGTTTTTTCCATCTGTTTCATATTAATTAGGTTTATTAATTTCACCTGTTTCGAGTTTTCCCCTGCTCCTCTAAGTTTATTTTTCTTTGTGAAGTATTAGGAAGCTGCGCTGGATGACATCCGGGACTTCAAATACCTGCATCTGTGTTTCAGATTTTGTTTGTCTGGCTTTGAAATCTTTATTAAAATACACCTGCAGTTGTGCTCACTCTGTCTTGGTTTATCTCTCTACTGGATATAAATGAAATGTCTTTGTTTTTTCTCTGTGCGTAAGCAGACTTTTCTATTCAACCGTATCTAATTTGAGAATATCAGATGTTCTGGACTCACCTCTATCTCCTGGTAGGAGCTGTTGATCATAGCGATGAGCATGTTGAGCAGAACCACCACCATAGTAACGTTATATATTCCATACAGGACATATCCAATATTCTCTATGAACTTATGATCGTACTTCAGGACCACAGAGGAGACTTCAGACAAACCAAATATGGACCAGAACAACGTTTTAAAACTTTCCTCCACTCTGCAGAGAAAATAAATAAAAATAAGATGTTAACTTTGATGGACTTAGCCCTGTTTTCTGTTTGATATATATATATATATATATATAAAACATTCCCATTTGGTTGTATTCATTTTCCCCTAACCATTGCATTTCAAGAAAACTTAGAAACTTCTCTAGAAACCAACACTTCTGTAGAAGTTGAGAAGTTGAGAGAAGGTTTTTGTAAAGCTAACCATAGGAGAACCATAGATGTACATCAATCGGATGTTCTGTGTTTGCTGAGTAGTTCTTGTGATGTCACAAATGTGATGACAGTTTATTTAACCTTCCTAGCATAACATGTCTATTTCATCCATCGTGATATATTAATACCAGGAATTCAAAGTCATTTTTAATGAAAGTCAAACAGACCGAGGATAGAGTAACTAGCAACAGGAACTGACTGTGAAGTAAATCTGCTTGGTGTCCTAAAAGCTTTCTTGATGAAATTACTAGACCTGAGGAAATGACACACACTCACACACACGCATAGTCCTGGTGGAGCAAGTGATTCATTCCTTCCTGCACTCTTTAGCGAGACTGTGTCCCTGGAGAAGATGAACTACAGCATGAAATGAGTTCCTTGGTCGGGCAACCTCATGATTAACCCTGAATTTCTCCATGTGAAATTGGTCTGATGTTGGAGTTGCATCATGAAAGCAAACTGGGCTGCAATTATATTATAGGACTCTTTAATTGCCTTGGTATTTTTCACAATGCTCTCATCCTGTAGGTAATGCACGGATGTCAAACATATTGTTCATTGCCCAGGATTGGCCCAGTAAATGAACGTACACTGAAATTCGTCCCTTTGTAAACTGCACATTATTAAATTTAGTGTGACTAATCAGTTTCGAGGTTTTCTTTTGTTTGTTAAATAAAAACTATAAGCAGTTCACCAGTTGAATAAGGCGGCGCGCCTGGCTTCCGGCGAGCAGGGGGTCAGCACAAGCATTTCCGCTTTCCACTGCCAGTCAGCATTCAGAATGGATTTCTAAACACGACAGCAGCAGTCAGGAGTAAGTAAGAGAAGGGCTTAAATATATTAATTGTGTGTAAAAATCCATTCTGAACGGTGACTGGCAGTGGAAAGCGGAAATGCTTGTGCTGACCACCCTGGAAGCCGGAAACGTTGCCTTATGCAATTAGCGCATTGTCTTCAATTGTATGGTCACTTGATGTTTTTGACTATATATGCACATACCCAGTGTAGCTCCTTTTTGCTCTAGGTGAGAATAGTCATTTTCACCACCTTGCAAAATTCTGGTTCTTATTAATTAACTTTGCTCATGACAGTTTTTTGTGATTTTATCTACATTATTTATTTAAGTAGATGGAACATTATTGGATATTATTAAAATTAATTAACATATGAAGTATACTCCACTCCAGATAGATAGATAGATAGATAGATAGATAGGTAGATGGATAGATCGATTGATGGATAGATGGATAGATGGATATAATAGACCAATATTAACTTTGTTAATCTCGAGGGAATCTGTGACATCAAAATCATATTGGACAAAAAAAGTGTAAGTCAGTTCTGTGGGATCAGATTTTACATGTTTAGAAGTAAAATAATAATAATAAAAATTTAAAAAGGTTTGCACTTATTTTAAACCTGAATGTTAAACATTTTGACGATTGTAAATTATAGACGCTATTCTACTCTCTAAAATGTTATGCCATTTTAAGTAAAAAATAAATAATTAAAATATACCGTGAGTAAAAAATTCACGATATCGTTCATACTGATATTTGTAACTCTGCTAAGCTTATTTGCTTGTCTCTTCCCCTTCCTCTCTCTCTTTGCTCACAGCCCCGCCCCCACATAGTTTTGGCTTTTTTGTTAACATGTGTAATATCTTCTTAACATGTAGCCTAATTTCAATGTCCTTAAATCACTTTCTAATGCACACATCTGTATGTTAATCAAGTAATTTGTCATCTACTTCAGTCTTTATTTTGATAAATAAAAATGTTTTTTTTGACATATTTGTCACACATGAAAAATTGCCAAATGTACAATCATGGGAAAAAAGTTAAGACACGCAAATGAAAACCTTTGTCTTAAACATATTTAAAAATGGACATTTGGTTTTCATTTGAACTATATTGAGATATAAGGTTGAGGTAACATGATTTTTTTTGTTCATATTGCCCAGACTTAAGCCAGGTGCACAAGTCTGTCTTGAGAGCAGGTGTCCATCACAACTTCAGGTACAAGTTTAAAGTTTTATTTGTCGCATACGTAGTCGTACAAGGTAGTTGCAAATAAATGCTTTGATAACTTAAAAATACTCATTAGAGAAACCTCCAAGCTGTGTTGGACATCAGCCCACCGGGACTAACTAATCTTTGCTACCTTTCAGATGCATGGTGATAAATGAACCCCTGATATAATACTTCAGCAGTACAGAATATGAGAAGGATTAATTAACTGCAAACTCACGTGGTAAAGGCTGGGTTTACTTTAGCTCCCAGATAATAAGAGTAAAGGATGAACATGCCGATCATGAATGCGAGGAAGACCATGATGAAGAGCACCATGAACTTGAAGATGTCCTTCACAGTGCGTCCCAGAGAAATCTGCAGCGGACCGAAGCTCTCGTTGGCTGGGAGGATGTAGGCAATGCGAGAAAAGCTCAGGACGACAGCAATGGCATACAGGCCCTCCGAGATGAGCTGAGGGTCTGAGGGAAGCCATTTATCCCTCGCTGAAGGAACACAATCACAACAAATATTACACATTGCTTAGTATAAGTGTGAAATCTACCTGTCATATTTGTAGACTGATCACATTTGCCGATAGGCAGCACAGTAGCACATTGGGTACTAGTGCTAGTAAGATGTCCTGACCATCAGAACAATGTAAAAATACTACAGTCATCTTTCCTACTTACCGTATGTGAAGTACTTGATGTCCGGTGGAAGCGTGACCAGAGAGAGGTCAGCAGCGTGGATTTTCTCATCTACATACTCCTGCGCTTTCATGGCCTGCAGGAAGGCGAAGAAGCGGGCAGTGAACGCTGCAATGAAGATGGATAGCATGCCAAAGTCCAAAACGTTCCACAGCTGCAGGATGTATTCCCTCGGCCCTTCAGTCCATAGCTCCTTACACTCCGACCACATCATGCCTGCACAGGATGGAGGAACAGTTTCTAAACCATTAAATAACCCGAAACTCCGTTAGTCCATCGACCTCCCTCTTATCTCTCTCTTCTCTGTCTCTGAGGAGGCTTAGTAGACAATTGATGTGGTTGGTTTTGGGGTTTATTTAAAAGATAACACCTTTTATGGAGTTCTAAGTGACTATTTATTCTGAGACTGGGAAAATGCTTTCTTGGGGTCTTTTACAAGAAGACTGTAAGTATTTCAGAAGTGAGATGGATGAATGTGTCCGGTTTTATTAAACAAATCAGGCCAGGATCAGAGTCGAAACCAGGTATACAAAACTCAAGAAGGTGCAGTATTACCACTGTTATAAGGAAAGCCTTTTTGTTGAACATGGATTATGTAAGAATGTGTAATTGTGAATGTGTGATTGATCAGCAGTCTGGTGAAATGGGGTCCAACTCTCACATGTCTTAGGCAATTTTGGGTTTTCCCAAGCTCATCTCTTTTACACACACAACTACACCAAGAAATTGATTTTGTTAAATTAAATAATGGTTATAAAAAAAAATATTTTTTTAATCAAACAGTTTGTTGGGAAGGCTATTGGCGTGGTAATGAATATTTATAAGCAGCAGTGGTCCAATATACTTTTTTTTTTTTTAGATATTTTTTTGTTGTCACATGTGTATTTGTAGCTGGTACAAAGGTACAAGCAACTAATAAAATAATAAAATAAGTACACTGTAAAAACCATAGTAAATTTACAGTTTTCCCTGTTTTTTTTTAAATGACAGTGAAATGTTATTAAAATTACAAGAATTAATTTTTGTTAAAATGTGTCATGTGATTTAACAAAAAAAAAATTTGTCTGAATGGAATACAGTAAATATCTTTTTTTTTTTTGGGCAGTTTGTGGACAACATTTTTACCAGAGCTTTACCAGAACAGTACTCCTGCACTAAGAAAAGTAGCAGTTTTTCTAGAATTTACACAATGTAAGTACAGTTAACCTACATTTAACCTATATTCCACCTATATTTTTTGACAGGTTGGGATTATATGTAAATGGTCTTAGATTTGTAGTACTACTTGTATCTGGAATAGCACCTAAGGTTTGGGCTTGAGGTTAAGGAGCCAGCCTTGTGAATGGAGGATACCTGGTTTGATTCCTGCTACCACTATGGCACAGCTAAAGTGTTGTTGAGCATTTGTCCCCAACTGCACCCAATATTTTTACTTTCAATTACTAAGCTTTTTATCATCTTTTCATTATTATAGATGTTAACTCTTTTTCAGTATAAAAAAGGTGGGATAAGAAAAAATACAATAAAACTTAAATATAAATAGTGTATATTGACAATGGTATATATAAGGATATAAAGAATAGGTGGATGGGGGCAAATAGAGGTTTTTAAAAAATTAAATAAGAGATAATGCAAATAGTACACATTTAAATGAAAGTAAAAAATGTATTACTTGAATAGTAAAAAGCAGGTCAAAGATAGGAACTTGGTATGAATTTATATTCACTTTCCTAATAGAGCACTTTCATAGACAACAAGAGGAAAAACAATAAACCAGATGAACCTCAGACACCAAGAAAACCGAAGTCCCAAAGGACATTAGCATATTTTTTACATTCGACCTAATTTACTGATTGACTGCTGACCCCGATATTTGTCAGGATAGAGCTGAAAATCGTTCCTGTTGGAAGCAATAGACATCTAATGGAAATGAAACCATTCATTCATGAACCACTCAAGGACAAGCCAACCACAACAGGCCTGGAAATGGAATTAGTCCGCAGTGTGTTTAGTGTCGGTCACACAACATGATGACTTCTTGTAATGGATGATCATTTCCATGCAGTACACAAGCCGCCACATATAATAAATGCAGTAATTTATCACACTGAACTGAACAAATGTAATACACTGGGGAGAAAACAGGGTTTATTTCTAAATGTACATAAAAAGCTCAATTGTCTAGAAGCAGAAGGGCAAAAGGCCAAGGTGACACAGGTTGTGCAGTCTTACATATTAGTGGGATAACCAGTGAAGGCATGCTGATGAATGGTGAAACATCCAAGTTTCTTGATTTTAACTACTAAAAGTGGGCTGAAAACGATTTTAAAAAAGTGTTGCCCCACTTGCCCCAAGTGTAGTTTTGGGCCAAAGTCTATACACTGAGGGATTGTACTGGGATTGTATAAAGATATTCAGAAAATGCCAACAAGTCACTCTGAAAACTCCCATATGCGGGGTTCAGGATTTAAATCTGGTGAGCGTGATGGCCAAAACATGCGATTTTCATAATTTTCAGTGAACTGAATTTGTTCAGTGAGCTTGCAACCTGTCCATGATCCCTAAAAGGATAGAAATGTTTAACCAGAAGATAAAGGTGATCAGTAGGTTGAACGTTGTATTGATTTGAAGTGACCATACTATACTATACCATACGAGTCAAATAGACCATATCAGGAAAATGCATAGCAGCATAGCAGAGATATTGTTTTCTTTAACTCATCACCTGTCTGTATCTGTCATTAGTCTAGCAAGACCCGGGCTGGACCTAATTTAACATGGTAGACATAACACAATAATAATATTGTATATAACACTAGACAGTACGAGATTGATAGAATTACCCTCCTACCTGCCACCCACACCATGATGAGGATCTCAGTCCATGAGAAGCGAGTGGTCTTCACTCTGAAGATCTGCAGCGGGTAGTCTGTGACTGTGACGTTGGGCAGGGTGCTAATGCCCTCAAACCGGTCAGATGCATTAAAAACCAGCAGGCAGAGGAAGATGATGAAGGACGCAGCATGTGCCACAAACTTCATGAAAGGACTGCGCAGGATTTTACCCAGCTGAAAACATTCACACAGTAAGATGTGTTCATAAATAGCAGGGTGATCCACATATACAACATTAATATACACCATTTCCTGGAGCTTGGGGAGTATCATGGACATGCTCCCTGGGTTGGAGGGATGGTATCAGTGTTTCTACCCTGTGAATCACAGCACAGCACTTGCCAATCATCAGTGAACTCATGCATGCAGAACAGACTGTATAGTGTATTATGCTGCACTGAGGTTGGTTGGCTTCTTGGGTTTCAGTGGAAGTACGTGTTAAACTTTAGCCTCCATAGTTGGTAGCTGGTCTGTGCAAAGTAGATGTGATTTGGAAGTTAGGTAGGAACAGAAATGAGTTGAATACTTAAGTAAATTTGACCAAGTGCCATAGTTTGTTGATTTAGCATGTCGTGAAATTGAGGAAATGTCAAATAGAATGTCACTTGTTGTATTGGTGTGTTGAAAAGTCTTGTTCGTAGTGATCATACATATATCACAGATATACAGTATAATGAATTTATCTAGCTGTTCATTACAAGCATGACTACCCCCTTAATCTGTAAATATCAAACACTGCCAGAAGAATTCAAACTAAAAACAAGTAAAGGTTTTTAAGGTCAGCTGTAATTCCACTAGTGTATGAAGATGGAATTTATAAGACTGAAATGTTGACCTTTATTGCAACAACAACAACAACAACAACACGATGAAGTTATGGGTCATTTGCGAGCAGAAGATTACATTAGCTCATGTTATGATCCAAGTGGCTCCCATGACTGCTTAATAGAGTTAAGCTCTTGAAATTCAAGAAGCCATGGACGGTTGCACATTTTTGCTCCTCTCTCGTTTAATGTAAAAGCAGCATATCATTTTATGAAGGTCCTTTTTAAAAAACTGTACAAGGCAATAAGCTGTAGAAATGTATACAAGCACTTCAGGTCAGTTTAAATACACAGTGAAGCTTGACTGTTTAAGATAATAAAGGATTTTATTAAATCATACAAAATTTATTGTCTCTCATTTACATTCTGTTGTTTAATTTAATGACCTTCTGACCTTGATGAGAAATCAGATCTTATACACTAGTGATTATAGGCTTAACATAAAGATTATTTCACATTACTCTGCTATGACTTTACCTCTTAGTGACAGATCTGCCAAAGTAGCTCATTTGGTAACATTTGCTACCGCTTTATAAAAATACAAACCCAACACACTGGCTTTTTTTCTGTTCCTGTGATTTAGAAATCACTGACTTGTAGGGCAAAATAATATGCTTGCATTAAAACACAATAACAAACACTCAGTATGTCAACAACGCTGTATTTTACTGGCTCTTTAATTAAACCAAAAGACTGAACTATTGGTTATTAAGTTACCGATTATATTTAAATAACAACAATTCTGTAACTTTAACACGATACTACAGTCTGGGTTTGTGCTCTGAACTTAATAAATTAATAAATTAATGCAATTAAAAAATATGGGAATCCAAGCCACTGCCAGAACATGAAGAGATGAATCTTTCACTTTCACTTTGTCATGCATTCGGCTTAGATGTTATATGATATATATCATAATCAGAAATATATCATAATCACGAATAAATAATCATAAATGAAAAAAACTAATTTCGATAAAATTATAAACCAGGAAACAGAATATTCACGCAAATCTTTACCACGTTCCCTTTTTTCTCACGAAATATATATGAGTATAAATAAATATAAAAAATATATTTTAAAATATTTTTTAAACATTTAAACATATGAATTCGAATAAATAAGAATGACACTCTGGGACTTTGTGTTATGTCCTACAAGTTAGAGTAAGAAAAGGTAAGAATACTAACCCTGACTATAACCTTGACCACTGTACTGTATTTGTTAATTAATTAATTAAGTGTTATTAATTAAGTGTATAGTGATTGACCCACACACAGAGCATCTGACCTCTGCATTTAACCTATTTGTTCAGTGAATCACTAGTGAACAGACACACTAAGAGGCAGTGAACACACTTGCCTGGAGCAGTGGGCAGCCTCTATCCTTAGTACCCAGGGAGCAGTTTATGTTAGTTAGATGCCCTGATTCCTAACCTCAAGATATGACTGCAGTATTGTTTACAGTTATACTACTACAACAGCAACAAGGTTACCAGGGATCAGTAAAAAAAAGTTTACTGTTAACAGAATATTTTAATCATAACAATCATGTGTTTAACTTCAGGAAGGTTTTACTTTAGGAAGTTGTTTAATGGCACATTACCTTGCTGCATGGAGCAAACCAATACCCCACAGCCAGCAGGGGGAGGCCTAGAGCTACCACCAGCACCACCAGGCACTTCACTGCAATGGCCTGCTCTCTGAGACCTGACAGATTCTCATACCAGATAGTCAGCAGCTGCTGCTGGCAGTTAGGATGGGCCACAAACTGGAGAAGAAAGAAATGTGCAGATGTTTGAGTTTTCCTTTATGTACAAGATAGAAAAGATTTTAAGACTTCAACAAAAGCAAACAGCACTTAGTCATTGAATTGCACAGATTCACATTAGAGGAAAAATATTATTATGATAGTTTAGGTTGATACACAATGTAGGTTTAGTAGCTGCCAGAGGAATCTCAATGTTGCCTTACAAAAGTATGATAATTTTATTGATTTTCAAATAATAATAATAATAATAATAATAATAATAATAATAATTATTATTATTATTATTATTATTATTTTAGCCTAAATAGGATGCAAAAGAAATATTTAGTGCCTTTTCAATGCATTTTTACAATAAAGCAGAATTCATTAGATATTTTTCATAAAAATGATAAAGATAAAAGATAAGATAAGGTAATGTGAAACTCCCATCATATTGTACCGTCACATCATTGGGGAAAAACTATTTCTATTGCACCTTTGGTTGTTGGCATCATAAAATGATATTCAGTAAATTGATAAAACTTTCTAGTCACAAACATAACTTATAGGTCATAAGAATAGATATGTCTAAGTGCATCACAGTGTTGAGAATTCATAACTCTCAACACACAGTACATTCACTGGCACTATGGGTGGAAGTAAACAACTTCATCTTTCTGACGTTAACTGCCTTCTTATGCCAACAAGTGCGATTTAGATCATAATTTAAAAAATATAATATGTTTTATTGATGGTTATATAACAGGGCAGACGATTTCTTGGTTGCGATTTAAAGGTGTTGGTTTATTTTTAAATCAGTCATAATGCTCCTCTTCTAATATGCCATCACTGTATTGTAATAAAAACCTAAACAGGCACTCATATGACTGACAATCCATATAAACGGATTAGAAAACATATAATTGTTGAAATGGTGATTTTCTTTTCTAATAAACGTAAAGATTTTCCAACACATGACAGTCTTTAGAGCACTTTGGAGGTTCATGGTAACATGGTAACCTGCATTGTTACATCTTTATGAAAGTGAAAGTGAACTATTGGCTTGCACACAGAGGAATGTGATCTCCACATTTAACCCATCTGTCCAATGAAACACACATATACCAGTGAACACTAGGGGGCAGTGAACACACTTGCCCAAAGCTGTGGCAGCCCCAAACCACGGCACCCAGGGAGCAGTTGGGGGAGTTAGGGCACCTCAAGGGCACCTAAGTCATGTCTTGCCCTGGGCATGGATCGAATACACCACCTTCTGGTCATGACCGGTTCCCTAACCACTAGGCTACCCCCATCTGATTAACTGCTTAAGAAAAACCAGACTGGTGTAATGTGAGTGAATGAAAGTCAATAGGTACTATGGTGTGTTACTTGTTTCAAGGTATTCCAACATTAAACATACTCCGAAGTCCCAGAAAAACTAGTACACCAGTCTAATGATTAGTAGGTCTCCCACAGGGCATGGACTCCATACTTTCTGCAATACAATTAGTTTTTATTTTGTGGTGTAGAAATATATCATTCCATGATGCTCTATTATGCTCCTTAATAAATCCTAAATATAATATAATAAATACATTTTTTAATGAATTAAAATGATCTGGATCAGTAACTCCATTTTGCATCAGTCCTATGACAGAGTGTCACCAAGTGTTATATTCTTTACTCAATTACTAGTCAATCAATAAGTACAACTTTCCAAGCCTTCAGTAAATCTGCCATATAACGTCTATGCAAATGTTAGTCATAATTTGGCTTTTTTTGTCTAGTAAAAGCATTTTATTGGGTTTACAAACTCTCAACACTGATATCGTGGGAGTCCAAAAAAAAACTGTGTAGAAGTAAACAGCTTGTCTGACTCGGCTCAGTGAAGCAGTAGCTGGTGAAGCAGTGGAGGGATAGATGGTCATTTGCATGTTAAGTGGAAATGTCAGAGAAATAGACAGCCGCCATAATAATCCCATTAACAGATGTGATTTTGGAGTGACTGATTCAGAGGTGGATCTGGGGAACAACAGAGACATGATGATGCTTGGAGAGACTTTTCAGTGTTTGCACTTGATGTGGAATGTGAGATCAGACCCTTGACTGAGAAACAGACTCCAAAAGCCAAGATGGAAGAACGAACGACTGGTTAATTGACTGAATTTTGTTTAGTGAAGAAAGTGAACCATTTGGAAAACATTATCCAGAGATTACCAACAGTAGCAGCAGGACAAGGGGAAATGTCGACATGCCACTCATTATCATAGTGAGGATCAGCATCTGAATATGAAAGGTGTATTTCATTAGAAAAAAACAATTAAAAATTATTTTATCTTTGACTAGAGGAGGCTGTCCACAGGTCAGTGATTCAGTGCAGAGTTTTTTATATTAACAGAATCTGGCAGACACACTTGTCCAGACTGACTTATAGATGGGCTCTAAATTTTAAGTACAAATCTAAGTACAATGCATAATCAAGAAAGTTCGAAGAGAACCCATTTAAGTCCAGCCTTGATTTTTAGTTGTGTAGATTTAGTGCTTTTTTAAATGCTTGGTTAAGACAGACAGTGACTCAGCTATTTCAATTGCCAAGGGAAGTTCATTATACCACCTGGGTGTCAGGACAGAGAAGGTGGAATATTCCTTGGGTCTTTAGATACAGTGGGTCGACACAAGCCGTGCTTTGTCTGTCTTGGAGCTCTGAAGTTCATCCAGAAGAAATTGTACACAGCACAACTAGAGGGTGAAATAACGTTCGGTGTTAGCTAAAACGTTTGCTGGATACTCGAGTTATTATTTAAGGAGACTGTCAAGTCTGATCAGACATCTTGAAAATTGAACTTTTTGGCTATATTTGGCAGAAATCGAACACTGCTTTTCACTGTGAGAAGACCATCACTAAAGTGAACCATGGTGGTGGCAGCGTCAGGTTATGTGGAATCTTTTTATCCCTAGGGACTGGAAAACTGGTTAGTGTGGAGTCCTCAGAGACTTGAGAATAGAGTGGAGCCTCCCCTTCGAAAAGAAAAATGACCCAATGATACTCTGGGGTGCTTCAAAAGTATGTTCTTGAATGTGTTGACCCAATCAAATTTAGGATTTCAATTTCATTGAGAAACTTTAGCAACTAACATTAGTATATGGGTCTCTTATAGCTACACTATACATTACATTTCCATGCGCGTTGTGAACATCCCATTCCAGATTTATTCCCTCTTTGTTGTTATAATAGCCTCCATTTTCCTCAGAAATCATTACATAAGATTGTACAGCTTGGCTGTGTGGTTTTGTGCTTATTTAGTCATAAGAGCTTCAGTAATGTGAGGAATTGGTGTTGGGTAAGGAAGCCTGGGGTGCAGTCAGCATACAAGTTTATCCTAATGGTGTTTAGTGGGGTTAATGTCAGGACTCCCAATACTTTGAGTATTTCCAAATTAACCTAGGAAAACTAGGTCTTCATTCAGTTTGTACGCAGGATCACTGTCATGCTGGAACATGTTTACGCCACTTCCCTAAGTAAAGGAAAATGTTAATGCTACAGAATACAAAGTCATTCCATATAACTGCATGTTCCAAGTTTGTGCAACAGTTCACATATGGGTATGATGGTCAAGTGTCTACAAACTTTTGGTCATATAGTGTAGACTTCTTTTAATTTTTAGGGAGGTAAGTGTTGGTAAGTGGACAAGTTTTTTCAAAAGTTTCTTGTGTTACAGTGGTTAGAGGACGGTTTATACAACGGAAAGGCTCTCCAAAGGTTCCCACTTTACAGATGTTAGGAAAACATTACATAAACCAAAACATGCAACCAAAAACATTATGTAAGCCAACAAACATTCCGGGAACATTCCTCTAACCCAAAAAATTAAATTCCTATAATATTCTGGAAATTAAAAATTGTTAGCTGGGAAGCTGGTCAAGACGTGTCTCAGACTTCCTATAGCTGTAATTGCAACCAAACCTAGTATCGACTTGGATCAATAAAAATGTATTATTTACTCACCATAACAGATCAACAGTTTAATCAATCAAACTATTATTCCTGCTTATCAGGTCCTTAAATGGCTACAGTTCTCTGATTACAGAAGCTCCTTCTCTCATCTACTTCAGGTTACAATAAAGACTTTAGCACACACTGAAAAGGTAAATCACGGTTTCTGGGCCAAAGCTCACATTAGTGCTTACACAGAGGATGGATGGAGACGATTTTGTTCTCTGGTGTACACGTGGGTTTGATTTGAGGTAGTAGGTTAATTGCATGTATCTAATGGGAATTATAGGTGTTAAATTCATATCTGCCCTACTTAACACAGGCCCAGCCAAAACGATGTGTTTCAAAATATGTCTAATTGTCCTGAAAATATGAAGCAGAGTGAAGTGAAGACAGGACACCTATGACTATTCTAAGAAATGTATCCTTATATACAGTACTGTGCAAAAGTCTTAGGCACCCTATATTGTGTTTAGTACAACTTTTGTTATAGACATTTATTTTA
>JAOVVF010000010.1:2380670-2391966 GCA_028565595.1 Duopalatinus emarginatus | reverse complement strand
TAATAATAATAATAATATTAACAACATTCAGCAACTGTCTCAACTCATTTCCAACTTTCACAATGACCTCATTTCTCTACTATACTACTACTACTACTACTAATAATAATAATAATAATAATAATAATAATAATAAAAATAATAATAATAATAAGTGAGACTTATGTAGTGCCGTTCACATACCTGGGTTCGCTTTACAAAGTAAGGAAAAAACATCAGGAGTGGTGGTTGTGTGTGAATAGAAGCACTGTTAGACAGAAGGAGAAGTACGGGAGAAAATAGATGAAGGTGAAGAGTTCCAGGGAGGGGGCAGTAGACACTGCCACCCATAGTGGACATCCAGATCCTGGGAACAGCTAGAAGACCTGAATCAGAGTAGCATACCCATTAACGGAAACAGCGTGATGGTAGCCTGGGACATGCTTCATTAGCTATTAGGACATGCGTAAGCTGTGTGAGGTGTGAGGAAGAGGGTGAGGAATAAGTGACAGTTTTGACCTTGTGGGGACATTCGGCTGGAGCTTCAGCTGGTATTCAAGGCTAAAATGTTTTGGTAACTGAGGTTAGGGTTCGAGTTAGGTGCAGACACCGGGTTCATTAGTTGCATTAATAATTGTCAACGGAAGTTGCTTGCGAGTGTGGTAAGACATACATTATGTTCTGTGTGTGCGTGTGTGCGTGTGTGTGTGGTGTGCAGGGGAAGCTGAATTAAATGGCTTCCTTGCAGAGAGAGACCTGAGCCTGTCCTGCTGCTGCCTCCTGCCACCACACGCAATTAAACCCAGACATAGCCTAGAGAGCGAGAGAGAGAGAGAGAGAGAGCGAGAGAGAGAGCGAGAGAGAGAGAGAGAGAGAGAGAGAGAGAGAGCAGCAATCTCTCGATCTCTGTGAGAGGAGGGAGAAATCTCTCACTCAGTGTGCTCTCTCATGCCTCAGCGTGCACGCTTAGACAGATTGAGTTACAAAGGTGCTGCACGTGATGTGTGTGATTTCAGGCCTTGCAGGTCATCAGCGGTTTCAGAAGGACGCTGACTCCAAACACGGCTTCGGCTCTTGTTTGGGTTTGTTTGTTTTTTAATGGGTCTCTAATGATTGGAAATGATCTGGTCTGTGTGTTTATGCTGAAAAAAGTCACTTGAGTCCCCACTTTCTGACACACGTACACAGATGCACACACCACAGGTTTGTACTTTTTAATATTATTTGTTGCGAGACAATTTTGAATCATCAGAGACCCATTAAAACACGCGAAAAGTAAAAAAAAAGAGAAGCCACAGAGAAGGCGAAAGAAAAGGGAAGGAAAGAGCAGGCCCAAGGTCTGGGTATGTTTTTTTCTGCCTCTCTCAGCAGGAGGGGGTAACATCGTGCTGACACGCGCACCTGGAAGTGCCGCTACGCTGCCTCGCACCAATTATAGCGCAACGTCTTGCGCTGCCGTTACCATAGTAGCACCGCACTACGTTCCCGCCTCCTCCGAACCCGTGCAGGAACCGCGGGGAGCGAATATCTTATCATCCATCGCCCTGGATACCGCTCCTTCCCTCCCCCCTTTCATCCCTCCTTCCTCACGCACGCCCAGTCACATGAGCGTCAGGCTGCTCAAAGTGTGTGTGTGTGTGGACATGTTTTTATATCTTGGTGTAGGCCAAATGCACAAGTATAGGGTTATCTGACAAGGACATTTAACTGGTCATTATTTGTTTCAAACTAAAACATTACCAAGGTTTCCTTTTGGTCACTGAGGTTAAGGTTCAGGTTAGGTTTATGTTGTAGTATAGAATTAATTAGCTCTGTATAATTATATCAGCAGAAGGTCCTCGGTAATTATGTCAGTAGAAGGTAAACATGCGTGTGCTGTGTGTTTGTGTGTGTGTGTGTGTGTGTGTGTGTGTGTGTGTGTGTGTGGATGCATACCTTGGAGCACTAGCCTGGGTTGTGCTGATAACGTTGAAAGGGTCTCCAGTCCGTCCCTCAGTGTCAGCCATTCTGTGCCTACGGGTCACACACACACTGATGCATGCAAGCTTTTTGGACAAGAGATGGATGGTGAAATAATGGCTAATAACACCTGTAGTGCCAAAACAAACAAAACATCCCGGATGCGCATGACACACACACGCGCATACACACACACACACACACACACACACACACACAGATTCACACAATGAGTCACTTTGTTCTAATGGTACGCTCATACCAGGTCCTGTGATCACCATGTTTATAAAAAAAAAAATCCACCCAAACTTGTTACTCTTGTGCTTTTCTCTACTTTGGAAGCTCCGCGTGTTGTCTACAATGCTAACAGTAGTCTGGATAAAGATTAGCTGTCAATACTACACATACTTTCAATCCAATTTTACTTATCAAATGATTTTTAGGAAGCAAGTTACCAGCATATATGAGGAAAATGTTGATATTCCTGATAGTTTTGTCTCATTTTTTTCACTGTCACTGTGTCTTCACATTGACCCTTTACAATAATTAGCAGCTAGGTGTTAGCTAGCTGAAATCATTAGCCTGATTTAGAGTCAGCAGCAATTTGTCTTTAGACGTTGTCCAGTTGCCCACCAAGTGTTTTCATGATTACAACCATTGACTTTTGTACAATTCACATGTCAAAAGGACACATTTCTTTGGTGGACAAATGTCTCCTGATAGCTCCAATTACCCAACATTGTAAATGAGCTTCGTTTCAACATTCTAATAATTCTAATAATAATTAGACAACACGTCCTTAAAAAATGTGGATCAAACCTTTGAAATTTTATTTTTTTAATTGTTTTTGACTATGTGCTAGTTAGCAAATTGTATAAGTTTGTATGTATATGTGGTTATATAGGTTTATTATTTTCTTATTTATTGTATCTGCCATTTAATATTTATGTTCATTATATTTGTAGATAGATAGATAGATAGATAGAGAGAGAGAGAGAGAGAGAGAGAGAGAGAGAGAGAAATTTGTGAGATTTGTTGAGATTGAACCCAGGACCTCGTACGGGTTGTCATTAGCTGTGTCATTACTGACATGTGCACGATCCTCCTTGGTATCAAGATGAAGGAGGATTTTAAATAATTTCACTCCACTTTGTTCATGGATTAATATTATTTCTGGTAGATGCTAATTCAGTAGATGCATTACATTACCTTGTATTTGTACTGAGAAATAACAAAGTCAATTAGCAAAATGTTTACACTTAGAAATTCACATCGATTTAGCCGCCATCCCACATAAATCTCATGTCAACTATTTATGTTAGCTAGCTAGTTCATCAGCTAGCTATGCACAGAGGCCATGTTTCTTTGTTGCCTAGGAACAATGTTTTTACAATTTTAACCACGTGTGTGGTGATGCGTGTTTACCTTCCCATGTCAAAAGCACTTTCCCATTTAAACACGTCATTAGGTTTTCCTTGGTTAAGGTCCTTGTCCCTGTCTTGTCAAAGGGCCTCATTTATCAAACTAAACACAAATATGTTTGTTAATCGTTCACAGGTGCATTTGTACTAGAAATAAGGTATACATGAGAAGCTGAAAATCCAGTTATATTGAAGTATTTAAATAAAATCGCTTATTTCTTAGTTCCTGACGTGACTCGGTAATGTGAGGCTTAATTGATTGGCTTCAAATCATATAACTGGAGATTAGTTGCTGGAATTTTATACACGGATTACAATGTCATGTTTAAATAGCTTATTTATTTCAATCACACACAAATGTAATGAAAATTTGGTGAAACCCGGTCATTTCTTATTACTGATTTAAAAAAAAAAAAAGAAAGCAATCCAAAACAAATTCATAAATTAATACAAATAGAATGAGCCATTCAGGTTAGGTCGAAAGAATTGGCACTCTTTAACAGGAGTAAGAGTGTGTTTAGTGTCTAACGTTGCCGACTTGCTGTAGTGACTGAGCTGCGTTACGAGATGTAATACACTTATGATGCATATAGGAGGCGCTTATCGGCTTTCATTTAATTGTCATTTTGTAATTCTGTAACGCTGTCAGCCTCGCTTTCTGTGGTGTTCTGCAGACGTTACTAAATCAGCCACTCTGTAAACTCTCTTGGTAATAGTCTATGGACTATTGCCATTCATCAGCGCAGCGTAAGCACAAAGGGAATCGGGATATGACCGAAACTTTTAGAAATCTGATGGCAATATTTTGTATGGTTTGGCGAACGAAAGCATTTTACGCACAACTTTACTGACTGATTCATAAATGAGGCCCGTTGTTTCTGTAATAGGCTGAAGTGTTAATCCAGATAGAGCTTACACAGAGAGAAAAAGAAAAAGACAAAAACATAACCCAGACCTAGACACTCATTCACTCCTACACTGCGAAATAAAAATACACCGACGTGACGGCTTTTTCCCACATGCAGGCTATAAATCCTCCCTACACACTACTAAACACTGTGATGTGGGAATGTGGAAATTTGTCAGGGCATCGATTTCACCCTGCACGACCGTTATAGCAGCCCCGTATCTGTTTTTTTAATTCCTTCAGATCTGTCCAACTTTGTACTACAAGTGACACATTTACATATTCCAGGGTCAAACAGGGTAGGTTGGTATCTCTATTTATTCCAAAGCTGAGGAAAGCTGCAACCTCAGAGCTGTCGGTTTCTGACACAGATACATGCATTTGTTTATTCAGTTTACAAACGCAGCCCTCTGGGATGATGGCTGTGGAGACACGGATGTCGCACTGAAGACCTTCAGACACTTTAGGGACCTGGGATTCGTCCTTTTCTAGCCAGGCTTCGACACAACATCAGAACAGAACACCACCAGCGTGACTGATTAAGCGGATTGTGGTCAGCCATCCAAGATGGCCTCCACCATGTGGTTACGGTGCAGGAGGGAGGGATGTCTTTTGTCCTTGAGCCTTTTTAATCTCGCTAGGAATCTCACAAGCTAGGTGAACGTACAGATAGCTTTCTGACGTGTGTTTAAAGGGATAAGGGCGTCCATTTTTTTTTGTTTAGAGATCTCTGTTGTGTCAGTGATTTCCGTTTGACCAATCAGGATCCAGTAACCTGCCTAGGAAAGTAATCTGATCTGTAAACGCCGCTGGCTGGTGTTCGTGCTCCTTTTTCCGTTTGCCTCAGCCATCCATGAATGATGTCACTGCAGAACTACATTGATTCTGGTTCACAATACAAAAAAAATAAAATAACAGTAGATTTTCTTTTTGTTTGTTTGTTTTTTTTTTTTTGCCAAAAGGGATGCTACATCGTAATGATTTCTGACTTTTCATTTGATTTGATATCAAACAGCAACCAGTTTTTATGACAAACTATCCCGCCCCAACCCCCCACCCTTCCCAACCACCAAAAAAAACAAAAAACAAAAAAAAACATAACATAAAAAAGCCAAATCCAAATATACTCAAGCAGTCAGTAAGAATGTTGGTGCTAACTGTACAATAGTGCTCTGGATTAATAACTAGCTTTAATACAGAGTCTCGAGTTTACATTCTCTAACGCAAATACAGCATTCCTCCACACATGGACAAAAACACAAAAACACAGAAAATAAAATGATTGTACATCTTCTGTTTGGCAGTCCAGAGTTCCCAAAGTGCCCAACAAAGGACACGACTCCACAATAAGAAGTCGAGCGGTTCCCGATTGGAACATAGAGAACAACAAACAAACAAACAAACATAAAATAAACAAAGCAGTGACACGCTGCCGCGGCAGTCTATTATTTGGTTCAGAAGATCTACCTTCGTCCTCGTTTAGTGCCTTCTTCTCTTTTTTTTACCTCTCTCGGTTTGTAGAGGCTGTTTGTTTATTCGTTTTGTTATTTGTGGCCAGTGTTTATGAGCCAGCAGCAGTCCGAGTGGGCGTTGGCGTTGCGCGTGATTGGCAGTTTGTTAATTTGAGCTCGCCAGGGAGTCCGGTTGGCCGTCGTCCTACTGGAACCAGCGGAAAGGAGCTCCGGTGGGCAGCATCACCTTCTTAGAGACACAGGGAAGTAAAAGGGGGGAGGGGGAGAGAGAGGAAGAACGAGAGAAACAACAGCAGTGGTCAGTAAATGAAGCGGTTTGCACCATGGATGAATAGATCAGCAGTGTTTTTTTGACCTAATCTCAGTCTTACAGGCAAGACAGATTGTAACAACAGGAAAACAACACAGCACCAATATAACCCAAACTTACGAATAATGGATGTTTAATTCCAGATATCCATTAATTAGACCGTTAATTAAAAACTGGTACAAACTGGTGGTGGCTCCATAACGGTATGGGGTTTGATTAGCTGCCATTCCATCGGTTCCCTGATATGTTTACAAACATCTCTGACAGGTGAACACTATGTGCCTGCTTTCAGATGAATTACACCTGTTCATGTCATGCATATATTCGTTTGGCTTCTTCTAACTGGACAATGTGCTGCCACATGTATAGAGACAAAAGAATTTGTCCTCTGCATTTAATCCATTCATGCAGTAAACCACACAATAGCGGCAGTAAACACACTTGCCTGGAGTGGATGGCAACCCTATCAGTGGCAACCGGGGAGCAGTTTGTGGGTTAGGTGCCCTGATCAAGGGCAGTTTAGTCATTTTTTGTCGCTACAGGGGATCAAACCAAGGACCTTCTCGTGACAAAGCTGGTTTCTTAACCAGCCTATGACTACCCTACATGATATGATTTGATTTAGTGTTAGAATATATTACTAAGTCTGCTACAATATCATTAGATTGTAGTCGAGATGTGATCTGTGTTGCTCAGAATTCAGGGTAGGTCTGCTCTTAATTTGCAATTTATATGAACGAATGTATTAATTCGAAGTGTTGTAATTACTGGCAAATCACCTTGCTAACCTATTTACACATCAGTTTAAGCCACCAATTAGCTTAATCTTTTGTTTGCCCAATTATCGATTTATGAATGTTTCCGCAATTTATTTCAGTCAGAGCTTATAAATCAGTCCAATTCACCCAATAACACAGTAACTACCAGGGGATATCATTTTTCATCTACTAAGAATTGTTACAGTTGCTACAAAACATCTGCACCCAACAATGAACTGGTACAAAACTACGTCTTACTGTAAAATTACTGGGTTTTAAAGTAAAATAAAATTCAATAACAGACGTCTCAGTGTGATTTTTTGTTTATAAGTCATTTCATTTTTGACTGTTGTATGTTTAGGCTGCAAAGTCAAAAACATGGCTGCCTCCTTGTTCCTCTTTCGCTAGCAACTAGCCAGCCAGCTAACTATAAGATGAGCAAACTATATACTCATTGTTAGCGATCTAATGTGAATATGTATGGATCCCATCTAACACATTTTGGTTCCCAGAATGTTCTAAATATGTTATACATATATATTTTTTGGTTGCGGAACGTTTCTTGAAGGTTTGTGTGGGTTTTGCTATGGGAATCCTATAATGTTAGTTTTTGGTTGCATGTTTCGGTTCATGGAACGTTTTCCTAACGTTTGTGATATTGGAATCTTTGGAGAACCTTTGGAGAACCTGCCAAATTTGGTTGTATTAACTATCCCCTAACCATTGCAATACAAGAAACCTTATGTCAGCATTTCACTTACCAACACTTACTTCTCTATACATTGAGAAAAGGTTCTCGTAAAAGGAACTATAGGAGACCCACAGACTAACGTCAGTCTAACATTCTGTGTTTGCTGGGATGTCACCTGCCATTGATGGCAAATACTAATTTGTACACTATAACTTTGATTATACAGTTTTGTTTACTGTTGATGTCGGGAGCAGCCATGTTGATTCGAGGTCACCCGCTGAAGCCGGGGTTGAGGAGAGCTTCCTGAGTTTTACATGAAGGATTGCATCCTGACTTTGCATTTTCATGTACAGCATAAAACCCGTAGAGTGTAATAGTTATAGTTTTGAATGTACATGATGTAGTCACTTTTTTTGGTACTGAACCACTTCAACGACTGTCCTTAGATTTCCATGATACGCGAGTAAACATGTTTTTTGGTTCTATGAGGAAACGTGTTGAAACTCTTGTCTGTTGTAATCATGGTACAGATGTAGTGGATGGGGATTAGAGTGGAAAACACTGGAATATTCCTCTGAGAAGAAAACAGAGTTGACAAACTTCCCAACAACTGGAGCATTAACACCTGTGTTGGACTTTTTGTTCGTTGGCGCTCTCTTTCTCTTTCTCTCTCTCTCTTTCTCTCTCTCTTCTGCCTGATTTACCCCCTATTAGTCACATTTGCTCTCTCACCCCTCCCCCCATCTCTCCCTCTTTTTCTCTCCCTCTCTCTCTCTCTGTCTCTCTCTCTGTCTCTCTCTCCATGTGCGGAGTTGGACTCTGAGCCTGTGGAGCCTGAAATGCCGCAGTAGTGGTGGATTTTTCCCAGCATGCCCTGCGGCTGTGGGGGCCGGCCGGGCGGCGGTGGGACGTGGGGACTGGCACTGAAAGACTCAAGCCAACTGCAGCATTTCCTGGAAAAGCTAACCGTCATCATGAGAGAGAGAATGAGACAAAGAGAGGAACAAGGAGGAGCGAAGTTGCTTAATTATGAAGTAGCATGGACAGACGATGATTTCACCTACTGTGACTTAATAACCTCACACACACACACACGCACGCACACACACACACACGCACATACACACTCTTTTCCTGTCCTGGACACCCTCTCCCTCTCCCTCATTACTCTCCAAGATAGCTGACAGGACCTTGGCATATCTGCACACACTCACAAACACACACACACAGACACACACACACACACACACAGTTCCCCTTATCCTTCCATGACCCCCCTGACAAGCCAACACAGATGGACGCCCGGCGCAAGCACATGGCAAATCAGTCCCTGGCTACACGCACACACACACACACATACACACACACACACACACGTACGTACACACAAACTAAAAAACACTCATCCTTCCCACGTACACAAATAAATATGACACTGCAGACAGTTTCGGTCGTTATTTTTCTCACTGTTATTTTTAATTTTCTCTCACTAAAACACAAACACAGACACTCTTTCTCTCTCTCACACACACACACACACACACACACACACATACACACGCAGACGTGTTCCTAAAATACCTCATCTGTCTGACTGTTGCTTAAGCTCTTTGGGAAAGGGGTGGAGCCTGGATTACTGCCATCCCTGTCTCCTCCCACACACAGCTGTCAAAGGTTTTAAGTGGAAAACATTACGTGCACACACACACACGTACACACACACACACACACAAACGAACACAAAGATATAGTCCACTTTTACGTTTTACCCACATCAATAACACCTATACACAACAAGTACGAAGACTATGACCCACACACACACACACACACACACACACACACACAAGCTCACACCTTTCCTTCTCTCATCAATAAAATCTTGCGTGTTCTCCGATTGCCATAACCCTTGTTCTGTAGATTCCTCCACTTCATCAATAGGAGCCTGTTCATATGATGACACACACACATAAACACACACACACACACACACACACACACTCAAACACATACACAAACACTCACACACACACAGCCCAGTCAATACACACAACTTCCCCCCTCCACTATGACATCAATAAGGGCTCTTTAAGCTGTATAAGCCTCCACGCCTTCATCATCCATCCGCTGTTACTGCCAATACGACATCATAACACCCAGCCGATGTGGCGAGATTATGCTAATATGGTGATGAATGATGACACGACACACTTTTCAGCGATTATCAAAGGTATAACCAGTCCAGTTTTACTCATATTATTTACACTGAGGCTAAATGCAGCTAACTGATAAACAGCAAAGAGCAAAGCAACAACAGCTCACCTTTTGTTCAGTAACATTTTTTTTAATGTTCATCGTTAGACTTTGGTTACATTAGCCCCCACTTTGAGTTACATTATATAAAGAGGAGCGTATTAGACCAAGAGCATTTAGATATAGATGTGATTGTATTACAGCTAGCACTATTGTCCGAGATGCTGTTATAGAAAATTAATCAACACCTCTTGACCCGCTGTGTTTTTTGGTGGATATTCCACATACTCTGATCTAATAAATCTAATCTAAGGCTGAAAATAAACAATTCAAAATAAATATACAGTTACATTTATACTTGAACCCCTCATCCCATTTATACAAAATACATTTATCTCTGATGAGCAAGCGGGGGGTCATGGTGGCAAGGAAAAAACTCCCAGAGACAACGAGAGGAAGAAATCTTGAGAGGAACCAGACTCAAAAGGGAACCCATCCTCATTTAGGTGGCCCAGATAGTGTGATTACAAATAATCGCTTAACATATACAAGACAATTCATTATAATTTTAACATGGAGTCTGATATTTATTGATGGACAGTAATACTGTCCAGTCTGAATTTTTCTGTGATGACTATTCAGACAAAACCAAGTTCATGGTTTCTAGACTGTCCATCATAGTGAAAACGCAGCTTTTTAATGAAGATGTGGTAAAACTTTCTGTAGACAGGAGTTCATATGTAACATTTTTAGAAGAAGTCTCTAGCATCACCTTCACAGCCTTTGCACTCTCATGACAAGCTTTCCCAGCAAGCGCAGAACGTTAGCAACTAAAGTTAGTCTATGGTTCTGGTTAGTTGGTTGGATAGTTAGTTTTACAAGACCTGTTTCTCAATGTTTAAAGATGTAATTGCTGGTTAGTGGAATCTTGTCAAAAGGTTTCTCGTATTGTAAGCATTAGGAGCACAATCAAATTGGAATGTTCTCCAAAGGTGTGCCAAAGGTTCCCACCTTACAGACACTGGGAAAAACCGAGAAACCAAAAAACCCAAAACACTTGTCTGGTAAACTATAAGAAATACCAAACAAACCAATAAGAAAAAACAACATTCACAGAACGTTCTGGAACATTGCTGGAAATTCAAATTTAAAACAGTATTCCAGAGTCCCCTCTGGTTCCTGTTACTATAGTTACCATCATTGTACATGTTATCTGCTATTGACCAACCTGTATCCCTTTATATGCATTACTGTTCTTCTTATTCATTTTATTTAATTGACTTCAAGAGAAAAAAAAAAACAGAGGCTGGTTAGAGGGTAAGTGATAACAGGAACAAACTTGTCTTGGGGACGTTTTGTAAATTTTAACGTTTATTAAATATAATATATATAAATAAGGGCTGTCAAACGATTAAAATTTTAAATCACGATTAATCTCAGAATTCCGTATAGTTAATCGCGATTAATCTCATTTTTAAAAAAATCTATGTAAATGAATAAGGCTTTAAAGTGAAATGTTACAATTAAAATGGTGAACACATGTTAT
>JAOVVF010000010.1:2359643-2372025 GCA_028565595.1 Duopalatinus emarginatus | reverse complement strand
ATACAGAAAACTACTGGTGCACAAACTGGTACAATCCATGTCTTCTTTATTGTTGGACCCCAGTAATTTGTCAGTGTGTATTGATTATTTTTTATCATTTTACCTCTAGACCCCCAGCTGGTTTCTTCTTGAGCTCCTCACACTTCCTGAACTTGCAGATCTGGTGGCCAGTCTTGCGGTTACGGCAGCTGCTGCACTGCTCGCAGTTGATCCTGCGCCGGCAGGGCGGGCACAACCCGCAGCGTTTGCGCTTCTTTTTGGCGTTGGCGCTGGCTGCCGCCGCCATCTCGCTTTGCGCTTGCTGCTGCTCAGAAGCTCCCGTGACCTGCGACAGAGCCCCGTCAGCCAGGAACACTCCAGCCGGCGTCATGATGAAGAGGCCCGGGTGGAACGGGAAAGCGCCTCCGACTCCACCGCCGTTGCTCAACAACGGAAAGTCTGTCACACTCCCCAGCGAATCAGAGGCTGAGACCGCCTCCATGTCCCCACCCACGCTAAGGCTGGAGGAGTCAGAGACAGGAAGTAACATGCTAGCTCGTCGTAAGAGCTCAGCTGCCTGGGCCAGATGCAAACCACTTGGAGAGTCCAGTAGGCTAGAAACCAATGCGCCCCGGTCCAGTTTGGTAAGTCCCACCTGGCCTCTGTGTTGGGCATCTACCGAGTGAGACTTAATCCCTGCGGGTACTAAGGAGCTCTGGGCAAGTCTGTTAGCATTAGCGTTAGCAACTGCAGCTGCAGCGGAGCACGTGGCGATGTACTGAGAGAGTGCTCGGGAGTGTTTGAGGCTCTTGCTGAGCGGCGTGCTGATGATCCCGCTCCGGTTCCTCCTCTCCACCACAGGCGAAGATTCTTCATCAGCACAGCAGCTATCCCGAGCATCCTCGTCCTCTCTAGCTTGGTTTCCCTCCATCAACCCCCCACTGGCAGACATGGTCCACAGCTCGAGGAGGAGGGAGAGAGAGGAGCAGGGGAGGAGGAGGAGTGGAGGGTGAAGGTAAAGGGCAGCAATGTTCTCACTGGTCGGTGCACGGCTAAGATTGATGCCAGCACAGATGAGGAGTCAGCCTCGGGGTGCTCTCCTACAACTGACAGTACGCCATGTTCACACACATTTTAAGAGGCTTTTTTAATCTCTGAGACCTGGGAAAGAGACGTGAGAGGAAAGTTAGAAGATACTTGATAGGTAGAGAGGCGATTTAACAAGCTAGCAAAGACCTGCTTATCTTATGCTACATTCTGTGAAAAACGTAACACAAGATTTTCTCATAACCGTCATTTTAGAAGATCAGAGTTTGTGTATAACGTCATGTCACTCAGGGTCTCCGCTTATCCTTAAAAAGTATTAATAAGTCTTAAATAAAATATATGATTTTTAAGGTCTTAAAATGTACGATTTTTCGAGATTATTTTTCATGTTAGTTCACTAGCGCACGTCCCTGTCTAACCAGACTGTAAAAGAAGCGTGTGCCTAGCACTGGCATCACACATTTAGAGGGCAGTGTTCTCCATTTCAGTTTTCCTATATGCACTTGGTAGAAGCAGTGTTTCAGAGTGGTTATTTTTCAGAGACGATCCGCAGTATATCCCGAGTATAAAGTGCGGTGCAAACTTTGTAAGAAAAACATAAAATTGGGGACAATTGGCTGTAAAGCCCTTGACACACATATGAAAGGAGAGAAACACAAGCGTTATGCCCACCGCCAGACAACAACTGCCCCCGTTCAGTTGTTTGTGGCACCGGTATCTAACGTTACTGCACAAGCTAACACTAACGTTACACCCGCTTCAGGATCCCACACAAGTAATGCCTTCAGTGCATTCTCCCCAACTACTACACTCAAGACTGAAATTTGGTGGGTTTTGTAAACGGTTAGCCAACATCACTCCTATACGTCCAACGAAGACGTAAGCACTGTTTTCAGTGGTATTGAGAAAGCAGTTTGCCTGATATGCACTTCATGTTGGTAAATATGCACTGACTATTTGCACTGTTGCTCAGATACAAATGTGTTCTGTTAAACTGCGTGTAGTTGATTTTTATATTTTTGCTGTGGTAATGGTCTTATTTTTTTTTCTTAAAGGTCTTAAAAGTCATTAAATTTATAGATCAAAAATGTGCAGATACCCTGGTCACTGTCAAGGACAACAAAACTGCAGAATCAGAAATAAACAATTTGTGTATTTTAATTAGCTTTTTATGCGGTAAATATGGCGCATGCTAGCAAACAATCCAGATTTCTGAAAAGTCTTCAGATGTTATATGAAACAGATGCAAATATGAGCAACGCTTAGTTTTCTGTCAAAATTAGATTAAAACAGTGTGCTTCAGTTTATTTCATGATTTTGTACATATTACTTTTTTTTCCAATATTTAAACAGGAAATGTGGTCAAATGTGGCTGTGCAAATATTTGTAGCTTTTAGCTACATACACTATATAATGCATAACAATAATAACACAACCATAATACTCTGTACTGGTAAAATATCTGCCCACGTTTCACATACTGCACTTACTTACCACTATGTACTGTATACACACCATTACACTTCATATTGTACACAGTATACTGAAACACTCTACATATTTATTTTGTATATTTAGTATAATATGTATATTATAGTACATATAGCAATATTCTGTGCTTTACATGTCATATATTTTGTACATTCTATCCACTTTATTTAACATACATCTATGTTTGTTATGTAATATATAACATTAACACCATCTGCCAAAACAGCCACCACAGCAGCTCTGACTCATCATTGCACCCGACAAAACCTCTAATGGTGTTCTGTGGTATCTGGAATCAAGGTGTTAACAACTGATTCTTTTGTGGATTTTCTGTGGGATCAGACTAGATGAGCTAACCTTCACATCCTACACACATGAGTGAGCCCTGGGGCAGCTATGACCCTGGTACTGCGTCACCGCTTGCCCTTCCATGGACCACTTTTGGTAGGTACTAACCACTGCATACCGGCAACACTCCACAAGACCTGCTGGTTTGGAGATGGCCTGAGCCGGTTGTATAATAATCACAATTTGGTCATTGTGAAAGTAACTCAGATATATATACTTGCCCATTTTCCATGCTTCCAACATACCAACTTTCACTTTCTGCCTAACATATCGCACCCAGTGTCAGATGCCATGTGGTTGGTGTGGTACAGTGGCTCACATGTGAGAGACCTGGGTTCGATTACCGGTCTGGGCATCCAATCTGTGCTACACCAATAAGGGTCCTTGGGCAAGACTCCTAACACAATGTTGGCCTTCCTGTAATACCAGTAACCTTGTAAGTCGCTCTGGATAAGAGCGTCTGCCAAATGCCACAAATGTAAATGTAAATGTAATGCCACTGTATCAATATAATCTGATCTGAGTTTCCTTTGACAAGGACCAAATTATGATAGCTAGACCACTGGCTAGTGGACCATGGAAGGACAATCTATGATCCAGCAACAGGGACATGAATGCCCAAGGCTCACTCATGTGCGTGGGGTGTGAAGGGTATCCCGTCTGGTTTGATCCTATAGAAGATGCACAGAAGGATCTGTTACTAATGTCTTGGTTTGGATACCACAGAATAGCTTCAGAGACCATGTGGGGTCCATACGTTTAGTCCATACAGTCCATACTGTTTTGGTGGCTATTTTGCCGAGCGGTGTTAACGTTATTGCTGATCGGTGTATGTATAATGGACATATGTATATAGAACCACAGCTCTGTTTATACTGTGTATATATTTTATCTATAGGTATATATTTATTACACTTTTAGTCTTTGCACAATGCAACTATTGGCACTTCTGGTAGACACTAACTGCATTTCCTAACTGCATCTATAATAGTGATATAATAATGATATAGCATTCATCCTTATAATATGACACACTTACTCATTTACCTTTGATATGAGTCTGAATGATAGAGATTATTACTTTTTTCTTTGTGCACAATTAATAATCTGTATGCACAATATGTTTTCCGAGCAAATGTAAACATGTCACGTTGACGGTTTCTCGACATGAAACATCCCACCAGCTGTGTGGAAAAACATGTATTTCTGCCACAATCCTGACTAATCTAATCACGTCTAAGCCTTTGTGTGCATGTGATTATACACTTGTGCTTTGTTATTCCACTTGGGCTACCTCTAGCGAGTTGTAGTCATCAGTATGCTGAAACGTTATTTCTTTGTCACAAGACATCCATTACTCTAGTTCTTCTGAGTACAGTAACGGTTAGACCCAGACAGACGGGGTAGTAAGACTGAGCAGATCCTTCTGTTGTTTCTACTCTGTCTGGTGCAGGCCTTGTCATTCATTCACTGACTAGTCAGCAAGGTCCCAAAACCAGTGTAATGGGGTATTAGATTTGGTGTTCAAATTGGTTGGAATTCGTTTTATTACAACTCTTCTGCCCTGCTCAGATCTCTCTGCGTCCAGATTTCCTGCCTGGTGATCATATAACAGACCATTCACAGAGATGATGGGCTTCATTTGAATCAATATACACTTGGGAACACACTACGTTCCCTTGCTGGCTGATTACTGGACCATAAACTGTCAGAGAAAAAAAAGTACACAGCACACGTAGACTACCCAAAGGTACAATGCAAAGGACCCCCAAAAATATACTCCAAGGGTGCAGTGCAGCCACAGATAACTAAACATACAGATGATGTACCCATGAGGGGACCATCGCAGTGGCAAATCTTTGTACCCTGAAATGTTTTTTTTTTTTTTCTGGGAGAGCTATGAGCCCTTCATAGTCAACTTATATAGCCGTGCTACCTGCATGGTAAAGCAGTCCAGGGACCGCTGCTGCTCTGTAGGACTACTTTTGAAAAATTGCCGGTTCTTGAGGTGTTCTGAGGAAATAGTTCCCAAAGCTTCATAAGCTTTATCAATAGATCGGGCAATGATTAAATAGGACGGTGAACTTGGCTGGAAATAATACATGGCAAAATCGGTATCTGTGTCAAAAATCTACACTCTGGGAAAAGGCATTTCTCAATGACTCTGTCTTCAGATCGTGACTGGTCTTAGCTTCATAAAGGGTTTGCTGGAACCTCTAAAGGAGAACCTGCAAACCTTCCCAAATGTGACTACTCAAAAGGTCTTTTGGGTTCTAGATTTAACAGGTTATCATAGACTGATATGGTGAATTACAACTGGTGAATTACATTCTGCCCTACAGTGTTATAATGCACTTTTTGAAGTTATATAAACTGGTACAGATTGGTGGTGGCTGCATAACGGTATGGTGTTTGTTTAGCATGGGACCCCTGGTACATCTACAAACATCTCTGACAGGTAAACATTATATGTGCCTCCTTTATGACAAGTTACACCTGCTTATGTTCTGCATTTATTCTGATGAGTGTGTACTATTCCAACAGGACACCGCGCTGCCGTACACGTCAAGAGATGCCGAATTATGGTTAAAGGAACACTTATATGAGTTTGGGGCTTTGCCATTGCTACCACAGTCGTACCAAATGTCGAACACATCTGGGTTGCCATGCAACGCGCTGTGGAACACACAAATCCTACACCTTGGAATACAGCATAATTGTGGAGTGTTTTGCAGGAAGTATGGTGTTCATCGCCTACAGAATATGTCTATAAGCTTGTGGAGTCCACAGTCTGTAGGGGACCTACCAAGAATTAGACTGGTGTATGAGTTTTTTCTGGTACTCCAGTATGGTCAAAGGATCTTAGCTTTCCAAAAGGGTTGTACTTGGAACAAAACTCTACCATTAATTTAACAATTTTGTAATGGTTTCCCAAAAAGGAACAAATGAAAGGGTTCTAGATTTAACCTTATGGTTTAAACGTACCGGGTAAATGAGTGTCTACTTGCCATCTCACTAACATCATTAAACAGATTCTTTTGATTTCTCCTGGAAGAGATTCACTGTTTTGGGACCATCAGACCAAATGAAGCAGTTACGCCAGAACAGTGGGGAGCTGAAGAGATTGGACAGCTTCAAATGGTGTTGCTGTGTGCAGGTGGAAGGATTAGGATGGGTTTTTTTCCATCTCTTCTAACACCTTTAGAACAGGATGTGGAAAAGCCACACTCCAGATCCAGACCATTGTTCAGCCAGAGCTTGCCCTTAACTGTAATTATTACATGGGTGGAGACGACCATTTGGAAGCTACTACAACGTAGCATAAGCTGGGAAAAATGGCGGATTTTTTTTGTTTTTTACGGCGTGCCCACCATTTCCATAGGCACATATCAGACACAAATGCTGGTCACAGGCGTCTTGCAAACAAACAGCAGTGGCCTCTCAAGTTGTTCAATCTGAAACCAATTCGTGAGCTGTGTGACAGCGAAGTGGACAGGTTTAATGTTTGTGGTGTTTGTCTGTTGAGGGGCGACTAGAGCGAAATCTCAAGCCTTGTCCAGTTTGCAAAATAGGTAGAGAGGGGATGCTAGGTAAAGCCTGACTTTTTAGAAGAACTTTTTACAAAGGCCTGCTTTTGATTACCTTCATACACTAATTTAAGATATATGTTAGTTAATTTGATATATTTCATGTTAATTTTAGATCTACTGTATATTGTCCATATTACATAGATATTGAACTCAGTTAAGTTTTAACAATGGACATTGTCACAAAGCAGCTTTACAGAAATATATAAATTACAGAAATTATAGGCTGCATTAGATAGTAAAATTAACATTGCATTAATTAATCACTTGCAGTAAAACACACACTAGTGAACACACGCAGTAGGGGAAGTAAACACATGTGCCTGGAGCGGTGGGCAACCCTATCCGAAACCGACAACCTTTGAGTCACAAGGCTGGTTCCCTAACCACAAGCCCAATGGCTGCCCCAATTAATACATTTACATTTACGGCATTTGGCCGACGCCCTTATCCAGAGCGACTTACAAGGTAACTGGTATTACAGGAGGCCAATGTAGCGTTAGGAGTCTTGCCCAAGGACCCACAGATTGGCTGCCCAGACCGGGAATCAAACCCAGGTCTCTCGCATAAGAGCCAATGATGCTACCACTGTACCACACCAACCACACCAATACAATTACTAATATACTTATTTGTTTAAAAATGGAAGAGCTTGTTATCATTTTGATGATAACTATAGTGTGGTTCGTGGCCCTCCAGCAGTTATTTTGTTACTTAATTTTTCATGAAAGCATACTACAAGTACTTATACTAATACATGTTTAACATTAAACATACACTACATACTGTACATCCTAGTGTATATACTGTATCAATACATTGATAATTACATGCATGGACTCATTGGCGTGTTCTAATAACACACTGAAACTAAATGAACCTGGCTATTTCCGGCTTCTTGGCCTGCTTGTGCAGCTGCAGTGCCATCACTTTGTTCAGGCCTGTCTTCATTCTTGCCTGGTGATCTCAACTACCCCACACGGCTCCACTCACACCCACACAAGTGATCATATTTACAGTCTTACAGAGTTATAATCGTATCAAACGCATCGCTACCTTCGAATTGCTTTCATATTTGGAACAGAATACTGGTTTTCAGGTAAAGGTGCTAATATCTATAAAACGTATCCTATTTGGACTCATTATAGGTTATAGGCTATGCAAAATACATAGGCTCCATAATGTAATGGCGTTTGTTTAGCTGCCATTCACTGGGGACCCTGGTACATCTCCAAACGTCTTTGACAGGTGAGCGCTATGTGTGCCTCTTTTCTGACAGTGGATCATACCGCAGGAAGTATGGCATTCATCGCCTGCAGAATATTTCCGCAAGATCATGAAGTCCATGGGGAACCTACCAAGCATTAGACTGGTGTACCAATTTTTTCTAGCACTTCAGTGCACGTATTAAAGCCCATCAGTTCATTCATGTGGCAAGAACTGACCAACAATATTTTATCACAATTATCTCTGTCTTTTGGTCTCGCTGGCAAATTCTACTCAATTCATTCAAAAAGGTTCTGGTTAAAGGTGATTTTGGATCTTGTACTCAATTTTTTTTCCAACTAATATCATATACCTCGATTAGCCATAACATAATAACCACAAAACCACTGAGCACAGGAGAGGTGAATAATGTTTATCAAGGGGTGGGATATATTACCCAGCAAGTGAACAGTTAGTTTTCAAAGCTGATGTACTGGAAGCATGAAAAATGGGCAAGTCTATTAGAACACCTCCAAAACAACAGGTCTTGTCGGGTGTTTCCAGTATTCAGTGGTCAGTAACTTACAAAGAAAGGACAACCGGTGAACCGGAAAGTGTCATAGGTCACCAAAGCTCACTGATGTGAGTGAGGGGTGAAGGTCAGGCTGTCTGGTCTGATTCTACAGAAGATAAACATCTTGGTGCCAGATACCGCTGAACACCTTCAGAGGTCTTGTGGAGTCCATTCCTCAACAGCTGCTTGGGTAGGTGGTGTTATTGTTATGGCTGATTATTTTTTACATTGCGTTTTGGCCTTGCTGTTTTTTTTTGGGAGGGTCACCAGAAAATAAAAGGTTTTCACTACTTCTTGCGGCTTCTTGAGGTGTTATTACTGGTTGCAGTGCATTATGAACATGCTTGGATACCATCATCATCATCATTATCATCATCATCAATTTGGCTGCTGAAAATGTTCTTATACTGTGGTCTGCAATTTTCTCGATAACATGTTTGCAATTGAATTTTACATATTTTATAACACCCTTTGTGCAAAGGCACAAGAATATATGTACTGTAACACTCTTATCACTGTAAAAATTAGTAGTTCCTTGAAGAACCTCATAGGTTACTCCAAGAACCAGAAAATCAAATGTTCCTCAACACTGACAGAGGTGCTTGGAAGAACTTTTGCGATTCCTCAGTATAAAATCTGGTTCCTCAAAGAACCCATTAGAATCAAGGCTCCTAAAGGATCTTTATTTGCATATATCTAAGAAGGTTCTCTGAAAGCACCTTAAGAGGGTCATTCACAGATTCAAACTGTGACACTCTTAATGTAACGTACGTAACGTAACGTAACGTACTGGGCTGGAATAATCTTTTAGCATTTTTGTGTGGATGAAGAAACTTTAATTCATATAAAATTTAACCATCCACATCACTTTTTTGTGTTTTTGTATGAGGTCAGGTTGACTCATAGACCGTCTAAGAACACTCCCAACAAGACAGTCAACAAGACACTCCCAACAAGATATCTGGAAGGTCTGAGGTTGGTCAAGATGCTGAAAACACACATGAAATTAGTACTAAAGTTAATCTGCATATTGTAAGGGTTTTTTTTTGTTTTTTTTTACAGTTTAATAGATTATACTGGTACACTGTGTAGCCCTAATCCTCAAAGCATCTTCATGTTCGTCTCAGGAGGAGGCAGGGGATTTAGAAATGAGTCCAGTCTGGTAAATAGGATATAGTTATAACTTCTTAACCTACACTTCACACACACACACACACTCTCTCTCACACACACACACACACACACCTATACACAGAGCTGGTGCATGACGGGAATGCAATGTCGGCCTCAGTGAGGGGGAAAAAACGACTTAACAGAATGCTAAGGCAGGTAGGCGCGAATCCTCCCCCAGGCGAGAGAGAGAGAGAGAGAGAGAGAGAGAGAGAGAGAGAGAGAGAGAGAGAGACGGTCACGGTACACACTCAGGCGCAGGAGAGCGTGTGCGCGCGCGCGTTATTCCGCCATTCACGCACGCATGCACGCGCCCCGGTGAATTAACATTACTGTACGGGACCCGTAAACAATAAACAAATAAAAGTGACACTGAGAGCGTTATCAGGGAATGACTGCCATTCACAAATGATTACAGGAGATTTATTATTATTGATAAGTGTTTTAAGTTGAATTTAATGTTGGTATTATTCGTAATTATTTATGTATTTTAAGACATAGTCACCATGACTAAAGTCGCGTTATGAGCAGGTATAAGGCAGGTATAAGGCAGGTAGGGTTATGAGTCAGGTGCTGTTGTGATATCACCAGGTAGAGGCTACAGCTGAAGCAGGACAAAGGGCTCGGGGAGGAGGGGGAAGGAGGGAGGGGGGCATTTGCCATTCAGAGGGGTAATAAATGATTGACGTGACAGCCCAGATAAGTTCCGTCAAATTTCCAGGGAGATCCTATTTACCCCAGAGATATCCTATTTACCCCAGGGGCTGTATAAAACAGCAAAAAAAAAAAAAAAAAAGAAGAAAGGGATGTGTGATAAAGCGTTATCACTATCTGCGCTACCCATCAGCCTCATCTGTGCGCTCGGGGAGGACAAAAACACAGCAGAGCACCACCGCGTCCGGTCGCGTATTGCGGTGGTGGAGGTGGAGGAGGAGGAGGAGGAGGAGGGGAGGGGGTCACGGTGAACTCCCGCACGCACGAGCGGGAAGAGGGGGGGGACAATAGAGCGACGGTCACCGCGCGCGGGAACAATGAGCCCAAGCCTTAACGCAAATCTACCCCCTATATCTATCTCTCTCTCTCTCTTTCTACCCCCCTCCTCTCTCTCTCGTGTCCTTCCTTATAAATGCGTTAGATCATCCCGGACTCACCGGACAGCAGACTGATTACAACCCGGCCTCGTGTGCGTGCGTGCGTGCGTGTGTGTGCTCTACAGTATGAGCTATTCATATGAATGCACGCTCAATAATAGGAATGAAAGAAAAGTTTTCCCACCAACTCGCCTCGGTGAAATCATTTAACGCGCATGCCGGTCTGTAATGACTCACGGAGAGCGCGTGCGAGCTCGCAGAACCGAGCGCATTTCGGGAAACGGCGCGGTGAATAGGGGCGAACAGGGCAGGATGTTTATTGTGTTTATTTACTATGCTTATTTTTGTAAATGTGTATAGCGAATACACACGTGACAGGTGACACTCACAAACAGAAATCCCCCGTCTATGTAAATCGGATTAGTCATAGTGGAGAAGTTGTACAAGCCTGCGTGTCTGACTGCAAGTCAAATACACCGTCAGTGACGGGCCAGAGATAAAGAATAACAACAACCAATTAATCAATTAATCAATTACTCAATTAACTATCATCTTTTGTCTCAGAGGCTGGTCTGAGATCGGTGTGTCCATGGCGACAACAACAACGGTTCGGTATGCGCGAGCACGTACCGAGAGAGAGAGAGAGAGAGAGAGAGGGAGAGAGAGAGAGACTCCAATTCACCGACATTCTTTCCGTTTATTCCTCCTGCGCTCGCGCTCTTCCGGAAAGAGATGTCATTGTAACTTTGAATAGTCCCCGACAAACTCTGATCATCAACCCACACCCCCCCTCCATCCATCCCTCCTCTCTATCCCTCCCTCCATCCTTCCTTCAAATACAAATACTATACATGCATATTCGCAAACGAGCACATGAGCCCCAGGTTCGTGGCTTGATAGGTTCGTGGGTTTTGTTGTTTTTTTATTTAACCCCCCTTATTCGAACCTACCAACGCGGCCGCGAGCCGAGGGGAGAGACTCAAAGCCGTCCGTGCGTGCGCCAGGACGCCAGGGGGGCAATTTATACCGACCATAATAAACAAAACCCGAACATCTGAAGTAGAGATGAAGAAAAACAACTGAGCACTCACCTGAAATGAATGTCCGAGCCTGCTGTTAAAAAAATAAATAAAATAAAATAAAATAAAAAACACACACATAGACACACACGCTCTCTTTCTCACACACACACACGCGCGCGTACGCACTTTGTTTACTGTATTTAGGAAAGCCGTCGGTGGGAGAAAACGGAAACGGTGCTAGGATTTGGTCGGAACGGACGCGAGCGCGTGGGCTCCTCCAAGCCGTCGTCGCCTCGCGATACCCTCCCACCTCCTCCACGTCCCCGCTCCGCCGAGAGCAACATGCAAACACATTTCATAGATTTTTGGAGCTTCACGCAAAAACCGAAGTGGACTTTTTTCCATCCCGACGAGAGACACGCGCCGAGGACATGAAATTCAATCAAAAAATACAAAACAAAACAAAAAAACAAGCACCGACGTGTCCTTAGTGCCAACACGTGACGCACGAGCCGACTTTACATTTCTGTAGCATATGCATGCATGTGTGCACTGTAGCCTAATGAATGAAGTATAGTTATGGCAGAGAGAGAGAGGGCTAGAGGGAGAGAGAGAGAGTCATAGTGAGCATGGATAGGTTAGACGCAGCCCATTGTTGACATTATTCTTGATGGCTGTTGGCTGATGATTTTTTTTTGTTCCTCCCTACATGAGCCACATGGATTTTTATAGGCTGCCTCTTTAAGACACAAACTTTTTTTTGTGCACATTCATGCTTTCCAGGAACTTTGACCTGCATCTTATAATAATATTATAATAATATTCAGGCAGGAAGAAAAGGGGAGGGTGTGTGTGTGTGTGTGTGTG
>JAOVVF010000010.1:2338279-2353966 GCA_028565595.1 Duopalatinus emarginatus | reverse complement strand
TGTGTTCACCATTTTAATTGTAACATTTCACTTTAAAGCCTTATTCATTTACATAGATTAAAGAATGTGATTAATCGCAATTAACTATATGAAATTCTGAGATTAATCGCGATTAATTTCTCTTCTGAGAAAAAGTAAAATCTGCCAAACATGAACAACTGCAATGGTAAAATAGAAATAACAAACTGGCAGGTTTAAACCCAATTCCAAGACTCAAACATACAAAATATAATGACGGCTATGTGACTATTTGCACTTGTCTTTTCTGGCATCTAGGTGTGGTTCCTTTCGGGAAAAAATCTATTATGGTAATGTGGATGTAGCCATCTTGTGGATGTCATTAGGTCAGATGATGGCTTGATGCTTTGTCGTATGATGCACATGGTAGATGGGGTCAACACTGGATATGTAAAGCTGCCATTACACTATGGCATTACACTTGCCATTGCCATAACTGGCCTTAATTGGGCCAATTTGGCCCAGAATGATCTGCATTCTTGGGCTGTTGATTTAAAATGTTGCATAAATAGGCAGTGAGCATTTGTTATAATATACCTCCTTTGTCGTAAGTAGTTACTTTGAACTTTGACTCAATGTGGCAGCATACTTTTACTAATACCTAGGGCAAATCAAAATCAAATCATCCACCTAATGTGCATGCTGGTTTAGAGGAAGACTGATATTTAGCTCCCATGCCACAGGCAGCAGTGAAGTGAAGTGATCGACCACTGTGCTTGCACTTCGCATTTAACCCCTCCATGCAATAAAACACACACACTAGTGAGCGCACACTTTCCTGGATTGGTGGGCAACCCTATTCACAGCATCCAGGGAGCAGTTGGGATGGGGGGGGGGGGTGCTAGGTGCCTTGCTCAAGGGAACTTGAGCCTTGTCTTGTTAGTACAAAGGATCAAAGCAGTGACCTTCCAGTCACAAGACCAGTTCCCTAAAATCCGGCCACCTCCTGTTGTAGTGTATGAGTGTGGTGATTTAGTGGTCATTTGTCTTGGTGATTTGAGGACATAAATATCTCCTCTACAATAAAAACAATGGGGTTAAAATTGCTTATTAATCATCTCTTATCCTTTGAAAATGGATATCCTTATCCTTTGAAACCAATCTCTATATTGCAGGCAGGTTATATTGCAGATTCTACAAGCAAACATTACTGAATAACTCAAAATGAGCTTCACATCTCTCCTGAGGCCCTCCCTCCACTCCTACACCTCAGCTGCTGCCTGTGTGAAGGGTTTTTTTTTTTTTTTTTTTGGAGGGGTGGGAGGCTCGGGATTAGCGTCACATGGTCTCCTCCAGCAGGCAGACACATGACCCCTGGCAAGGCAGAGGATAAAGCCCACTTGAAAGACACCGAAAAGGAGATGGAGGGGTTGGGAAAGGAGGAGGAGGAGGCGGAGGGGGGGGGGGGGGTGTTGCGGAGCAAACGTCCGGTTTCACAGACACTGAGGAATGCTGTCAGTCGGCACAGGAATGCGGAGGACTTGTTTTCCCCTGAGGAACCAAAACTCTCTTTTTTCCCCCCAATCCCTCCATCTCCACATCCAAGATGAATCACACTCTCTCTCGCTCTCTGTCTCACCAGCTGGAAAGCTGCACACCTCTACATCAACTGTGTATAATAGCCAACCAATATGTAGTGCTCTATATACCATAATACGTAATAAAATTTGCCTTATTTTTCTAATAATTCTGTAATGAAATACATTCCAGTGGACCTCACACAGCAGGTAGTGGACACAATGTTCTGGATGTTTGACTGATTGTTGATGGGGCAGTAGTAGTTCACCGGTGCTGGGTTGCTGATCAAAAGGTTGGGAAATATAGCCCCTGCACCACCAACCTACCACCAACAAGCTTGTTCATTGCATGATCATTGCCATCTCACACCTCCAGGAATTTTGGTGTATGTGTGTGTGTCTTGTTTTCAAGTGTACACAGGTGTATGCTTACCAGGAAGCAGGAACTGGCTATGCCAAATTGCCCCTAGTGTAAATGTATGTGTGCATGTTGCCCGGCAATGGATTAGTGTCCCATCCAGGTGGTATTCCTGCTCCAGTGATTCCCAGCATAACCTCCAGATTTACCACCACAATGCTGACCAGGATGAATTGGTTCCTGTTGATGAACAAATGAACAAATGATGAACCTGATGACATTGGTGTCCTTCCAAAACTATGTAGCTAATAAAATAGCTTGTTTGCTACAGTACGTCCAAGAATCACACACCATATTATATTCCACCTTGGCCTAGAAAAGTGGTAGGAAAAACTACGGTATGAGACATCTGTCCGGTCCACGTTTTGGGGTTTCATAACTGAAATGCAGGACACTCTCCAAAACTCTCTCTCCACATTCAAGATGAAACACAATCCCTCTCACTCTCAGTCACACCAGCTGGAAAGCTGCACACCTCTCCATCAAGTCTGTATTGTAGCCAACCAATAAGAAGTGCTATATATGAACAATAACCAAGTGTGTGAAGGTTTTAGGGGTTTAATAAACTGAAATGTAGGTGTATGCTCACCAGGAAGCAAGGATATAGATTTCTTTCTTTGTGAGGTGAGTCATCCGGCTGCATGGTGGCACAGTGGGTAGTGTTCCCACTTCATAGCTCCAGGATTCCCCAGTTTGCTCATGAGCTCAGATTACTGTCTGTACAGCATACTTTTCCTGAGGGTGTGTAGGTTTCCTCCTAGCTCTCCAGTTTCCTCCAGGCTTCCAAAGAAAACGTCAGTATGTGGTTTCAGTAATTGCACCAAGGTGTGAATGGGTGTACTGCCCTGGAGCCACTGGAGCCAATCCCATCATAGACTCTGACTGTACTTCAACCATGAACAGGTTGAAAAAGAGAAACAGATTTTGGTATTGTCTGTAAAGAATCCTGACAGCTTCAGGTCAGAGAATGGTTCATGGGGTCTTTGGGCAAAGCCTTAATGCTGTATGAAGAAACCCAAGACAGAATTAGGGTTCGAGTCTTACTCATAAAACCTTTAGAGAGAAAAAGACGCAAACTTAAAAAATATTGAAGTTTTCTCTTCCACGATGAGTGGACAGTTAGAAACACTGCCATTGTGGGTACCCTGGTAACAGTGGCCTCTGGCAAAGCCATCCAGAATTTATTTACAGTGAAGTTGTTCCATGCTGAGCAGAGAGCAACCTTGTCAGCTGATTAAAGGGCTTCATTGTGCAGCACGAAGCACATGGAACACGTTGTATAACCATGACTTCTGGTTTGGATGCGGTCTGGTGACCATTACTACCTCATCACGACACGTGCACTGATGCAAGCAGTCACAAACGCGGCACGATAATGCTGACATTCCTGTCAGTCCTGTAAAAAGAGTCGAGTCAGCAATCTGAGGCCTGCGGTGATGCTTCATTACTGAAATGATGGCAGCAGGAACAATGGGATCAGGTTGTGTAAGGTTGAAGTTGAGGAGATATTCTGTATATTGGAATAAAAAGTATTTAGCATTTTCACTGTGGGTTGGACAGGTCACACAATGTGGAAAGCTAAAGGCCTGAATGAGGGCTGGAGATGACTTTGTGCATTGTGGCTGTCTGGCCACTGGGGCTAGTTGTTTTCCAAATTTAGTGTCCAGTCTGCAATTTGCAGTCAACAAATCACCGCAAAACCAGATGTCACTGGGGTGAATCCACAACTGGGGTGCCATTACTTGCACAAGTATGTAGGTAACAAACTGTGTGCATGGTTCGGCTTGACATGATCAACCGGACTCAAAATATTACACAATGCATTGTTAAAAAAAACAATAATATACAACCAATGATCACTAATGAAGCATTACAAAGAACCAAACACACCAACATTTAGTAGAGAGCCAATATCAAAATTTACAACAACAAATTATGTCAAAATAATAATTAGCCCACCATCATTTTGTTGATAAGTTCTGGTACCCAAATCCAGATGAAGATGAAGATCGCCTTCATGCTACTGCAGTATATGACAAGTGTAAGCCAGATCTGGGTCATGACTCAGTTTCTTTCTGGGTACAGTTTTATACTAGTAGTTTGGTTTTAGGACAAGAACACATGCATGCCAAGAACTTATTATGGATGGTCCACCAGCCAAGGTTGATCTGGTATGTTTTATGTGTGACAGCAATGACGTAATTATTGTACCTGGATAGAGCCTGAAAGTGTTTATTCATTTTGCCAATGAGCTCAGTATATAGTCCTCTACATAGAATCCCTAGATAGTCAGCAGGGACTAGTGAATGAGTGAATGATTCAGACACAGTGGGAGTGTATTAGCTGATTCTTTCCTCAGAAAAACTTTGTCAAACATTATAGATAGATAGATAGATAGATAGATAGATAGATGAGATGTTTTAAATGTATGTTTATTTAAAAAAAAGACAGATTTATTTGTTTAAGATTAAAACCCTTTTCTTTCTGAGCTACATGGGTTAAAGTGGAACCCAATTGTGGAACTGTGTTAATCAAGGGTTTAAATAACTAAACCCAGATAGCAAATGAGTCACAGCGGATATCTAGCCGACATACTGCAGTGGAATTGTGCTGATGAATTCATCCGGATCCGGATCTAGATACCGGATCACAGCCACACAAAAAAAAAGGCAGGCTACAGTTGGGCCAGTTTTGACCCAAAATGTAAATCATTTCACACAGTAGGCTGCAAAAAGTTTGCATATGCCACAGCAAACTTTAAATGTGGCTGCTGAAGTTATATAAACAATGTACACGCTATTGATATGACTGGCCCCCTTAAGTGCCTTAACTGGGCGAGATTTTACCCCAGAATTGTCTGCTGTCGGGGGAAATTACACTAAATTACTTGATGTACTGTAAATTGCTGTACTGGCTACTAGTAATGTGCGTTATACGTCATTGTTCTCATAATAACGCCAACCGCCATGACAAAACGTCAGCTTGTTCACTGTGATTTTTCAGACCAACTATAAGTGGCTACATTTGTCTTAGCTAATCAAATGCAAGGTGACGACGGATAAACCACAATGTTAGTATCAACTGTGGACTTACACACTGGTTTTGATTTATGATTAGCGGCACCAAAGTGGCTAACCGTATCAAATGCTAAATCTTACTAGAATTTCTTCGACACGGGTGTTTATTTTAAGCACTTGTATGACTGTTTTAGTTTAGTTGGCTACATAACTGTACCAAAAAAAATAACCTATGATGGTTTGTAGTTTATGGTACCAAAAGTATTGCAAAAGTTTTGTGCCTTAAATGTAAATACGTTCACATGGTAGGCTACAACGTCTGCATGCCGTGACTAGCTTTAAATGTGACTGCTAAAGTTGGGGCAGTTTTGGCCTACAATACACTTGCCACTGCCATAACAGACCTTTAAGTACCTTAAATGATGTGCTTCATATACCATTGTTCTCATAATAACGCTAACCATCTTGACAAAATCACAGCTTTTTCAGACCAACTATAAGTGGCTACATTTGTCCTAGCTAATCAATTGTAAGGTGATGACAGATCAGCTGTATAGAAACCACAAATTCGATATAGTGTAGAGTGAAAAAACGATTAACTAAATGATGTAACAGATCGCTTTCGACGTATGATTAGCGGCACCCAAAGTCGCTAGTGAAGTGACTAGCCGTAATAAATGATACAGTTATCTATCTGACCAGAATTTGCTGGGCTAGAATTTGTATGTTTGTTTTGAGGACTCGTATGACTGTTTTTTTGGGTTTGCTACATAAGTCACCAACAAAAATACAAATTTGTATAAAGGTTTGTAGTTTCTGATAACGAAAGGTCGTCCAATTTTTACGTTTAAACAAATATGCGCTAGCTATCATTTTAACAACAGTAACTTTGTAATTAATTAACGTAGTTAATGAATAAAAGAGAACAATATTATACAATGATATAAACATGTATAAGCCGTATTCTACCACAGCAGCATTAGAGACGCTGATGCTAAGCTAAGGTTTCTGTAAACACTGAGGTCAGATCCTAGTAATTATTCATACTGTGTTAAGTATTAGTTTAATTAGGTACATTTTATTTCAACAGACCAACTCAGAACAAGCCACTGTTGTGTGACCTGGCGCACTTGAATTTCTGCCCACACACACATACACACACACACACACACACCACATCTGACATTTCTTTGTCCAGTTTACGTGCTCACGCAAGGCCGGGGCTCGTAGGCCTGCCCAGAGGATTTTTTTGTCGGATAAGCTGTTTCCGGTCTGGTGGATTACAATGTCGTCTGACACACACTGATGCAATTCTTTCCACCGATATTTGAGCATGGTGAATCAGGGTGTATACCCGGTGTTCACTTTTTTGCCTATATATGATTTAATTACTTAGATGACTTGAATCAATAGATAATTTGATAACAATGTGGCCATACATACCATAACATAATAATAACAACAACATTAAAAAAAATTTATATAATTCTAATCTTGTCAGTAAATGATAATGAGACAACGTTTGCACATTTAAGATAGCTCACAAAACAAATATACTACCAGGAAAGCAGTGTGTATAAGAAACACGTGTTTTCCTATGACGTTATGGCGCCATCTGGTGGATGATCAATGAAGTGCTACACACTGAGGGTGACCCAAAATGAACCACGTTAATCCTTTAAAGCAGGGATGTCCAATCACATCCAGAAAGGGTAGGTATGGGTGCACTGGCTTCCTAAGCAGGGATTGTGGGTTAGAGTCCCATTTGGAGTGTGTGGGTGAGCAAAGTGGCGTAGCCATGCCTATAAACCTGAGGTTGACGAATCAAAACTATTGTCTGCTACCTATGTCCATTTTTATTTGGGGCAGCTATAGGGTTGTGGTAAAGGAGCCAGCCTTGTGACTGGAAGGTCCCCGGTTCAGTTCTCTCACTGACAAGATACAACTGAAGTGCCCTTAAGCAAGACACCTAACCCCTCGCTTCTTGGTCACTGTGGATGAGGTTGTAAACACACTTGCAGGGGCAGGGGCAGTCCTGAACCGGAGCAGTTGGCTGGTTATGTGACTTGCTCAAGGGCAATTCAACTGTGTCTTGTCCTGTGCAGGGATTGAACCCGGGACCTTTCGGTCACACAAGGCCATGGCTACCCCAGTATGTTCACTACCCTTCAATAGTGTGCCGTCACTAGTTCGTGGATGGGTTAAATGCGGAGGTTGAATTCCTCTGTGTGCAAGCACAGTGGTCAATAAGTCAGTTCACTTTCAATAGACTGACTCAGATTTTCTGTTTATTTCTGTTAATTCCACACTCTTTTGGAAGCAGTCTCCAGTCTTACTCCTCCTTACTTAAAGCTTATATCAGGAATACTGTTCATCCATTTGTCATCAAATCACAAATTCCAGTGGTTTTAAACCTCCAAAGTATTTACATACATACAGACCTTCAGCTGTACATTACACTGACATGCCAAAAGTCATGGTATAGCAGTGTGTAAATTAATCACAAAGTGGCGTTACCTCAGGAGATGTCTTGGGAATGCCTATACCTGTATAACTCCTGAAGAGGTCCAGATCCTGAACCTACAAATACCACTGAGCTGTGGGTGGATATCCAGATGTTTTCCATCCACTAGTGAAGTTGATGCCACACTTTGCCTGGCTGGAGGAGGTCCTACATGATACTAGTTCCTGTCCCAGGACGTATGGCACATCAGTGTAGTACCAAAAGTTCCCCAGTAACAGCTCACCTATCAAAGTTTCAAATAGACACAAAAATCATCAAAACAAGTTACAGCATGATCCAACCCACCTATTTTCCCTTTATTTTGGCATTAATGCTGGTGACCACCATTAATTAATGATGACCACCAACAAAGACCTCTTCTAGAAACCAGTCTTGTGACAAGAAGGTTCCTGGTTCGATTCCGCACCGACAATATGTCACTGACGTGCCCTTGAGCAATGCACCAAACCCCTAATTGCCCCCAGGTGCCACTGATGGGGTTGCCCACCACTCCAGGCGTGCATGTTCACTTCCCCTTAGTCCCTGCGTTCACTGGTGTGTTTGCACAGATAGGTTAAAATGAGGAGGTCAAATTCCTTGGTCAGCGAGTCTCTTCACGTCACTTCACTTAAAACTGGGGTCTTGTGGCAGCCATTTAAGATCAGAATAATGAACCAAAAGCAGGCAAGTCCATTTAACAGCTTTCAAAAAAATTAAAGAAAATATAGGCCATGCTTCACTTATCCAAGACAGTTGACAACAATGTATGTAAATAGTATAGCATTCACAATCAAGCCTCTTTTCTTGGTTACCTGAATGTTTAATACTTATATGAACATATAAACTGATGTCTTCTATGTTGTATTCCTTGTAGACACAAGACACTATGGATCGAGGAATGTTTGCATGGCTTGCCATGAACACGCTAGCCAGTGTTCAACCTTACTCACAAGATAACACCTCGCAAATTAGCTGTGCCCTGAGGTAAGACAATTTTAGAAACAATTTATATACTGCTACCACATGACTCTTGGTATGTCAGTGTATATTAACATCACACAGAGCAGCCAGAGGCTTGTGGTTAACCTTAGGACCAGAAGGTCCCAGTTTCGAGCCCCACAACCAACAATATACAAGTGAAGTGCCATTGAGCAAGGCACCTGCTCCCTGGGACTACTCACAGCTCTGGACATGTGTGCTCACTGCCCCCTAGTGTTTACTAGTGTGTATGTTTTGTGTTCCATTTGATGGATGGGTTAAATGCGGAGGTCAATTCCACTGCACGGTTGTCAGATGAATAGTTTACCGTCACGTCACAATATTTTAGACATCATTCGTATGTGTGTATGCCTAGGACTAGGACGGAAAACTGTTTTAGTAACAGTATCTAGAGCAAACACCAATACAGGGATATTCCACTGTTGTTCAGCTTAACCTCCGAACCACTGCACCTGTAGTGTTTGTGATTCCCACAGATGAAAATGGACACGGTTCTCTTTCCTAAGCAAAGAACAGAAACTTAAATCTCACTCGCAGCTGCAGAAACCCTATTAAAAACATTTAAAAGTATGACCACGTACCACAAACATGCCATAAAACAGACAAAATCTTACCAAAGAATTCCATTTGTACTTTTATTCAACCTTTAACAATGAAGCATTACAGTACCAAAAGTGAGTCCGATTACAAACTTGGCACTGGATCCCAGGAACACTGGAAATACACAGGAATAACCCCTTGATTCTAGGGCACAGTATGATTCACACTTCATGGCAATGAAGCAAGACAATCCACCTACCTGTTCAGTTTTAGGTGCTTGGATGAAAACACCAGAGAATCCTGATGAAACCTAGCCATATGTATACATGAAGGAGGTTAGATAGACAGTATTCTGAGAAAAAAATTCTTTGTCTGGGGTGATCTCTCTCACACACACACACTATACAGAAGCTGTATATAGAAATCAATACGAGTTGTTTATTTACTACTACTACATCTCTGAAAACAGACATGCTGAATACTTTAATATTCATACTAATCATCTGTATTGATACTTGCACATCTGTCAAGGTTCAACAGTGAAACATTCATCTGTAATTAGAACAGTTCTGTATAAATGAGAGGCAGAGGGAAACAGGTGTAGCTGATTTGTAAGCATGATGTCAGGAAGCGACGCCTCGGTTCACACTACGCCCTGATGACAGTATGAAGCGGTTCTGATGCACTGAGAGACACAAGCTTAGAGTGCATAATGACAGTAGTGGACTTCCCTGTGAGGTCTTTATATTAGATAATTCAGTAATAATGTTACCGATACAATCTTACAAACACACACACACACACACACCAAACATGCAGTCAATCAATAGCAGTAGCAGCAACAGCAACAGGGTGATGATCAGTCGTTTAGACGTCTCTCCTCTTGATGATCAATGGACCCACGTTGTCTCCGGTCTGCTCGTTGTGTTTGGTGTGAGAGCCGTCACAGTAGGGGAACTGTCGAGGCATCAGAGAAACACAAAGCTGAACCTCTACTAAACATTTTCCACACATTAAAAGTAAAATACAGTTCGAAATATTTATATTTTATAAATACATTAATAAATACAGCAGTTGTTAAGGTTTATAGATTGAAATGGAGTGTAAGTGATATTTGGATGATGCTGACACTATAATGCTGTTGTGACAACTCTAATGGCAACGCAATGCGAGTCGAGTGAAACCCACAATAACCAACACGAATAACACCTGCTCGTGGTTTTTAACTGGTTAAAACAGGTTTCAGTAGAGAAACTAGGTGTTCAGTGAATGATCAACATTCACAAACAAAGTTATTTGTTAATTTACGTGAAGTATGATTAAATATAGTCATTGGTTTAAATAAATATTACGTAACATTTAAACAAACAATAATAAATATATTACATGGCTATATCGATTTCTCCATTCTGATTGGTCAATAACAGCATTACACAGTCTGATACTTCTGAATAACCGATCGTTGCTATAGACGCAGATCTGATCTGGAGGAACACGTCCAATCAGGAGCTCGAGGTTAGGCCTTGCTGGTTCGATTCCCTGTACTGACAAGATTACTGAAGTGCTCTTGAACCTTAACTACTCCTCAGGCAGCCTGGATAGGGTTGCCCACCACCCTGGACTACAGTGCTTATCGCCCCCTAGTGTGTGTTAACTAGTGTGTGTTAACTAGTGCGTGTTAACTAGTGTGTGTTAAATGTGGAGGTCAAATTCCTGTGTGTGCACGCAAAGCAACAACAAACTTGATATTTCAGTTTATTACTTAATCCTTAGGTAAAAAATAAACTAAATGTACACAGCAGCCTCTTTGTATATATACACTGAAGTAAAATACATAGGCTAATAGTGGCCCCCTGGGTATTATGGTGGGGGTTTTTTTGCTGCTAATTTTTATGTCACCCCGGTACATCTACAAACATCTCTGACAGGTGAACACTATCTGTGCCTCCTTTCTGACAACTGATCATGTCCTGCATTCATTCTTCCAGCAGGACAATGCTGGACCACACACATCTAGAGACGCCAAATTATGGTTAGAGGAACGCTCATCTGAGTTTGGGGTCTTGCCGCCATTCCCACCCAAGTCACCTGACCTTAACGTTATCGAACACATCTGAGATGCCATGCAATGGTGCTGTGGAGCACAGAAATCCTATACTTTGAAATACAGCACAACTGCGGACCGTTCTACAGGAAGTGTGGTCTTTATTCCTGCAAGCCCCATGAGGTTGAGCTGGTGTAGCAGTTTTTCTGGCACGTCAGCATACGACTATTATATTCGTCATATAAACACCTGACCACTGTTTCCACTCCTGACTCCTTCTTCATTCACACAGTATTGCACTCATTGCCCCCCCCCTTTCCCATGCACACCCACCTTCTTGGACCTCCAGCAGCGGCAGTAGACGACCTTCTTGCTGATGTCCTCGATATCGAAGCTGTGTACCACCTTGGCGTCGTCCTTGCAGATCTCCAGGTTCACCCTCCCTTTGGAGTCGCTCCGGCTGCTCAAGTACCTGGTGAGCAGGTAGGTTCCCATAGCCGCGGCCACTGCAACAGGAACCGCGATGGTCAGGTGGTCTGTAAACGTACACACCGGGAGGCCTCTCATGTCCACGCAACAAGCCAAACCTAAACTACCAAAGCTAAAGTATCGGTTTCCATATACTCTGATCAACCTTTACATTAAAACCAGAAAACCACTCACAGGTGGCATAAATAACATTGAAGTGTACTTGGCTTCATTCAAGCACAGCTTCAGAGTGGACACAGATGAACGTAAACTAAATGTAGACAAAATGTTATCAAGTAAGAAAAGATGATGTCTGGTTGATTCTTGTTGGATCCCAGAGGCATTAAACATTTTCGAGGTTTTTTAGGTAATGTGAAACATTTGCAAGGGAAGACCATTTCTTACCTTTTTTTTTTTTTTTTAACACTACGGCCTCTTAGGGACTTTGTATACACATATTTACGCACAAGATCACTAACAAATCTACATCAACTTTCATACTTACGCTGAAGTGCACGTCTGAAGTGCATACAAAGATATGCAAAATATGTAGCAACGCCACCTATGCACGTCACCAGTTTCTTGGCACTTGGATTACATGGTCAGGTTTAAATAGCATGAATGTTTTAGTTACACACAAATTCCATGCAAGTTTTTTTGCAACCAAGCATTTTATATCACTGGCAATCACTAAAGAAATATTAAATATAAATAAACATGGCGAATGCAAGCTATCAAAAAACCAAACATTAAATAAGACAAAAAGACCAGCTAGGGCTGTGCGATATGACCAAAATTTCATATCCCGTTATAGGTCCATTCATATCCTGATAACGATACATGTCACGATATAGCATGTTGTCTGTAAATTCAGTGAATAAAAAAAAAAAAATGACCACACGAAAAAAAAGGATTTCTATACCTTGAATTATACAAAATCATACATTTAAAGATATTTCAAATTTAAGTGCCGTATGGTTTGCCGCGGGAAAAAGACTCTATTAACGCCTGGATCTGTAGCTAAAAAAAACACAAAAAGTTTTATGCGCCTCCAGTTGCCGTGACGACCTTGTGAGCGTAAACTCCCGGTTTGAAATTTTTTTTTAAAAGATTAAAAAAATAGTTTTTGTTTCACTGCGATTTTATTTTGTTTTGTGAAGAAAGAAAATACATAGGATTCACTTTTACATTTTGTATTTGTTATTTCTAGCAAGGAAAACGAAAAATGACATAATTCTGTTTCTTGTATTCGGATTTTGAAGTGAATAACCGTTTGTTTTTTATTCTTACATTTCTGTTTCTCAAATATACATCAATTGACCAAAATATACAAGTACCCGGACCTGACCCTTAACATACGAGTTCCTTGTTTGTGCTTGCTGGTCTGGGTCCCTCTCCTATTCGGAATTAGTCTGTTCTTAGCCACATGCACTCCCGTACGTTTATGTGAGTGCCGCCTTAACGTGTCACCCAAACAACAAAGCGACTGCAGAAAAGTGTGTATTTTGCGACACAATGAAACAGACGATAGAGCAGATATTAAACAGATATTAAACGTAGTCATTTATCCATAATCACACGACATATTTCGTCATATCGCACAGCCCTAAGACCAGGAATTTAATTATGAATGCTACATAATGACATGCTTTATGTCTGACATGTCTCAGTCTGCATTGCTCCATATACACCCTGTGGGCCAGTCTTAGCGTCCTTAGCGTTTTGCCAGGAGGTTTCAACATTATGGCTGATCAGTGTATTATTGATGTTCATCATCGTGCAAACATGAGCAGGAAGGAAATGTTCTCAATCGTTCGTTAATGTGGCAGAAAAGACATTTGAGTTCAGTTTGGTTCATGCAAATATTTACACACAATGTTATTAAAAGATTGATAAATGAGGTCTGATGTAATTGGCATTCCCTTTATTTTAATGTTTAATCTGAACATACCTGTAGCTTTTTAAACCTAGGATCCATAGCAGGATACAGTTATGGTTTTAGTTACTTCTCTTTAAACATTGTTATTCTCTCTCCTTGATTTTAAATGTGTGCTTTCAATTTTTATGTCTTAAAAGAACTTGATGGCTGTTTTTGCTTGTCCGGTTTTAAGATGTCTTTCACAGTTCTAAATATAGATTCTCTTTGTTTTTCTCTACGGTATATGTTGGACATTTATACATCAAGATACATCATATGGATAAAAGTATTTTTATCCAGAAGCCTACAGAATCTTTTATGACATTTTTTATTCTAAATTCATGCAGCTTCTCAGTCGTGAAAATCCATGCCACGAAGCTCTCAAAGCACAGTTTTTGTGCTGATGTTAATGCCAGAGAAGGTTTGGAACTCTGCATATTAAGTGCATATTAAGTCAGCAGGTTGATGACGACTTCAACACACTATGCCCAGCACTTGGTGACCCTTATGGCGTCAAAATAGCTGTCTAGATCCTGCCCAAGCGTAAAAATAGGCCCAAAAAAGGAAATCCGCGCAGCAAAAGCAAGTTTTGTGCACCAAAAACTAAAATCCGTAACCCATAAGTGAGATTTTGTATTTGAGAATGTGTGGATTTCGTTTTTTTGGTGTGCAAAACTTTTGATCCTATTCTGACGCCATAGACCCTGTTGTGTAACTTCACATGGACTGACACTTCATAGCTGAATTGCTGCTGTTCCAAGACACTTCCACTCACAGTTGACTGTGGAATATCTAGGCGGGACAAAATTTCACTAACTGACTTGTTGTAAAGGTTGCATCTTGTTACAGAATCACACTAAAATTCACTCTTTAGGATGAACCATACTTTCACAAATGCTTGTAAGGGCAGACTAAATGGCAAGGGGCTTCATTCTATACACCTGAATGCAAAGATTACGACGGGTGTCCGAATACTTCTGTCCATATAGTGCATGTTATATGTTCATGTGTGTTTGGTAGGTTTCACAAAGAGAGTTCTTCTCCCTGTATCAAGCGTGAGTGTTTTAGACGAGTACGACTGATACGTCATCCGGTGTATAACTCTTGATCTCTTGTTTGTTTGTTTGTTTTACCTGTAGCTCGACTGATATCCGAGTGACATTACGGATCACTTTATAAGTGGGGAACTGTGAACTGAATGAATAAAAGAAAGTGAACTATTTGCTTACTGTGTTTGCACACAGAGGAATGTAAACCTCCACATTTAACCCATCCGTGCAGTGAAACACACACACCAGTAAACACTAGGGGGCAGTGAACACATTAGCCCAGAGCGGGGGGCAGCCCCAAACCACGGTGCCCCGGGAGCAGTTGGGGGAGTTAGGTGCTTTGCTCAAGGGCACCTCAGTCGTGTCTTGCCCTGGGCAGGGATCGAACCCACAACCTTCTGGTCAAGAGACCAGTTCCCTAACCACTAGGCCACGGCTGCCCCACACTGAAGGTCCCTGGTTCGATCAAGACATAACTAAAGTGCCCTTGAACAAGGCTCCTAACCCCATAACTGCTTCTTGGGCACCATGCTTTGGGACGGCTCACCGCTTCGGGCAGGTGTGTTGACTGCCTCCTAGTGTTCACTAGTGTGTGTGTGTGTGTAGGCAAACGGTTCACTTTCACTTTCACTTTACATGACTGGTTGATAGGATTGCACAGGTGAGTGTACCTGAGTAACCTGAATGGTGTTACCGGAGTACTACTCTGACACATTACTAACCAGTATAAGTGATTATACACCTCCCTGTCAGTGTTAGCTGTTTGGCTAACACTCTCTGAGCTGACTCACAGGTAACTGTATACTCTAGACGAAATTCGAGCTCACCTTTAGAGACCCTCAGTCCTGAGGTAAACGGTCTGGTTAATCCTGAAACTGCAGTCTGGAGCGACATTTTGTTTCCACTGACTGCTTCACTACAAGGTCGCGAGACTCGTTTCTTCCTGTTAAAATGTAAACTAAAGCGTCCTCGCGGAGCGGACCAATCAGATCAACGTGATGTGGTGGCGTCATCGATCCGGTATCCAATCAGCGCACAGGTGTCTGCTTTTGAATGGAAGGTAAAGGCGGGGCTTTTATATATATATACATTTATACACATACACACACACACACACACACACACACACACACACATATACGAATAACACATGAATGTATATGAATAAATAAATACATTATATAGTATACAGTATA
>JAOVVF010000010.1:2317875-2338179 GCA_028565595.1 Duopalatinus emarginatus | reverse complement strand
GTAAACCTGCAAAATCTGCAGGGGGTTGAATACTACTTGGAGGCACTGTATATATATATATATATATATATATATATGAATAAATAAATATATAAATACATTTATATACCTATATACACATTTACACACACACACATATATATATTTATATATATATATATAAATACATTTATATACCTATGTACACACACCCACACACATACATATGTGTGTGTGTGTGTATTTTGCTGGTGGCATTTGTTTGTCACTATAGTATTTGAGGTAAACTTATGTAATGAATTCTATAGTTCCTATACAAACCTAACAAAAGGATTTAAAAATATCTGCCATTAGGTATTTCTTAAAAGGGATTGAAAGGAGTCTCCAGTGTCAGTGGTTTGTAACACTCTGAGGACAAGTCTTCAGGACAGAGGGACAACAATTTCTCAGTAGCATGGCAATTTGGTTTGTATTAAGAGCGAGTTAAACATTATTTGCACTGGCTGTTGAATTTCTTTAAAGCATTTTTAGAAAAGACAAATACATGATTTTTCACCATCATCTCCCTGCTTTCCCCCCCCAAAAAAAAATTGTCACCAGGCTTTCATATTCCTTCATTATAAATGTTTTATTTGAGCTGTAATCCACAAACATACCACCATCTTCACCCATTTCATCAGCCATGAATCTTTATCCTCTTAGTGCTTTTTATAGGGATCGAAACAGGTGATAGTCACATGGGGCAAGGTCAGGACTATAGTGAGGATGCTTCAACACCTCAAAATGAAGTTGACAGTATGTATGGACAGCAGTGAATGGACATGTATGTAACTACACAACACACTTGTATATCAGTCCCATGCGTTTTGCTTGAATTTTAGGCTTCAGCTCTTCAGTAAACACTCACACAAACTGACAACACATTTAAACATGCACAGCAGTGACTGAGGAGACAGAAACCTAGTACACAATGCACTGATAAGACAGTGTGACCAACAGATGTAGTATAACTGGAGTACATGGATGGGTTAAATGCACAGTAGGCAAAAAAAGTTCACCTTCACCATTACAGTCTGAATATTTTTTAATCACCCTTGTAGTTATGGTACAAGAGATCTGTGAACTGCGGAGATATTTTACAAGATTAAATACATTTTAAACAGTGTACAATCCTACAACATGCCATACTTAAAAACTAATAAGCTGCTATTGAGGAATAAAAAGAGAAATAAAAGCCTTAAGTGATGTGCAGTTATTGGATAACGGTCAACTCTGGAGTTTTTATTTTCCAACAACAGCATGTCCACAAAAATCACCTAGACAAAAATAAAGTAATGGAAGGCTTTGTATCGGTCATTAACCGGACCAGACTGTTTCACTTTCCTGAACATATGCATCTGTTTCTGTGTAATGTTTTAATTACGTGTAAAAACTTCAAACACAAGCCAGGATCAGACTTTAGTAATCATTTTATTACACAGTTTTAATCAACACACAAAGCTCAAAGAGCCTGTCAGGAAATTAAATATACAGAAGTTTGTCTGTGAGGAGTTTGTGTCCTCTCACCCGGGGACCCAATCAAGTCTGTCTCAGCCATGTTAGCATCTAATTCGTCGAGAGCAAGGGGGGAAATAATGAAGCTAAAAATGGAACTAAGAGTTACAAGAGGGTGAGGATGGGGGGGAACCCTAAACACGTGCTTATCTAAGACTGTTTTTAAATAACCGGTCCAAAATCCTCCAGAAGTGTGAATGTATGAAGTTGCTTGTGGCTAAGGGAAGGGGTAGAGACAGTCTTGGTTATGGCAAATGGGAAAAAAAATAAAACAAAAAAATATATATATTCATAGTATTCAAGTCCTTTAGAATGATTCACAAGAGAGAGGACCCAAAAGATCTGACATTGTTCCATTAATAACCTGCTATGATCCTAAAAGAACTGCTTATAGATTTTATACAAAAAGATAGCCAGCATATACCCCTCCCTCCTCTGCCAAATGGAAAACACAAACAAAAGACGAAACCCTTTTCCTGATCCAATATACAGTTTGAAACCCAGGAAATGGAAATAAATGGGGAGGAAAAAAAAAAAAAAAAAAAAAAAAGTAAATCTCCACTACATCACAAAATGGAAAAGAGAATGGCCCTCCCTCCCCAGTGTTTAAAAACAAGGAATGCTTTTTTTCCTTTTTCTTTTTTTTTTTGAGCCGTGGACATTTAACTGCAAAAAAACAAAAACAAACAAAAAAAAACAAACAAAAATTGAACCCTAAGCAGCAGGCAAGTCACCACAGCAACGGAGACGCTAAAGCAAAGATGCCGAGCGCAGGGTGTTCGGGGAGATGATGACAGTGGGATAAGTTGAGGACGATTAATCTGGAGTTGGACTGAAAGTCTGAAAGTATGTACACCATGGCTATGAGGGGGGGTAGGGGGTTTGGGAGGTGGTAAAAGGAGGGGAATAGGGCAGGTGATCTGGTGAGGGGAAGTGTGGCTTAAAGAAAGCACTCCAATGGAAACCAACAAGATCTGTTTTTTTTTCATAATTTTTTTTTTTATCTCTTAAACTTTCAAATCTCCCCTAACCTTAAGACGGAGAGGTGTAATTTTTTTTTTGTTTTGTTTCCCGCCATGATTAGAGCTCCAAAACTACATTGCATACTTTTGTGTCCATTCCCGGGCTATTCTGTTGTACCTGGAAGAGACAGAAGAGAGAAACACAAGGATTAAAAAAATAAAAAATATCAAACCTACGCATACAGGAGCACATGAACGTCTCGTTTCCTCATAACCGAAACAAACACTTTATGTAGTTCAGATGTGTTTTAAGCTATAGGTCTCGTGGTCACGCTCAGTCAGGTTCTCTTTTCTGATAGCAACAAAAAAGAAAGTTAAAGAGCGGATAAGAAAAATCTGCTCGACAAACAGGCCAGTGAGATAAAACATAGCATGAAACGTTTCTTTCCTTTTAATGTGATGTTTCAGCAGAGTCTTGCTGTACTGGTGGTGTTTCTCTTATTGTAGGACAGACTGAAGGTTTTGCCTGGACACATACACTGATGCATATCTGTCACCGTCATGTGCAGGCACATCTTTATGCAATCGCATACGATTAAATTCCACCGCGATGTGGAAATTTACCCATTCAAATCCGCCCTCTAGATAAAAATATATATCTGCGAAGTCAATCATTTGGATGTCTGACGACTTGAATAAATCTCAGAGAAGCTGTGCGTAATTATCCTGGGTCATTATCCGGAGTATGCTGGGATTCTTAGCCGTCGCCCTAATACCCGAAACAGAGAGGCCTATATATCAATTTAAGTTTAATCGATGTTTATTGTGCCAAAGAGCCTCGTCCGCACGAAAGAACGTGACCACGATGTAATACATGCAATGACTGGGACATCGTTCGCAGCAAGACGTCCTGGAGGAACCGCCCTCAGTTAATCCGACAAGGATGTTGCTTCTACAGGAGATGTGCTAGTGCTAATAAAATGTAAATTCTCAGTTTAAAGCTTTTTCTTGATGCACATTATACTGCATCGCTGTTAAGAGATTGTGGCATCAGTCACAGGTTTATAATAAAACTGGTAGACAACCCTATACAGAATACATAGCAACACCACCTGTGCACATCACACACATCGTGTTACATTATATATTGACATTCTACACGAAGCGACAGACATCTAGAGAAGCTCCATAATAGTATAAGGTTTGTTTAGCGGCCATTCCATGGGATCCCTGGTACGTCTACAAAACGTCTCAGACGGATAAAGTGTGTGTGCCTCCTTTTTTAGGAGTAACAACTGTTCATGTCCTGCATTCATTTTGATTTATTGGAGTGGGATTGGGGCGGGGTTGGGGCAGCCCCAAACCACAGCACACAGGGAGCCGTTGGGGGCAATTAGATGCCTTGCTTAAGGACACCATAGTCCTGTCCTGACCTATGCAGGGATCAAACCCAGGACCTTCTGGTCACAATACTGGTTCCCTAATCACAAGGCCATTAGCTTCCACCACATTTGCCATTCCCACCTAGGTCAAATGTCAGAACTGTGGACCGTTTGGCAGGACGCATGATGTTTGTGGCCTATAGAGTATTTCCGCAAGCTTGTGATATGGTGTGGTTTTCCGTACAAATGCAGTTATGTAACATTTATGGAAGGAGTCTCCCGACTCGGTGCTTTGCAACAGGTAGATGCTGTAATAAGGAATGATGCACTTTGTGATGTGCTGTTATAGAAAAATAATTAACTTTGAGGTGGTAACATTAAGGTCGGCCACGTCGTACCTTACGACAGCATACCAAACTGTTAGAGTTGTAAGTGTGTAAAATGAATGCCTACTAAAGTTGCACTCAAAGGATTACTGGGGCAACAGGATCTATTATGACCACTTATTCGCACAAATATTTCTATAGTAAATAAATCTGGATCAGTCAGTGGTATCAGGACATAAAGTACACAAACTTAACTGCTATGTTTAAAAAAAAAAAAAAAAAAAAAAAAAAAAAAAAAAAGGATGCATGGTGTATATTCAAAGGGAGGATTTTGATTGTTGCCTTTAAAAGTTTTACAATCCATCACAGCTACAGCGTTATTTCTTACACACAAATATAAAGGTCATATTAGAGAAAGGGTTAAATTGTAATATAGCGATGCCCTGAGTGACTCACTTTTCCCTGTCAGTCTTGTAGATGCGGGCGATCTCGGGTACTAAGGGGTCGTCCGGATTGGGGTCACACAGCAGAGAGCAGATAGACAACAGGACTGTGGAACAAAAACACAGGAAAAGAAACAATCACACAACAGGATAATAAAGACCAACAAATTCAATATGTATTTATTTACATATGGCCTTCAATGGTTCTCCTATTTTTTTCCTCCTAACTCTACTTTGTAATGATCTAGAAGCATTTTTATTTAGCTGCCTTCGGTCTCAAGGCCCAGACATTTTGAGAGCCTGTGTGACCTCACTGTACCAGTAATACACCCCCGCCATGCAAACAGTTATTTTTACATGAGGTTTACTGGTTCAGAAGGATCTCGTTTTATCTTTACCGAAGTGTCAATCTGCTTGACTGGAAATTCATATTCTAGTTCAAAAGGCCAAACAGCTTTCACAAGGCCGAAAACTCTGTGGGGTGCTGTGGTATCTGGCACCAACAGATCCTTCAGTGGACCTTCGGTGGGATGGTACCACACAGACTAGCCTTGAGTGTGCATGACCCTTATTTTGGTTTGCCAGTTGTCCTTTCATGGACCTTGGACCACACCTATTTAAAGATACGCTGACCAAGTAGTCTAACCATCACAATTTGGCTCATCAGAGTTGCTCAGACCCCTATTGCATGCCCAATTTTCCTGCCACCAACACATCAACTTTATTTCATACCTTGACAGGTGTCACTATGAGAGAATTAATTTTATTCACTGTTATGGCTGATTGAGTGATGTGAGGAGATGCGAACAACTGAGTGGACAAAATACATACAATTAAGTGTTATTTTAATACTATACACACAAGTAAACATAGTTTTGTTTTGTTTTTTTTATAAGGAGTTACAGTAATACAGAAAGGGTATTTCCAGGAAAGTATTGCCTACGCAGCGCTTTTTATAGTTCCTTGTGTCAGGTATGACCTTTGCCCCATATGCCAAACCCTATTCCCCATCAGGAAACCAGCAGCATTTTCACCAAAGCATTAGCAAGATAACGTTTAATACAAGAAACACATCCTACTGAACCAATGAGGGCCAGTTTTACACAGCGATGTCCCCGAAAGTCAGTGTGTGTGTGTGCGCGCCTGTTTAAAGGTGTGTTTACAGTTACATTGGGAGAGACCAGGTCCATAAAGCACAGCTAGAGTTTCCTGATATTGATCTAATTATGTAATGTGCCTGACGTGTAATGGACCCAGGTCCGTCTGTGAGGTGACTGGACATTGTTTAGCTCCTTCACACCATGTGTCTTTTTTCTGTCTTCAAAAGCAGTTCCTTTGCCTCATAGCAGTTTGCCTGCATATTCAAGCTCGGTGTCTAAGTTGTATAGGGGTTTTATTTGCTTTGGAAGCGAACATGCAAACTGATGATTGTAACTCCAATTCGATAACCTGAATTGCGTCCATAAACCAAGAAACCCGGAATTAAAGAACAATACAACAGTTCGCTCTGGTCCACTTATTTGCTTGAACAAGTCATATCAGGACATTCCGGTATGCACGTCACCCTCTGTTTATCTCTGTTGACTGCATTAAACTCACGTTATATTAAATTTGGTACATTTAAAGCCATTACTACACTCACTGTGGGGTGGGCTGACAGCCAGGCTGTGCGCTTCCATAGAAACACTCAGACAATGCTCTGTCTTAATATTACAACTTAATATTTACCTAACCTGTGTCTGAAATGGAACTCGCACTGGGTGAGCTGTACCCTTCCTTAGCATGTTTGACCCAAAAAGTCTGGTTCATTTGACTAGTGTGATCACCATACTGCGCCCAGCCCTGCTTAAAAAAGTGCGCTCAGGTGCGGTTTAGCCAGAAGATATGCCTTTAGTGTGATCGTTAATCATGCCTAAGCATGGAAGTCAATTATGCGACTTTTCCATTAAACAAAACTACGCTTGCATGTGCAGCACGAGGAGCTGAAAATCGCAGGGTTGCATAAATAATAAACGAGGAAGCTGTGTCAGTGTGCCCTAAGTGGCTCCAAAAAAAAACCAAACAGAGTAATACAACCAAAAAGACCACTGTGCCTCGCAAACACACCTTCATCAAACAAAAGTCGCACGAAACACGAAAGCGCGCTCAGGTCCATAATGTTTAAACTCACTGAGCGCAGACAGGCAGATGGAGAGCAGGAAGATGGTTTAAACAGGCGTAGGCTACCACACATTAAAAGGACACCCTTGCTTGATATACCGATACCACAGCGTGGTTGAATTCTTAAATCTGATAGGTCAAAATGTGTTCCGCGATCACTGTAGTGTATCCGTAGTGTAACATGACGCACTCACTTTAACATGTTATCGGTTTTATAGTCGCGCACAGACTTGTACGATGCTCAATGCCACATGACCCACGTTTGTGGATTAACTAATCGAAGTGTATTATTGTTCACATGGTGATTTTTTTTTTTTTTTGGCCATTTAGAAGACACCCTTATCCAGAGTGACTTACAGTTAATATTATTACAAATAGGCCAACGTAGTGTTAGGGGTCTTGCCCAAGGACCCTTAATGGTGTGACACAGACTGGCTGCCCAGACCGGGAATCGAACCTGGGTCTCTCACATGGGAGCCAAAGTATAAGCTGCAGTTTGGGCTTGAGAGAGACTGTTTATCCAGTCATAACAGGAACTAACCTCTCATTGAACATTAAACCCAACTATACATTTGTGACACACAAGTTAAACATTGTAATTACTGTCAAATCGTATGCAAAAATAATGCACTGCACTTTGTGTCATGCTGCATCACACCACCCTGGTATGTGTGTGTGGTTGTGCCTGTTACAATATTTTTTTTTTTACTATATTTATATTAATAGAACAGTTGCATAAAAGCAATTAAACTCATGCTGATATTCGAAACTCACGCTTGCTTGTGCTGATACTATTTTACTGAATAAATTTTCTATTGCTATATGGGTGAGGGGGACCCAAACTTCAACAAAAAGCCAAACGGTTACTGAGTAAAAGCCTACGAGAAGCCCGTTATAGATAAATTAATAAATAAAAAATAAAAAAAGTGGTAGCATTTCGAGGTCATTTACTGCGTGTACCTTTGGAGATGGTGAGTGCAGGGGACCACTGAGACCGCAGGATATCCAGACAGATGCTGCCATTGCTGTTGATATTTGGGTGGTAAATTCTTGTGGTGAACGCAACCTAAAAGGAGCATCAGGAAACAAAAGCCACACGAGATTAGTAAACAAATACAATGTATTACACTCACAGCACCATTCATGATAGGATATTAATAGCCATCAGCTAAAATCTAACGTCATAATACAGACACGAGCTAAAGCTTTGCTCTGCGACTGAATGTGTGTTAAAGGAAGCTGCCTGGTGTGACGCAGGCACGTCATGTTTCCTGGAACGGAAAGTGAAACGGAACATCGCGCGCTTGTTTGTTAGTTATAAAGCAACTCGTTTGAATGAGGATATGTTGAAAACCATTTCCTCATACCGTCATCACAGAGACTATTCAGTAGCCAACGGCGCTCAGAAGAGCAGGCGCTTTTCAGAAAAGCAGACAGAAACTGACCTTTGGAGGTTTGAAGGGGTAATCTGTGGGGAAGTGAATGGTCAAGAAGAACACGCCACCCTGATAAGGACTGTCGTTCTGTAGGAGGGGGAAAAAAACAAAACAAATGGAAATATACGCGTGTGTGTACAAGTGATAGTTGTGTAATAAGAGTCCTGTAATGCAGAAAAAGAATGAGTTATACTTACTGGTCCCATTATTGTGGCCTGCCAGTGAAACACTGCAATACACAAAAGCAAGGACGTGAACTTAAATACGAAACAAGGTGTTTATTCAAACATTTTTTCTCATAATTGACGAAACAGTATATGCAAAAACATCAGAACTGGGGGAGAATGTGGTGCTGAGACCAAACTTAAAAGCTAAGAATCCATCAGAAACCTAACGAAAATCACCCATGTCAGAGTCGTACCTTTTTCACAATAATGCAATCATAAGTCCAAAGCCTGGCTTATACTACATGATAAACTCTAAGCAGATTAAGAAGTTTGAGCCTCTTACACTTCATGGCAAATACATAAATGTCCATTGCACATACAGTGACTAGGGAATACACAACTTCATGTTCGCTAGAAGATGCAGAGAAATTGAAGAAATTTCAACAATTTGCTGTTATTCTTCACGCCACCGTTTGCGCTGACCCAAAATGAACGAAACGAAAATGAAAGGTGAAGTGCCTCTGGGTGAGATTATGGGCGGAAAGACGGAGTAAATTCTTGGCATTCATATTAAACAGGCACTCGGGCTCCTGCCACAACTCAACTAACTGGTCCTCAAATCAGAGCAGTCCAATGCTTTTGCTTTGTTTTGCAATGAAAAGTTTTTCTTTAACTGCTTCCTGTGTTTACTTTTCGTTAAAAGCTCCATTATCATTTGGCTATCAACAAGACCTGATCAAATTGATTAGTCAAGTACAGTATAGTATACACTAAACTATGCTCAGAGTCAAACAACAAAAATAAAAAAAGGATGATATTCTGTCTGGTCTGAACCACAATAGAGAGGCTAACAATCCAAGCGTGCATCCATCACACGCGACTCAATTCTCTCTCCAACTGTCAACTTTGACTGATATTAAAAGAAAAAGTCAAGACTGAGACATGGATGAAGCTCCAAGCACTTTAGGATATCAGGATTATATCCTGATAAACCTGGATTTACACGTTTATATGGCGTTTGTGAAGAGGCCGAATGTGCTGTGTTGTGATGGACCCCAGTAGACCTTGATAGTGTGTAGAAAGAAGAGATGAGGGCAGCCTTCTCCCTCTGCAACCAGACACCCTTAAAGGAGCTGGATGATGAACTTTCCTACTAACCCTGTGTGGAAAATGTCCCACGTGATTTCTTTAGAGTCCTAAACTCAAACCCAAAATGTTCCCTAATGTCAGCTTTCAAATTAAAAAATAAATAAATAACAAAACGCACAAAAAAACCCTGACTTCTTGCTCCAAGTATTTTCTTACTATAAGCCTCTACTCTCTCTCTCTACCTCTCTGAATGAACACAGCTTCAAGGAGTTTCCAGGAATGATCCTCAAAAGGTGCATTAGGTAAGACAAATCCTGTTTCTCAGGATCGGATCTCTAATAGCAGAGTAAGTGGGTTTGATATTTTTGGCTATGGGTTTCTTAAAAAACCAACATCATGCCCACTAGGGGTGCTGAAAAAAAAAATTGATTCTTTAAAGGATCATGATTCCTAGTCGTGGCGAGTTTGAATCGATTTAAAATGCCTAAAAAAAAATCGATTTTAAATTGCGTTTAAGTTTTATTTTTCTCGGCCATCGTAGATGAAGGCCGTTTAGGCCACCGTACAGCAAGCTAGTTAGGCCAGCTCCCATGCTAGCAGACTCCATTCCAACAAAATTATACAAAATATAAATGCAGTAATGCAGTATGATTTAAAGTGTGTTTCATTTTCAGGTAAAGTTAATGCACTGTGGTAGACATAGCCATGTTTATTTTTGTATTAATATATTTTGAGTTAGTTGCTCGTTGATATTTATTTAAAAAGATTGGACACAGTAAGGAATCTAAAAGTATTGCTTTAAATAAATTTTCTATTTTTTTACGTTGTCTTCATCTCGTCAACCACGTAATTAAACAAAATGTATAAACCACGTAAATAGGAAAATCGTTCCCGAATCGAAAATTGATTCTGAATCAAATCGCCAGATACAGAGATTTGCAACCATGATACTCCACCCATGATTCTGACACTCCACACCCAGGACATACAGTGGCATGTAAAGAGAGTGGCTGTGTCCTGAACAGCATACTTATATTTAAACAGTACATAAACGATGAAATGAGAAACGATGCAGGGCGCACTGCTCGATCAGTAAAGCACTAGGCTCTTTTAGTACACAAATGCGCAGCAAATTAAGCTGATCACGTTAAAATTAGCGCCAAAAAAAAACATAAAAAAAAACAAAGAGTCCCCCTGCTGTCCACATTTTTTTTCCACTTTAGCTTCAAACGCCTCTGTAGCCCCAGTAGAATTATGGGCTAGATTATCGGACCACATTATGCGGTGTCCGCATACTTCAAAATGTCTCGGATTAGGACAAACTGTGCTTGTGTACTACTTTTGCATACTGTTGTGTACGGAAGTATGTGATCCCAGATGCACTCACTGTCTATGAAAACGACTGGAGCAGTATTCAAACAAGTTAACGCTACAGCACCAAAATGCATAAATAAACAAATAAAACTTAAACAGGTTTTTCCTCAGCCACTGGATACACGTGTGCCACAGTGTGAAACATTATTTTGATCACATATTACATCTCTTACAATGTTTATATGTCATGGGAACAATTTCGAGTGTGCAGGATGGTTAAGACGTACATGACGCTTAACTATTAAGGAAATCGGACAATGAGATTAGAGACGGGGCTATAAAGAGGGACGAATTGATAAGCAGCACATATGGCATGTGTAGTGCACAGACTAGCGACAGGTGCTGAAGTCTTACCACATAAAGAACAAACAGTACCTTTAATATCCCCCAAACCATTTCCTACCAGCATATTCACCTCTGAGTAGTTAACTGACGGGTACTTACTGTCATCCCCTACTGGTCCTGCTGAGCACTGGGCAGGGGGGTCACGGCCCAAATCGTGCAGCTCCTGTAACACACAAACACATATGCTTTTAATTCACTAGTTCATACATAATGCAAATAAGGTAGGGAAAACAAACACCTGTGAACCCAACATTAGAACGAAAATTGAAAGTTAATCTTCAACATGTCTCGAAGATTACACAATGTCACAATAACAGATGCATGGTTTCTTTTTAACCTTGTCCGTGGAAAAACAAGGTTAAAGAAAAAGGACCATCTCGGACATTCATCACACCATTTAACAATACAACCTGGAAGACACCATTTAGGAGTTGTATTATGATGTAAATGAACGATTTATCTTAGACACGAGGACACTCCAGATGTGCTAATGAACCTCAGATCACACGCAATGTAACCCAAATCCTACGTTTAACAAGAAAACATTTGGTAACCATTACTATTTTCTTGTAATCTGGTTTTAATTTTAGAGTGACTGCACACCATACAAAAAAACCCAAACCACCAATAACTTTTAATAATTATTAAAAAGGGCATAAAAATTGATTTATAACATCTACAAAAAAAAACTTTTTCAAGTTATTAAAGTTATGAAAATGTACCACTTCTGCTGTAAAGCACACAGTATTACAAATCCATTTGAACCTCAGTGGGTGTATCAGACCCCGACAGCTTCCTCAGTCTGCTGAACTCCTCAAACAGATGAATTTTAACGATAAAAGAAATGAAAATGAAACTAGCTCTACCGCTTACTAAACACTCTTCATGTGATCTAATAGACTCCAGTAAAACTAATCTGACTTGGGATACCTCATAGGTGGACCTTGGATTTGTTACCATGTGTATAAGGGACGTGTCTATCAGAGCTGTTCAACAGAAGGATACATTTACACAGCCATCAATTATGTACACGACTTTAACATGTTACAAGCATTATGACATTCTTTAAAAAAACTGTAAAAACGATGGTAATAGGCAGGGTTAGGCGAAAACTAAAAGTGCTGAAAATTACTGTTGAACGTACATTTGAAATTCTTTTAGCTGGAAATTAGTGGATTTGACATGTAATAGGTTTTAGTGTGAACCTTCAGATAAACTGTCAGTATACGAGCAAACCTGTGTGTAATGTGTATTAACACCACCATTTGCAAAAACAGCTCTGACCTGTTGAACAACTGACTCCACAACACCTCTGTAGGTGTTCTGCGGTATCTTCAATAGGATTGGCGCAGCTTGGCCTTCACATCCTGTGCACAAGTAAGACTTGGACTCATGATTCTGTCACCGGTTCGCTGGTTTGTCGTCTCTTGGCCCACTTTAGTTAGGTTCTGACCACTGTATCATGGGAACACTCCATGGGTCTGCTGTTTTGGAGATGCTCCGAAGCATGGAGCGTTTCCAAACCAGCAGGTCGTGTGGGGTGTCCCAGTATACAGCAGTTAATTCCTACAAAAGCGGTCCAAAGAAGGACAAACGGTGAATCAGTAACAGGGTCATGGACACCTGAAGGCTCATTCATATGGGCTATGGGTAGCCCATCTGGTCCGATTCCATAAAAGATCCACAGAAGTATCTGTTGCCAATAGCTTGACCTTCAAGGGTCTTGTGGAGTCCATGTTTCAACGGGTCAGAGGTGTTTTAGTAGGTGGTGTTGATATTATGGCTTAACAGTATGTATACATAACATAATCAGTTTATCATGTACCATAGAAACGTCTTGATCTGTTGTGATGATATTTAGGTCACATCACCCACCCACCCCTTAGTTTACATGCCGAAATGAAGTGAACACCACAAGGCAGGAAGGCAGGTGTGAAAGCAGCCTTCGTTTTAACATGCATCACATCTGAGACACGAGGCACCAATACATAGCAGTTTTATTCTATAAAAGAAAAGAAAAGGAAAAAAAAAAAAAGTTATGCCTGAGTTCAACCATCAAAAAGTTCAACAGAAACATGATCAATTGTGTTTTCAACATGCAGACGTTTTAAACAGTATCATTAAACGTGCTATCGTGGTGTCCTGTTTTATGGTGCCTAAATGTGCACGCTAACATGATTCTGATGTGCAGGGCCTCATACGCGTCTCGTCAAGCAAAACCACTTCTCATAAATGAGCTCAATGAAAGAATCTTAAACAAATTGGGTGCTTGAGCTGTTTAAGGAAACTGTATAAACAAATCAGGTTCATTTCTGACCTTCAGTGTTGTTTTTAAGAATACAGGATACCTCAGTGTCTCAAAATGGGGTCTATATATTTATTAGTTACAGTGCTCAAGGTCACGACCGTCCATGACCAAAGTTACTGAATAGGAGTCAAAGGACATCTGGAAAGTTTGTCTGATTTTGAATTGTTTATAATAAACAGTAGAAAGAGCTACTGATATCTAACCTCATGTCACACTTTATAAACTCCTAGTTAATTCTTCATCTGACTGATTACCTGAAGTCAGTAGGGCTTAATCCAATCCTCAATAACTTAAAAACTAACAGTAAGACTAATAACTAATAAAACTAAAAAAACTTTAAACAGACAATCTACATTTTAACAATAAAACGTTTACATCATCGAATAATAAGTTTATGCTATAGTGAGCAGTAAAATTATTTTACAGTTAAAGGTGTTCCTGGGGGTAAAAACTTTTGACAAGCATTTGTCTACATGGTGCTACCATGCCAGCCGATGGTGACCTTTATACTTGAAAACTGCAGTATGGTTTTTCCTGCCGGTAATTCTGTAATACATATAATACAGGTCAATGTAACGATATCAAGCAAACCAAAATGGGGACAACTGACTGCATTTAACTACAGGTTGTCTTTCGAATCTTCAAACACACCACAAAATGGGAAGGAAAAAAAAACACAGCGACTAAGAGAAACCATAATGCACAAAGGGCAACATCTGAGATATAAAAGGTATCAAGTACGACTGGACTGCTCCATCTGTTTTTTTTTTTTTTAAATGGTAAATACGTTTACATCTATACCAGTCATTGATTATGCAAATCCTATGCAGTTTTTTTTTTTTATGAAAAAAAAATTGCAAACGTTATAACTAACTAGACTGGATTTCACAACCACCTCCATCATCAGTTAAAAAAACCCAAAACCATACAGATAACATCAGTATCCACGGCACTGAAAGGCTACTGTTGTACACGTATTACACTGCCATGTCACCTGATGAACCCCAAACTTGTTTCTAATCCGGTTCTAGTTCTTTATTTTTTATTATCTGCATTATTATTTATTGGAGTGTGGTTATAACTATGACCACTTGTAGGTCCTGTCTGTGTGTTTTATGCTAAACAGAAAGTACAGAGTACCCTTTTGTCCAATGCAGCATTCTGAATTGACCCCGGAAGTGAAAGACTAGATAAGAGTCCAGGTGGTGGAAAAATCTTGATTGGTGAATATGATCTTTTTGTATACTTGAAGAGTTTGACTCCACCGACTTGAGCAGTAATACCATGAGGTTAGAAATGTTTCAAGTGTGACGGCGGAAATATCAGAAAATAAAAAGCTTCAAGCGTTCAAACGCACCAGATATTACAGCGCTTACGCTTGTAAAAGGAGCCTGTAGTCAGTCAGAAGGTCCAGTGATTTTAGCACTGTGTTTAATAACGCGTCTCTGGGTGTAAAGCCATTTTGTCCACACAGTGCTGATACTGCTGTATTTTTATCATCAGGCATTACTGATGTAGTACATACACAGCATCACAATACTTCAGAACATTACTAGGACACACACAATGGGGTCGCAATATATAACTTACCTAACAAACCACCCTCAAAACAGGAGTACTAATGATATCTTGGAAAGGTGTAATGCGATAGTTTATCATGATTAGTGCTACACTTGGGCGGTATGTATTCCTGAAATTCCACTGAGGTACATGAATAAATAAATAAATAAATAAATAAATAAAGTAAAGGATGTGCTGCTGGCGATAAAAGTCATTGTAACGTGTGTGACATTGTCTAACCTACACTGCTGTGTCTAATACTCAGCCTACTTACACAAGTCTTTCTATGTTTAAATAATTACAACACAGAGAATAAAAATAAAGAGACACACACATCTAGCCATATACCGCTATCTGGATAGTGCCCTTCTGCCACAGATTCAGCATAGAATACTGGAGGGCTCAATGATGACATGGCGGATACAGACAGACAGTGGGTTGGTGTGCAGGCGGTGGCAGACTGGGAGCTGAATAAAATCTTGTAACTGAAGTCACGCTACCTTCATGAATTCATCAATCTCGTCGGATTTAATTGATTAGCTAGGAGAACCGACGGCGCCGCAAACGCCGGGTTCACAGGGTCACAAACTCCTTGTCGAGGAGAAAGAAAGCTCACCCTCAATTTATCTCAACGCCACTCCCTTGTTGTCGGAGATAACACAATACCCAGTAGACTGCCCTCTGGTGACACCGGTGTGTACTACAACACAACGATTTGATTGTCAGATCGGATTTAATAGGAGTAAGTGAACTACTCTTTTGACCACCAGTGGAATTGACCTCCGCACTTCACTTCTGTGCGCACGCACACAAGTGGGCAGTGTACACACATGCCCAGAATGGTGGACAGCCCCTGTCTGCAGCACCCAGGAAGCAGTTGGGGGATCAGTGCCTTGCTCATGGGCACTTCAGTCAAGTCTTGTTGGTTGTGGGGATAACAGCGGGGACCTTCTGGTTCCAAGGGTGAATTTCTTAACAACAAATTAACCTTTACAATTTCTAAACAACCTGGTAATACCGAGATGCCATCCAATGATAGATACTACACTGATCAGGCTAACAATAACAAAAAAAAAAAAAAAAAAAAAAAGGACTTGTGTACTACACGGGTGGGTTTGTGGACCTGACAGCAGGTGTAAACTTTACAGTTAGACAAGGAAAAGGAGATCTAGGATTTTCTTCCTTCATATACACCTAGTGACACTGAAAGAGACAGAAGAAAAGTTAGAAGAGAAGAACTCCAGGGAAATTAAATGTAGGCTCAGATATCAAGGAGTTCACAGGGTTGTAGGGTGAAGTTACTGTAGAGAGAGATAGACAAAAAGAAATATAGAAATTGATAGTGAAATAGGTAGAGAGAGAGATGTAGGTAACAGGCTGAATTCAGGGTGTGAAGGTGAATATTTGATAGACAGGTAGAGACAGAAAGAAAGAGAGTAGCAGGGCGAATTGAGGGTGCAAAGGATATTTGGTAGAGAGGGCGAGGGGGGGAGAGAGAGAGAGAAGTGAGTAACAGGATAAATTCAGGGTGTGGGGGTGAACATTAGACAAATAGATGAAGAGATGTAACAGGTTGAATTGAAGGTGTGAAGGTGAATATTAGATATAATGCGAGACAGACAGACAGACAGACAGTCAGACGTGTGAGTAACAGGTTGAACTGAGGCTGTGAAGGTGAATATTTAATAGAGCTAGACAGATATATGAGTAACAAGTTGAACTGGGTTGTGAAGGTGAATATTACATATAGACAAACAGGCAGATACGCGAGTACCAGGTTGAATTTAGGGTGTGAAGGTGAATATTTGGGATGTGACTAAGCCCCTATAAACCGCGTTGCGTGTTCACAACTCGGCACGTTAGCATTGAAGACTTAGCCCGGGTGCCAAAACTTAATCACACGCCGCTCCTTCTCGGTGAACCTCTCCTCATTACGGCTCGTTATGCCATACAGAAACCCAATGTAATCACTAGGTCTCGCGCTGACGCCTTGTAAACCAGTCAGTTAGTCGGTTAGCTAGTAGCTGCTAAATTCCTGCTTCGTTAGCAAGAAAAAACTAGCCGCCTAGCTATCTAGCTAACTATCTAACTATCCTCACATAGCGCATCTCCTAGCAACGGAAACGGAACATCCGTGTGTTATAGCGTGAGGTTTTTATTCGCGAGGTTCGGTTTTATAACCGTAAGCAACTTTAAAGCGGGCCCAAGTCACCTAAGCTAAGCTATGCTAAAGAAAGCTAGCTAGTTAGCTTAGCTTAGCTTAGCTAAACCACAGAAGTCGTACCGGCTAGTTCGGCTTTGTAGCTGTCTTTCTGTGTGTATATGTGGTAGAAATAAACAATACGTCGTCAATTTCGTCTCAGGAAATGTTACGCTATGGTTCTAATCATTATATTAGTAATTATTATTAGCTGTGTGATTAGCTTAGACGACACTTAAGCTAGCGAACATTACATTACATTACAACACGATGCGTTAGAGCTAAACTAGCCGAGGCTATAGATTTGCGGCCCGAAATGTTGGTAACAGGCGCCTGTTTAAACATTTGTGTTGATAAAAATGTGAGTAAAGTAGTCAGATGTGATAAAGACACGCTGTAAATGAATGTGGATGGATGAGAAAGTCGAAGTGCGAAACGGAGGCCTCACTTCCTTCCTTCCCCTTACCTTATGAATTCTCTTCAGTGCCATTGTTGTGCTGCTGTCAGTGAAAAAGCGCACTCGGTTTTATTTCTTCGCAATTTTATCAACTCTCTACTCGATCCAGCGCCGACCAACACCAGGACAAAATGGAGGCTTCTACCAAATGTTCTCAGAGATGACCGAACCCCGTCGATGATGCTTTCTTCCTTATTTTAGGACGCGAAACTGAAAGGTAGTACAGCAGCACTCAGACTGACTGAGCGAGAGAGAGAGAGGCTCAAACGCTTCTTCCTCCTGCAGCGGCCGCCGCGACCGAATCACGCACATTACAGGCGCTCAAATGACGACTCCTCCGCCTACGCCCAGCTCAAATTAGAGTCGTGTCAATCCTCTAGGGCACCACGTAGGGCGCACTAATGCGCTGTGTCACGCCCTAGATAGTGCGCGTGTATAGGGAGGTTAGGGGGTGTTTGAGAGGCAAGCAGTGCTTAGATAACTTGGCTGCTGGAGCAATTTGCGCAACTAGCTCGAGCCGAGATCCAAAATGGTGGATTGTGCTCTTGGATTACGTTGGAAAAGTGCTTACGCTTTGAGCCAAAATGGCGTTCATGCGCTTTCGTTAGTTCACCGTTTATTCGACGGAGGGCAATTTAGGTTTGGTGTAGAAATACAATTTATGAGACAGGGACATTGTGAGTGGTTTACAGTTATTTTTATTTGTTTTTATATATAAATATTCATAACTAAACATTTTAACAACGATCTTCCGGCTTCCGGATTTTCGCAGTTTCACGAAAACACCTCTGTGGAGAAGTTGAGCCAAGGCGGAGGGATACTGTGCGTTTGCAGTATCGCGATACAAAACGAGAATCTCGCCAGGATAGATAGTTGATTGCAACACTTGCATGGCTGAGCTTCGTTCCTCCATCCAGTTAAGATGTCCTTAATGCACATCAGACAGGGTGTGTTATCAGATCTGGGTTCATCAGGCATTACATCAACACCCCCGGTATTAAAAGAAATACCCCGTCGGTGTCAGAAAGGCTCAATTACAGGAATAAATTACATTTTTATTACTAGTACAAACTAGAGCCCAACAATACGTTTACATGAAGTGACATGAATCACTCATTGACCACTGTGCTTGCACACTCTCCTCGTTTAACCCATCCGTGCAGTGAAACACACTAGTAAATGCACACACTAGGAGTAGTGAACATGTGCCCAGAGCAATGGGAAACCCCATCTCTGGTGCCCAGGGAGTCGTTGGGGGTTAGGTGCCCTGTACCGGGGCACTTCAGTCGAGTCATGACGGGGGTTGTGGGGATTAAACTGGGGACCTTATTCTCCCAAATATGGTTCCTTAACCACAAGCTATCATACCTTCTTGATTTCTAAGCATCCGGTAATACCGTGACCCCGCCTAAATATATTTATACTATACTGATATATCAAGCCAACTGGAACATCAGGAACGCACACAGTAAGGGGAAGTGCCGGGATAACAGACAATAACAGACGTGATGGGAGCAGTGTGAACCCCATCAATGGTACCTGGAGGAGGAGTTGGGAGTTAGGTGCCTTGCTCAAGGGCACTTTAGTCACATCTTGTTGGTGCAGGAATCTAACCAGGGACCTTCTGATTACAAGGCTGGTTCCTTAACCACAAACCTACAGCTGCCCCAGATCAGTATATCACAGTACAGATCCTCTGTGCAAAGCCCAGCTATGCTTCTGTTTTATATAATCTCAAATTAAATCATTCAGATTGAGCTGGTTATGTGACTAAATGGATAAGGTGTGTATTATATGTCATCATCAGTAATTATAATAGCTTGCATTGCAGTGTCTGTGTTTAACGATTGCTGCTATATTCGGATCTCTGAGAGCACTTAATAAAAAGAAAAAAATCATATTACTGTAGTGTTGCAGGTATTACTGACCAAATCCCTTAGCATTAGGAACTACAGCATAACTGTGGGGCAGCCCTGGAACCAGATGGCCCCTGGTTCGACCCCCTCAACCCTAAAGACTCGACTGAAGTGCCCTTGAGCTAGGCAACTAACCCCAACTGCTCCCCAGGTGATACAGATAGGGGCATGTGTGCTCACTGCCCCCTAGTGTTTTAGTGCACGGATGTGTTAAATGTGATCAATTACACTGCACAGTGATCAGAAGAGTAGTTCACTAACTATGAAGCCAATACAGTACAGCACATTCCCAAATAATAATAATGCTTGATATCAATGTCAGATATGATACTATAATATAATAAAGAATTCTATAATATAATAAAGTTGTACACATGTCATATTTCTATCTGTTAGAATTAAAACATACTTTATGATCAAGTCATTATTCATTAGTAGGCAAGGCTGCATATAGTTATGTATAATTATTCAATTATGTGTAATTATGTTGAAAGACACATTTACAGTTGTGTAATAGAAGAAAAAAATTCTGTACAAGTTCTGTATTATAGATAGATAGATAGATAGATAGATAGATAGATAGACAGACAGATAGATAGATAGATAGATAGATAGACAGATAGATAGATAGATAGATAGATAGATA
>JAOVVF010000010.1:2240981-2252804 GCA_028565595.1 Duopalatinus emarginatus | reverse complement strand
GTGGGTGGAGTGTTATAGAAAAAGTGGGTGGAGTGTTATAGGAAGAGTGGGTGGAGTGTATTAGAAAGAGTGGGTGGAGTGTTATAGAAAGAGTGGGTGAAGTTTTAAATAAAGAGTGGGTGGAGCGTGATAGAAAGAGTGGGTGGGGTTTAGAGAAAGAGTAGGTGGAGTGTGATAGAAAGAGTGGGTGGGGGTATAATAGAGTGTGTGTGTGTGTATGTGTGTGTGTGTGTGTGTGTGTGTGTGAGTGTGTGAGTGTGTGACATGTTGAAACAGTGTTGAAACAAAGCCATAATTATTTTTTTTACATATTCTTTGTCTTTTCCTCTCTCACTCTTGCTGTCTCATTCTGTTTACTACTCTTTTTTTCTCCATCTGCCTTCATTTCTGTTTTATTTTTTTCTCTCTCTCCTACCCTCTCTCTCCTACCCTCTCCCCTCCTACCCTCTCTCCTCTCCTTCTCTCTCCTCTCCTTCCCTCTCCCCTCTCCTACCCTCTCTCCTCTCCTTCTCTCTCCTCTCCTTCCCTCTCCCCTCTCCTACCCTCTCCTCTCCTACCCTCTCTCCTCTCCTTCCCTCTCCCCTCTCCTACCCTCTCTCCTCTCCTACCCCCTCTCTTCTCCTACCCTCTCTCCTCTCCTTCCCTCTCTCCTCTCCTACCCTCTCTCCTCTCCTACCCTCTCTCCTCTCCTTCCCTCTCTCCTCTCTTCTCTCATCTTTATTTACGTTCCTTTCTTTTCTTCCTGATTCTCTCGTTTCCCTTGATTATTTCTTCCTACTCCTCCTCCCACTCTCTGTCTATCCCTTCCTCTCTCCAGCCATCCGTGGTTTCTCCCCTCAGCATAAGATCAGCAGTTTTGAGGAGGCGAAGGGTCTGGATCGGATAAACGAGCGTATGCCGCCACGCCGCGACGTCCTCAACAGCGTGGGTCTGTCTATGGGCCGCATGAACATGGCTGAGTCCAACGGCACCGACGACAACAGCAACCTTCAGTGACTTCTCATCTTCACCCTCCTCCTCCTCCTCTTCATCCCTGTCTGTGCTCTCGCTGTCCTTCACTCTGTCCCTTCTTTCCGTCCATCTGCATCGCTGCTCTTTTTCTTTCTCCCTCTCCACAGTGGACGACCCTCACCCTATGGACCCTCACCCTATGGATTATTTGCCTTTGAGATGGAGGATGTAAACAGCTGGTGATGCCAGGAGGATGTCCTGAAGATATTGCTGGAGGAAGTCCTGGAGAAAGTCATGAAGATATTGCTGGAGGAAGTCCTGGAGGAAATCCTGGAGATATTAGTGGAGGAAGTACTGAAGGAAGTCCAGGAGATATTGCTAGAGGAAGTGCTACAGATACTGCTGGGAGAAGTTCGGGAAAAAAGTCCTCAGTCTAATGAGGTGGAGGAGAGAGACGAGTATAAAGACAAGGAGAGAGACGAGTGTGTGTGGGTTGTATAATGACATATTAACCGCAAACTGATAATAGGATGTTGGAGCGCTGTTTTCTTGGATACGTTTGTCTGCTTGTCTGTGTGTGTGTGTGTGTGTGTGTGTGTGTGTGTGTGTGTGTGTAAGGGTGGGTGGTTGGTTGACTTGTGTAATTACTTTGTAAGGAAGTAGGCTTTATCACAGAAGACTGTTCTTCTTTTCCTGCCTGCTGGAAACTAAATATTACGCCGTCTGCGGTATTCATTGGAAGCAGTGTGTGTGTGTGTGTGTGTGTGTGTGTGTGTGTGTCAGGGCTGTCAATTTAATTTAAAGAAAATTGCAGTTTTATATTGTTTATAGAAATACTTATGAAATATCTACTTACTATGAAATATATACATCACTTTGTTATGCCAGGAAAATCAGAGAAAGCGTATATTTCACATGTTCCTATTCATTTCTCTATTAATATTTTTTTCTTGGCCTGTCTGCTGAGGTCAGGTTTAGAAACTCGTGTTCACTTGAAGGGCGACACGGAATTCACCATGATTACCGGCCTTTTCCCCCAGAGAGGGGGAAATTGTTCACATAGGACTTCTGTGATCTTTTTGACCAAACCCAGAAGTGAAACAGCTGCACAGGGCTAATTGTTAGTGCTCTCAACGTAGAAATGTTCTGTCTGTACACGATATTAAAGAGCATTTAGTTTACATCAGCATGAATACAGGTCATGTTAAATAAAAAAAAATAAAAAATAGACTCACACCTTCACCTGGGAAATAAAACAGCAATCTGTGAACTGTGAAGAAGTGTAAGTTAATGATTTAATTTAAATTCTCAATCGATTACTAGTCTTACTGCATGGCATTCATGCCAGTTTCACAAAGCACCTCCAAATGTGCATCACCTATACTGGAAACGATATAAAAATATCATTGCCCCACCTTGTATATGGTTACTACGAAGGGTATATCATAAAGCTATTATAGACCCTGTATACTGCACCTCATGCCCTTAAATAAGAGTCTGTGGGAAATAAATAGACGAATATTTGATACAAAAATTTCCTTTTTATTTTGTGCCAGTATGGTTAACCAGAAATCAGATTACGACTAGATCTCACCATCAGTACTAGGATTCTGCTGGCCGTAAGAGTTAAGTCACATAAGTCATAGGAGAGGTGGTTTAAATTTACAACTTGTTTTTTGCAAACTGACCACATTTATTAGAAAATAGAGCAGGAAGGTTAAAACAATCCTGTGCACTTTAAGTTTTAGGATTTATATTTAAAATAAAAGTAAGGAAAAACAAACCCTTCTGGTTTAGCCGTGCCCACTTTACACTTAAATCCAAATACGGCACAGATAGTGGCATTGTGTTATGTAAACATATATAAAAATATAAAAGTAAAAAATCTATTTAAAAAATAATAAAAATTAATAAAGGTTTGTTGTAGATGCCATTTCTATTCAAAGCTCGTGTTTTTCTAAATTCAGCATCAATTTTGCCAAATGTCTGGATTTATTTATATATATTGTAGCTCAGCTAAATAAAAATTACAATTCAAAAACTTTGAGCTGACAGCCCTTCTGTGTGTGTGGATAAAATTGTATATACACCAATCAACAATAACATTAAAACCACCAAACCACAGACAGGTGAAGTGAAAAACATTGAGTATGTGAGTACAGTGACGCCTCTCCAAGGGTGGATAAGGACCAAATAGTGATGTTTAGATGACTGGGTCGGAGCGTGCAGTGTTTGTGGGGTGTTTCCAGTATGTAGTGGTTAATACGTACTAAAAGTGGTCCAAGCAGGGACAACAAGTGAACTGGCAAAAGTGAAATGAGCACCCAAGGCTTACTCATGAGGGATGAAGGTTAGCCCATCTGGTCTTATTCCACAGAAGGATCTGTTGCTGTTGTCTTGGTTCCAGGTGCCATGGTGGTAATGTCATGGCTGATCAGTGTATATGTATATACATATAGTCACAAGCTCTTCTATACCACGTTTTGCTACTAGTATATAACAGATTTTTCTCCAGTGCTGTTCACTGAAGACTGGGACTTGACGAAAAGATGCCCGTGATGCAGTTCTAGGACGTTTTTTTTTTCCTGTTCATGTTTACTCGTCCGCTCAGTGCGATGTTATGCTGCTGTCGCTGCATTTTACTGGAACCGCTGTACACAGATGTAATTATGCAGCTGTAGGACCCAGACGCCTGCTGGACTCAACAAGAGACGCAACACGTTCACGTAACACATTTATATCCGTATCAGCCGAGGAGGACAAGTGGGATTAGGAGGTTCTTCACACACTGACATTCTTTGTGCAAATATACACCCACTGTATGGTCTTAATCAGGTCCTGGCCTGTCCAGCTGCAAAAGACTGATCCAACTACGCAACACACGCCCTGGGATCTTGCTATGTACATATACTGTAAAAGTTTTTTTTTTCCATATGATGTTTTTTTTTCTATTTAAGTGCACCTGATTTATTTACGTTAATTTCCATCCTGAATTCTTTTTTCTCTCGGATAGTTTACGGCTGTTGTACATTTCAATGACGACTCTTGTGATTTTTATTTATAATATTTTTTTTTTGTCATTTCCTCTGTTCATGTACAGGAGTTGTTCAGTTGCATGGATGATTGTATAACTGTTTGAAAAGCCATCCTGGGCTGCATGACTGCATGGGATATTCAACAATGTAAAGCAAATACGGACGCACCTTCTCGTGTCTTCACGTTTTTAAGAAGATATATTCTGGTCATCATTATTCTCTTCAATATTCTTCTTGTTTATTATAAAATGAGCTTTTCTGCTGTTTCTGGCTTGACTTCTTGTTTGGTCACTCATTGTGCTTTACTTTAAAATGGAAAAACTGAAGCTGTTCATGAGCTGATTGTGATTCTTTCTTTCTCGCTCTCTCTCTCTCTCTCTCTCTCTCTCTCTCGTAATTTTTCTCTTAGTTTTACCATTTTGACTTTTGATCTATACACAGTGTACGCATGCCCCATGGGACAAATGTCTTTTTTTACTCTTGAATAAAATATGCATGGACCTTTAGTCATTCATGTGCTGTGTATGTAATGTCTACACACTCACACATCACTAATCTGTGCATTAGTGACGGTCATGTCATGTGCACAAGTGCATGTGTGGACGAGTACACAGTCTATCTTTTACATTTATGGCATTTAGCAGACGCTCCAATCCAGAGCGACTTACAAAAGTGCTTAGTTATTAAAAAGTCAGTGCTGCACGACCAGAATTTAAAGTACATAAAGCTAGGATACTGCTAGATGTTACTCATCCAGTACCCAATATAAAAAGTAAATAGACAGATAGGGGCAAACAAATCCAAAACACTATCTATAAAGCAATGTCAGGAACAAGCACAGGGTCAGGCAATTAACAAACAGGCCAGACAAGGCAGAGCAAACACAGGCAGAGTCAAAGTACAGGCAAATGTCAATGGCCAGAAAGTCAAATGCTAAACTGAGGCAAACAGCTGCCTTTATTTGGAAAACAAAAAGCCTTAAATAAAAGAAATAGAGCGATGCTTAACTAAGTAATGAACATGATCAAGAACAGGTGGAAATAAACACAACTAGACCTCAGAAGTCTGAGAAGGATCGAAATGTCAGACATGGGGTGGCCATCTTGCTGGGGATTTTGGGAGCTGGAGTTCGAGGCTGTTGACTCCTGGATGGAGCTTTGTAAGACTAAAGTGCTGAGAAAAACACAACGAGGAAAGTATGTACAGGGGATCTACTATATACACTGAAGTGCTAGTGCCAAAACTGGTACTTATTGATGGTGACTCCATAATGGTTTGTGGTTTGTTTAGCTGCCATTTCACAGAAAGCCTGGTACCTTTTCCAACAGGACAATGCACAGCCACACACGTCCAGAGATACCAAATTATGGTTATAGAAACACTCATTTGAGATCGGGGTTTTGCCATGCCCATCTAAGTCACCCAATATCAGTGTTATCGAACACATCTGGAATGCCATGCAGTGTGTTGTGGAAGACGGAATTCCTACACCTTGGAATATGACAGAACTGTGGACCGTTCTGCAGGAAGTATGGTGTTCATCACATATGGAAAATTTTCACAAGGTTGATAAGTTTATGCCCTGTGAGGGACCTACCAAGGATTAGACTGGTGCACCAGTTTTTCAGGTACTTCAGTAAAGAAATATAGAGTAAAATGCTGTTAGGAGAGTTGGAGGAAAGGAAAAACAAGTCAATGTGTAATAAATAACAGCTGTACAACGGTGTTTGGGTTTTTGTGCCAATCCAGATTATTATTGTGCTTATCTTTAACAAAACATCTTACCCTAAATTATTTTTATTTACATAAAAATATTAATTTCTAAATCATTTCTAAAGACACATACACTGGCACACTGACCATGCATTTCTGGGAAATAACAACTTGAAGATGAATAAGTCAGCACATTGCAACATGACCCACACATGTGGGCGAGGCCTAACACTGTTCCTTTGTGTTACAAATAGATTTAGGATGATTTAGGTCATTGTTTCCATACAGGTGCCATACCTGTATGCTGTCATACTCTGTGTAGACATTTCTTAATGGCAGTCACTTCCTTTAGTTCAGCATGGAACCATAAAGTGCAGCTCAAACAAATAACAAAAGGACATATAGGGTTTCATGTTGAGTCACATGGATAAAGTTCATAAAATAATCTTGCTGAGTCAGGTTTTTTAACGGACTGGATGTACTTGCTTCGAGCAAATTAAACATACGCAACATTTTCCACAAAACATGTTCATTGTAATGTGCCATGTTGAAATTCGTTAAACAAATTGGCAAATTTGGTATGAATCAAAATGGATAATGATGTATAAAGGCATTATTCATAATGGTCAATTAATATAAATTTAATAAGAAATTTTACTTGTATAGTTCGTTTGACAATGGACATTGTCCCAAAGCAGCTTTACAGAAATATAAGATCTGGATTATACATTAATATAAATTTTATCCCTGATGAGATGCCGGCAGTGACAGTGGCAAGAAAAAAATCCCTGAGATAAACAGGGAGAACACGTAAAAGGAACCAGACTCAAAAGGGAACTCATTTTCATCTGGGGGACAAGGATAGTGCGATCATAAATAATCCCTTGCTATAGAAAAAAGTGCAAATATGTGACCAGTAAATTTATTATAGCTATAACTAGGTCTAATTATGTAGTTTTTATTTTTAAATATCAAGGTTATCTTTTTTATATTTATAAATTCTAGCTTATAACAATGTTTACAATGCATTTATATTATAATTATTTTAACAATTGCATTATAAGCAGTGTTTATAACACATTATATCACCAATAGTAAAATAAATTCTGTCCTGGATTTTAGGTGTGTTCTGTGATAATGATGTTTTAACAATGTTATAATTGTTATTCTATAATATTATATAATATAATTATAAAACACTACTTAGATTTATTCAACAATAATAATACATTATAAATTTAGCTATAAAGTGTTATAAGCGGTATTTTCATAAATAATTATAAGACTGTGTTTAATATCATATAAATGCGTTTATGACATGATATGAATATGTTTGTGCTTCACACACAGTACTAAAGTTTGAACTTCAAAGACTGTGTTACTGTCTCAATCCACATCTTGCCACATCAAAGCCAGCCAAATTCTCTGTTTCTGAAATCTCACACACTATTTATATAGAGACAGTTCTACTTAAAGCTTTATACATGGAATAACCAAATCAAATGTTTCGAAACAATGTGCTATAATGAAACAACATACAATAGAGCAGGGTTAAAAGTAATGCTGTGTATGAATACTAAACCATATCTACTAGCTTAGCTTTTTCTTTATTTTGTTTTATTATTTTTTCATCTGACATAATAATGCAGAAATTCAAATCAGTCAGTATAAGGGTGCAAAAAGATTTCCAGGGCATTTGATACACCATTGAATACAGTGAAGACAATCATGAACAAGTGGATAAAATATGGCACAACAGCAACATTACCAAGAGCTAGATGTCTCTCCAAAAGAACACAAGAAGAAAACTTGTCCAGGAGGATGCTAACAGAGCAATAAAAGAGCTGCAGGAATTTCTTGTAGGTACTGGTTGTGCACAACATGTGACAACAATCTCCTGTATTCTTCATATAGAGTAGGCTGACAAGTAAAACATCTAAACCTAGCGGCAGTTATGGTCTGATGGGACAAAGGTTGAACCTTTCGGCCTCAACAACACTGCAGATGAGCAAAAGAACCCTGTACCCACAGTGAAGCATGGTGGTGGCAGGATTATGCTTTGGGCTGTTTTTCTTCAGCTGGAACTGAAGTCCAGAAATGAATACAACTGAAAATCTGTGTGATGACCTGAAAGAGTGGGCAAAGATTGTCGAGACGTGCTATGCTGATACCAGTTTAAGGGTGTCAATATTTATGCAACCACATTATTGTAAGTTTAAAATTTTTGTTTCCCCTCAAAGATTTCAATTTGTTGTTTATTTGAATTGTACGGATTCTAGGATGCATTAAAGGTGGAACATTTCTGATATCATTTATATTGGTTAGATTATTTCATCACATGAACCTGGCATCTTAACATGGGTGTGTAGACCTTTTCACTCTAGAATGCTGCGTAACATATTACAGGACTTCAGACTGAAACTGAAACTGAAAATGTTCCTCTGCATTTTGCGCGGGAGTGAGACTAGAGGACTTGGAAGAGGAGGCGTGACATAAGGACACTTAGGACAGACATAAGAACAGTACAAAGCAAGAGAGAGAAAAAGAAAAAAAGAGAGAGGAAGAGAGAGAGAGAGAGAGAGAGAGAGAGAAAGAGGGCGAGAGAGAGAGAGAGAGAGAGAAGAAGAAGAAGAAGAAGACGAAGAAGAAGAAAGAGCAGGAAAGAGACGGGACGAGAGAAAAAGAAAGAGAAAGAGAAAGAGAGAGTGATAGTAAGAGAGTGAGACTACTGATTGTTATAGGTAAGTCATTTTTTCCATTTATATTCATTTATATTATTGCTTTGCTCCACTTCAGTGTTTTTATCAGTTGTAATCTGCATCAGAGAGATTTCCGTAATGTTGAAGTGTACATGATTTTATTGCAGAATGACTCAGTTTACTACACACACGAGTTCTGATGACACGTTTATAATCAGATAACAGACTGCTATAGTGGTTATATACGAGGAGTTCGGCTGATCACTCATTCGTTTATTATTTTTATAAATCAGGACTACAGTTGGGGTTTTTTTTTTCAGTCACCCGTCAGAAAATCAGAAAATACCCCTATGCAAAACACATGCAATGTGTAAGGGATGGACAAAAACATGTAATAGCACACATTATCCCGGATGTGTGAGTGTGATGAAAAACACCACCTAAAATTCTGATGTTTCAACCTTGAGACAAACTGAAAAACTGATATACAGCCTTGTATACAACACACCATCACAAGGCACAGCAAAAACCAGTTAATGACAATTTTAAAACTTATACAACTAAAACCCTCTAAACTAAACCAGGAGGATTAACCATAGGCCAGCTATAGGCTTAAAGTTAAGGAACCAGCCATGGGACCAGAAGGTCCCCAGTTCGATCCCCATGACCAACATAACATGACTGATGTGACCAACCCCTAACTGTTTCCTGGGCTTCATGGACAGGGGCTGCCCCTGGTAAATATGGGAAACTTAATTAAATTGACTGTTTACAATGGTAATCTAATGATTTTAGTCTCATTGTGATAAACATTTCAGCGTTTTTATAAAAAAAATTGTAGTTGTTCATTATCTTATATGCTGGTTTTTGTGTGTGTGTGTGTGTGCGTGTGTGTGTGTGTGTGTAACTGCTTCAGACTGTCACTATAAAATGGGCACCTGGAATGAGTAAGAATTTAGCCATTATGGGAATTTATAACCAAACAACATAAGAGTCTAAAATGAAGTGATAGTTTTCTCCAAACACTGCAGTTATAAGGGAAAAACTGTAACACTGCAGCATTAAATTGGTTTATTCACACACAGATTTCCTGCATTCACTTCTCATTCCCGATTTCCCATCAAGTTCTGTGATCAATAAAATTGGAGGAAGTAGGAAACCAGAGAACCTTGATAAATCCAATATGTAAAGAGGGAGAACATGAGCAGACTGGAACCTTTCATCCTACACATTAACTAGGCCAGGAGAAAAGATCAAAAGAATTACCCTGACACATTATATAACCTGCCTGGCTGAATTTTTTTAAAAAGTTGCACACTTTCATTAATTTTGTTGAATGCTTTAGTTTTGATTATGTTGTGGCATTGTTTCGACGACCTATGCAATAACACACCATATATTTCCATCCAAATTTGCATTAATTTTTGGCTGAGATCTTGTTGATGATGGGACAGTTGAACCACTCCATGAAAATCCCAAAGACATCACACATCAATAAGGCTAAGGTCAGAACTGTAATGACGGCTTATACTACCTTGCTTTATATTTAGATAGATAGACAGATCTCTACACTATGCTAAATACAGACACAGAGTGAAACACAATATTATAATATGTAATAGTGATATACAACAATATATGTTATGAATTAGAATAATACAATGTACTACTGTGGCAGACAATTAACTTAGTTTCTGATATTCGGTGTATTCGGTTTTGTACTACAAAAAGAAACCTGCTGTGAATCAGCAAGTCAAATGATCACAGAGGAGACATGCAAATATTAGGTTACACATATGACCACCCACACAATGATAATCCTTTCAGCAGCAATAATGCTCTGTAAGCTGTTTATAACAGTAGTCATATCGGTTTGTGTCAAAAATCCTTTGTGTTATGTATGAATCGCAGCTTTACAGAAATAATGAAAAAGGTCCAATATACATTTATAGATTTTTTAGAAATTTTATTGCCCTGATGAGCAAGTCGGTGGCAACAGTGGCAAGGAGAAACTCGCTTTATATTACAAATAATTTAATATAAACACATTTAATGTGATTAGAGAGTTTTTATCTTAATTCATTTAAGAGATATCAGTAATCAGTAAAGTAGTGGATCAAGCTCGACGGCTAACAATTAGCATCTCTGCTGTAAATAACGTCTGTTCCTCTTTAAGACAGAACAGACCTGCAGAACAGGTTAGGACATATGTGTTTTCTTTAAGCTTGAATTATTAAAAGGGGAAAACCTGCTTGCCAGTTGGACCCAGATTGTGAAGTATGAAGAATTCATTCAATATAATGTGAGAAAATATGGATTTCCACACTCCACACTAATGTCACCTTGGTGTGAAATGTATTTTCTATGTTCAGACACAGGTAAGGATGGCAGAGCATGCAGTTCCAAGGCCTCGGGGCCAGGTGCCGGCAGTGTGTGCGGTGGTGTTAAGCAGTTTGGCCTTGTGTTCTGTTTGGTGGCTAGACTCTAGCCTCATGAGAGAGACGTCAGGACTTGTCTTAATCACACTGATCCTGGGGACGACACTGCACAGATTCTGCCTGCTTACTGAAGAGTGGCTGTTTCATCTACAGCAAAGGTAAGAGTTTTATGTGTCAGCAGGTTTAACTTTAACTATTATAACACCACAATTCAGGACACTAATGATAGTATAATGGATAAATTCTAAACCTGGAATTAAAATAATGAATTAAAATTATCAAAAAATAATTATTGCAATTATTCCCTTAAACCCCTTTGATTAAAAACATGGGTCAAAAGTTAGTTTTTATTTTCTATATCTTTGCAATAAATTAATTTAATTATTCAGTGTTCAAGGTATTCCTCAATTAACTGGTTCTTAATAAACATACATACTTCATTTTATTTTTTTCTGTTTATACTTTTTAAATAAAAAAAAAAAAATTGTATCATTACCCCTCTAATGCACAACATGGGTCATGGGTCATGTTAATTCATGTATGGCTGAGTGTTTCTATGATATATCTTTAAAATAAATGAATCATTTTCTATTCCAAGTAAATATGTTGTTTTTGTTTAGCACAAATCTTATTTTTTTTTTAAATACTGAGATAGCCGTTTGTGCTCAAGTTATGTGTTAAGTGGTATTTTATACTGAACAAAAATATAAATGCAACACTTGAACACTTTCAGCAAATTAACACTTTTGTTTTTGCTCCCAGTTTTCATGAGCTGAACTCAAAGAACTAAATACTTGGTAACACTTTAAATTACAGCCCACATATTACTGGGTAAGTACAGAGTACGTTCCAAGTCCATTGTACTTCTAAGCATAATTATATTATTATATTCAATTACAAAGTTGAATTTAAAGTATGGCACACACAAGTGACATGCAAGTGACTGACCATAATAATCATCAGCACATACTTTGTAGATATTTTATA
>JAOVVF010000010.1:2197531-2214069 GCA_028565595.1 Duopalatinus emarginatus | reverse complement strand
ATACACGTAATTTACTACAAATTACTGGTTACTAAACAGCTTAGGTTTGCACAAGAACTCAAACAAACTGAAATCGGATTCCTAAAGCTTTATTAACTCATAAATTAAAACAAGTAGAGAAAAAAAAGGTTCATTTACACGTAAATGTATTTTAGATAGAAAGTTTCCTCCGCTGTGTTTTACCAGGAATTTATTTTATTCACAAGTTTTTATTTGCAGACACACAGTTCACACCTACAGAAACTTTAAGTTTAAACTGAGTAGAATAAAGTGAACGATAAACAAATAACACATTTACACATGTTCCTGTTACTCCAGTCAGCAAAAACATGCTCAATGTCCATTACCAGATTTTCATTTTTCACTGGAGTAAATACGCAGTTTATTAGGAACACCTGTACATTCATGTATCCAATCAGCTAATCACATGATAGCAGCACAACACACAAATCACACAGATGCAGATCAAGAGCTTCGGTTAATGTTTTACACTCAACAATCTTAGAAAACATTCAGTGAGCAGCGGTTCTGCAGGCTGAATCATCTTGTTGGTGAAAGTAGTCAGAAGAGAACAGCCAAACCTGTTAGAAGTAACAGGAACAATGCGGTAACTCAAATAATTACTCTTTACAAACAAGGTAAGCAGAAAAGCATATCAAAACATTAGGCAAATGGAGTGCAATATCAGAAGACTAAATCAGGTTTCTCTCCTGTCAGTCAAAAACAGATATCAGAGGCTACAATGGGAACCAGCTCAGGACTGCTAAAGACTAGACAAAAGTGTTATTTCAAATTTCAAGTCAACTGAAGCACCTGATGTGCATCTGCATGATTTGATTCTGGATGAATGGAAACCTTCATGGATGTTCCTAATACAGGGGCTGGTGAGCTATCAGTATCGGCTACGCTAGCTTTTATTTACAAATGAACGGAATAACGTTAAGTGATTCCAGTTGTCTAAAGATGGCAGTGTTCATCTCAGGGGTGAAGTTTTGTTCATGTTTAATAGATTACAGTCACACTGTGCCCTAAACCACGTCGCCAAGTCTGCACAACGGATAAATTAAAAGCGAAGCTGGCTTTGTTGCAAACCGTGGACACTGAACACTGATCAGCTGACTGAATCCTGACTTTACTTTTTGCCAAATGTTTTCCTTTGGAGTACTTAAGTCTAATCTGCTTAATTTATTACTGATTCATCAGAGATAATGCTGACTTCAGCTTTGTCCTGGAAAAAAGCACAATGCTGATAGCATGACTAATCTCACATACACACACAACAAAACAAATTATTATTATGAACCAAGATGATGAACTTTTCCATACACTGTAGGGTTTACACAACAACCAGCTGGTGAGTCTCAGGATGAAGACACACTGAGAAACAATCAGTCAATGAAGATAGATCGTTATGCTCAAGAGGAGCCCATACTCTATGTTTACACTACCGAGAGACAAAGCAACTGTCCATTCTTCATTGCTATGTATTTTTTTTTTTTACCTACAACACACAGTAAAGCAACAAATCCAAACGAACCCACCCTTACAGCGCCCATGATTCCAGTTGTCCAAGATGGCAGCTTCTTTATCTCCTCACTCGCAACTACTTCACAATTTTTATGCATAAAAATAAAAACCAAGCACGGGTATATCTTCTCCTGTCACATACGCTCGGTCATTTAACCTGTACAGAAGCATTACTGAGAAAAATAAAGTGTTGAAAGAAGTAGCCGAGATCGTTGGCGCCTCCAGTGAGTGCATGTAGCTAATACAGATACCTTGCTTTGCTAATCTTTCAACGCTGCTAATACAAACCCGAGCATGTGACACTAATTACACAACCATTAGTGCAATAATATAATTGCTTTTATCTACAGAGCCTTAGACGCCATGTACAGCTTTTTCTACTTTTCACAAGAGACAGAATATAACCGTGTGAGCGACCTGCTAGTGTGAAGACAGGACAGATTTACTGAGCGCACTCTTATCCACATCACAGCACCAGTCTGTTCTGTAGTGAACACCATGTTCATTCTGGGTGACAGAGAGAAAGACAAAGCGATCGGTCTTTAAGGCCTTGTGGACTTGTGGTTCATTTCTTCATCTTCATATCAGCCTCTATGGCACTGCGGCGCCCCCTGGTGCCTCCATCCTGGAAGAACAGAAAAAGCAGGAATGGAAGGATGGTGTGAGTAGGGACATGAGCTTCTCTGCTGACCAAATGTACAATGGTATGTACACACCAGACTGTAAACACTGAAACTGACAAAGACAGAGGTTTAAGTAGTCTCTTATTTATATTAAACATGACTTACTGCTTACTTCTGTTACACGTGAGCCAAGGAATGTAAGATTCATTCAGTCCTAATACAACAGGAGAAAGTGTACGTGTGTGCATGTGTGTGTGTGTGTGTCTGTGAAGCAGAAAGACAGGCCTTAAGGGGGCAGAGAGAAAAGCTCAGAGCTGGATACTTACAAAGAGAGAGAGAAGGAAAGCAGGAGAGGCCATGGGGAGACTGTCCTGTAGGAGGACAAACAGCAGTGAGAAAAAGAGTCTCTCACACACACACACACACACACACACACACACACACACACACACCTCTGCAACTCACAACAGACAGGTTTGAGCCTACAGAGATTTATTAAACTACGGACACACAAACAGACAGACAGACAGTTATAAAGCAAAGTAAAGCACATACAAAGCTTTTAGAGCAACAAGGAAAGGACGTTTCCATATCACGTCAGGAGCTTTTCCACAAAAGGAACCAGCAGTGGATTTACGCTGCATTTGAGTCAGCATAAAGTTGACACTCGTTATTCCCCACCACAAAAAAACGCCACATTAACGTGAAATTCTGACATGTCAGCGTGGTTAACCTTCTCTACTACCAGTTCCTTCCCCATTTCCAGAGTGACGTCAAATCAATGTGGCTGCTCGCTGTAAACGTTGTAAAGTCCTCCATATTTACAGTATTGTATTTAGAGATACACTGAGCCGACTCTAATAATCATCATTGAGGTTTTCACTCATTAATGACGTCTCATAGGAGTTACTCTTTAACGAACAATCATGGTTCCTACAGTATGGAACAGAAACTGCACAGTTCTTGTACAGGAGATTTCCACAAATCTTCTTTCAGTGAAAACACGTCTAATGAAAGATTATAGATGCTGTTAAAGATAAATGTGAAAAGGAGTTTGTGTTCTCTTTTTAACATCTTGGCTGAAAGCAGGGATGTCACAAATACACAATGTTTATTAAATACACAAACTGACACCAGGAGAAAGCTCACACACGTGTATCAGTACGCAGCAGGTTGAGCACACACACAGAGACAAGGCCAGCAAAGGTGGGATGGAAATGAAAGTGAAAGAGAGGTTATGCTTTAAGGTGCTTTTTGTCACGCCCTGGTTGATTATCCGTGTGGATTTTAGTAACACAGTGTACAAACATCAGAACTGTCTAATTTCTCTACACAAGTCATTTTATTTACTAGCTAACAGGCAGCTAGTTAGCACATTAAATATTATTTGGACACAAATATTTTTAACCTCAGCAAAATGAATACGAACGAATTTGTTTGTAACTTGTTTCACTTGTTTAAATATGTCTGGCCATTTAATTATGATGAAAGTAATGACATCTGTGTGTGGCTGCGCCTTAACTGTAATGCTGAATGATTTAGTTTATTCAAAGAGCTATTTAGATGTCATTTTATTGTTTTCAGGTTACTGTGAGCTGTTAGCCTTTTATGGAGTTTTGTGGGCACTACTGAATGTAAATTAGCTGTGCTGTGTATAGGTAATGAAATGCGAAGTAATTCTATGATTGACTGACATTTATCAAAACGTGAAGATCTTACTTAGATCTTACAGTTAGTAAAACATTTGTGTATCTAGCTATTCTTATTTTTTAGTACAATCTGACCTATAGAAACATTAACACCTGCCTTATAGTATTAAGTTTTTTTTTAAGACGTTTATTTTCTAAAGAACAACCAGTCAGATCAGAATCCTGATTCTGGAACAGTTGTAAACACAATGTTTTAGGCTTTGAAGGACCAAACTTGTCAACTATAAATAAACTAGGCAAAGAAGGAAGGCGGAATCCACAAAGGGACAATTGTGAAGGAAAATCAACAAGGGCGTGTTAAAGAGACTAGTGAAATAGGGGCAAGCCACAGGTTTTGTTTTGTCCAAGATGAAGTTTAGAAAGAAGACAGATCAGTGCCTGACAGGAGAATGTGATGAAGATGACCGATTCTGTGCACACACAAACACACATATATATACATACATACATACATACACATATATATATATAAAATTATGTTAAGTCTATTGTGCGTGTGTGTGTGTATGCCTGAGTGCAGATTTCACAAATACCACACTACTGAAGCAAATCACAACCTCACACCCACCAATGGCATTTTAGGGCCAAGTTTCCCAAAAGCCTCGGAGTGACTCATGCAACTGTACATTTCCCGCTACTGAAGCCACAAACATATGGGTATTGTGTGTATGTAAGTTTCCATGTCAGTGTCATCTCAGTGGCTGCTGATGGATCCACATCGATCCTACATCTTACAGCATATTGTATAGATCAACCTACATAGAGCAGCCATGGCTCATGGTTAGGGAACCCTGTCTTGTGACCGGGAGGTTGCTAGTTCGATCCTCTGTACTGACAAGACACAACTGACGTCCCCTTGAGCGAGGCACCTAAGCCCCAACTACTCCTGAGGCACCATGGATAGGAGCTGCCCACTGCCCTGGGGCAAGTCAATTCACTGCCCCCCAGTGGGTTAAATTAATTAATAAATGCTCAGATAGGGTCAAATTTCTCCATGTGCAAGCACAGCAGGTCAATCACTTCAGATTTTACCTGGTGAAAATAGCCTGGTCCATTTTTGTGCAGCTAATGTAAACTAGTTGACCATCTAAAGATGATGATTCTGCTGTTTTTTTTTTTTTTTTTACCTTTACTGCACTCTGGTGCAAGTAGTCGACATTCTGGTTTTCAGAAAACTGGCCCTTTATTGTGCCCTCATGCTCTTTCACCATCAGCCACGTTCATCACTACACCACAACATGCAGTTTATTTCAACCGAATGAAACATATGCAGGTCGTCACACAAGGCAGGAATGACCATAGGGATGGTGACACTACTGTGATCGGGGTTTGCTTCAGGTTTGGTGTGTTTTTAATTCACAGATACTTTGTAGTACACACGACTGAAGGGCACAAAGAGGACTCATGCATATGAAGGTTCATGCAGATGATGATGCAGCCACAAAATGTCACTGAAACATTTACGTACTGACCAATAACAGCAATAAAATATCACCAGAGAAGGTTTATGCATCACATTGTGTGTCTGATTTTTTTTTTATCCAAGTTTCAGCTAATCTGAGAGTGGGACAGTGCCAGTGTGGGAGTGTTTAGTGAACCTGTGAATCATGTTCTAGCTTACCACGTTGAAGACGTACCACGTTGAAGAGTGTTTAGTTGTGACTTGATAACTTTTATAAAAAGTTCTGCCAGACATTTATTGACTGGCTGATTCCTGATACCCAATTCCTAGGGTGTCCAAGACCACATTTACACCTGGCATTGTCATATAACTGCGAACCGAACTGGATCCTGATTGCATAATACCCTGAATACCAACTTCCTGTGCTGTTTCTCACTTCTCTTTATTTCTAATGAAAAAACATGTTCCAGAACAGTATGCAGTCTGCTGCAGATTCATTAAGGCATAAGGATGATCTGCTGACGAAGATGGTCTTTGGCACCCTCAATGAGGCAGATAAGCCCAAGCTATTTTTCTCTTGTGTGTAAATTTATGAACAAGAACACTAACTAATTAACCCTGATCAACTTCAAATCATATAATTTGTACATTTTTGGTATATATAATAACATTTGACAATGTTATTATTCATATTGTACATTATTTAGTGTTTTTATTGGTATAAAGATTATGCAAAGCAATTACAATTTCATTACAAGGTTAATAAATAAGGTATAAAGTATAACCTACTACATGCTTTAAATTTGATCAGACTTACCAGGCTTATAATTAAGCCTTGCTGCACACACAATCAGGCTTGTAAATAATGTGGTAGTGTAGCACTACTACAATCTTATTCAATGAGAATAGTGATAGAGGTGGGCGTGGTTAAATCACGCTGGTGCATAACGTGGCATACGCTCTCACTCGAGTTGAAGCGTAATATGTTTACACTGTATTTGCCCGTGACAGAACTTTGACACTTTAAGTAGTCTGTAATTTACTCTGTGTAAAACCAACTGTACATGTTTCCATGCTTCCTGTATTGGTGTGTATAGAGGTAATGTGATGCGATTTTGAGATTGACATTTCCGGTAAAGGTTTACACTTCATACAGACACCCCAGGCAGAGTGATCAGATTTAAAACGTGTATGGTGTTTTCTCTTTTTGTATCCAAGTTGCATGAAACTGCCAGGTGCAAACAGGTTCTGTGTGTATGCATATGTTTATTCTCACTGACCTGTTTGTTAGTATCTTGTTTGGAGTTGTTCCTTTTCCTTCTGGGCATGGCAGCTGGTTCTGGCTCTAAATGTGCATCTTTGTGTGCAGGGCTCAGGCTCTGAGTATATGAGACTGTGGGTTAGGGGGTGTAATGCTATCTTTATTGACTGGGACTTTAGCAGGCTTGGGTTTTGTTTCTCCAGCCATGATTAAATAAAATCATGTTTTAGACCGCTGTTCCTTCCACCATAATCAGCGAGTCTGGGCGTGCACATCTCACCTTGTCGTTAGGGTCTTGTTTACGGTTGGCCTCCCGCCCGCGCAGGCTCTTGGCGCTGATGCCCGATTCAGACGTCTGCATGATGAGCTGTGTGGCCAGGAACTGCTGGATCTGCTCCAGGACGTCGCGCTGCATTTCCAGGGCCATGTGGTAGACGTCGTGGTCTGAGCTGTTGTACATGACTGCATTCTGAAACATCAGCATGATGTCTCGCTGGAACTCGGCTGTCGTGCGGATCTGCCCTGTCTCGATGTTCTTTTTGATTGCAGACAGGTCCATGGGCCTGATCAAAGAAGCAAAAGGTTTGACTGCCTGACTAACGGACAAACATTCAACTTTAAACGGGTATAGAAGCTATTTACAATCCTTAAAGACTGCTTGCTCTTAGACATATGACATTGTGCCTATGTTTTTTAGTACCTGTGTACGATGCTGTGGTAGCCAGGAGCGATGTCGTCAGATACAGGCTGCAGAAACACACTTGCATACCTGTGCATATGAACAGCAAATATTAAACCGTCAGCCAGAACAGTAACAAATGATTAAACAATTTGGATTTTATATATCCCACAGCTAACCTGTGATTGGCTGCTGCACGCCAGACCAACATGATGGCCTTCTTCCAGATTTTTTGGGCCTGCAAAGCCTCCTGATCCTCACTACACATTGAACTGGCACACAAGAACAAATCGAGGGGGTGAACGAAACGCACTTGATATTTACCTCATTGTTAATTCCATTCGCGCTTAAACTTGGCAAACACTCACACACTACTCACAACTGGGAGGACGCAGGGCTGCTGGCGGTGGAGTCTGCTGTGGTGTAGCGTTGGGAGTTAGTGCCGTAGCCATCCTCGCTCTCGCTGGCCGGTGGGTCCACCTCTGAGAGATATGGCCCCTCTCCGCATTCTTTCATCTCCATCCCTTCATCTGCATCTACCTCGCTCCCTCCATCTTCATCCTTCACCTCCTAGAACGAAAGAAAAAAAAAGGTGTAAGAGACACTGATATAAACATTTAGCATTCGTCTCTAGTACTAGTAGTGGTTTGCATTTAAACTACATTAATACTACACTCAAACCACTGATGTCAGCACCTCTGTATGTGCAACCATGTAAACCTGGGCTCGTTTATGTTAACTGCATTTAAGATATCTTACTTTTGGGTCTCTCCCAGAGGCTGAGCTGTCCTCAGAGTCGAGGCAGGGCGCCTCAGCTTCTGGCTGTGTCCATTCCTCACTCTCGCACTTCACCGATGGACTGGGGGTTCGGTTCTCTGTCTGCTCTTCCTCCCTTGTTCCTTCCTCTTCTCTATCCCTTTCCTCCTCAACTGCCGCTTCAGGCTCGCGTACATTTCCCGGAACTGCTGGAGGTGCGGAATCAGGATCCTCTGTAGGCATCTCGGGCACGCCGGTCTGTCCAACCTCCTCCACCATGACAGATTCTACTACGATAGTGGCGGGCGCAGATGAGGTAGTGCTAAGCTGGGGACTGGTAAAAACTCTGGACTCTGGCTCAGGTGGTTTAAAGGGCTGAGACTCCCAGGGGTCTGAGAGAGAGTGGCCCCCGGCCACTGCCTCTTCGCACAGGGAAAGAGCAGCCTCCACAGCTGCTGCATCCAACACCTCCACTGAGTCATCCACCTGAGAGAGAGAGAGAGAGAGAGAGACTAAGAAAAGAAGCAGTCTGTCTACAAAATGAGGGATGTCTCTATCCATACACAGAATCACCAAAGCGCTGTTAAATTGAAAGAAAAATAAGTAGATAAATTAGTTCCTACATTTCTCATAGGAGGAGTGCGAAATTAATCATCCTGACCAAACTAGACTGTTATAAAACCACAGAGCAGCACTTTCAAATTATGCTTGTGTGTGTGCGTTTCTCAGCCTGTTACCTTTTCTTCAATAATGGCTATAATATCCCCCACTGTCTCCAGGTCCAACTCATCCTCCATGTATGAAACAGCCACCAGGTCCTGCACTAGCTCTCCGTCTCTCGCCTCCGTTTGCTCTGACCCAGACTGTACCGCCAGCACTGACTCTGGACCGGAACATTCTGCTACTGCAACTCCTGAAGACACACATAGGGTGGTGGCGATTAGGGGTGCTGAAAAAAATCGATTATTTAAAGGATCGTGATTCCTAGTCCTGGCGATTCTGAATCGATACCCAATTCTGAAGATGCTAAAAAAAAAATAGATTTTTCAAAAAGTTTTACTTTTGTTGCTTCTACTCACGAGCGCACTTGCATATTGCATTACGTGTCCACTCGGCCACCGTAGAAGAGGGCCGTCTAGGCCACTGTACAGCAAGCTAGTTAGCCAGCGCCCTTTGTCTGAATGGAGTCCACTAACATGGAATCCATTGAGACAAAATGATTCAAAACATAAATGCAGTAACGCACTATGGCTTATTGCACTTAGTGCACCTGTAGTTGTATGTCACATTCCCACATGGTTCACAATAAAACTACTTCTCTTTATTAGACTGTATATATCCGTTAGGTCGTGAAGTATACCTTTAAGGATTTTGCTTTATAAACTGACAGACAGAAAAGCAAAGCAACAGAGGATTGTAATAAAGAGTGTGAGAGGCAGAGACCTGTGCTGGGTATAAAGTGGTGTCCGGAAGCAGGAGGAGCTACAGCAGGGGGGTTAGAGGGCTCAGCGCTGGCTGGCATCTGGACAGGGGGAGCGCCTTCCAACAAACGTGACAATGTTGGTGCATCTGACACACACAAACACACACACACACACTCACAGATATAGTGCTACGAACACGTAAACACGTACTAAAGCAACAGATTGACTTAGATTAGGCAGAAACTAGGGACGGGAAAAGAACCCAGCTGCAGAGTTTATGCCAGTGATGACCGCCAATGGCCTTCTCCACTAAAAATCTAGCCTTTATTAGTAATGTGCATAGCAGAAATACCCTTGAATACAATCAGGAAGGATGGTGTTTTTGACATTTGACCTTGCTCTGACCCTGTTAGGTTCAATTCCAAAATGTAATCTGTTCATTTGCTGGTTACACTAATAAAATCCTATTAACATTCAACCACTCATTCGTGATACAGCATGCTAACAGTTATCTTAGACAGCGGCAAAAACTATCAGACAAAACAGCACCTCCAGCACTGAGAGGCAGAGGTGGAAGTGGTGGAAGAGGTATTATAATAACATGCGACAAGACACTCAGCTAGTTAAAAGGGAGTCAAACTAACACCTCAGCTATGATGTGGGTAGCTTTGGCTTTGCGTCGCAAATATTACGAGCATGGCTACCAGTTTTATTTTCAAGAAACATTTATTTATTATTGATTTTGTGTATTACTTAACTGATGAGAGAGCTATTGTATGCCATGTGCAAGCAGGAGAGTTATATGACAGCTGATCTCTTACCCACATGTGCTAATTAAAACCTGGCCATGAATTATATTTCAGTTTCCTAAACAAAAGCCAGTATAAAGTAGGGCTTATTTTTCATACGGTTTTCAAATCTACTTTCAAGTCTCCAAGACTAGTCTGGACTAGTGTTATGTCAACTCTGTATCTTAAAGGCTAAGCACCACCTAATGGACCCCGCCTGGTGATTTCAAAAACCACCCCCTGGTGGTTTTAAAATTGACGATTTTGATTACATTGACAAAAAACCCGAGCTCACTACAGAAATCCATGAATCCCTAAACACTCCATTTTGTCATTTTTGCATTACTGTGAGTGCATCTACTAGTGTTGTTGTCCACAACATGTCACACGTGCATACAACAGTTTCTGAACAGTGTGGCTAAACAAGGGTGGAGCTAAACAACCGTCTTTTAAGCATTTAAATCTTTCTGACAATTGATTATCACACGTACTCAAATTCCGCTGTATTTATGTGTTTGACACTATCATTTTAGGTGGTGCTGAGCCTTTAAGGCTGATGCATTTGAATTCTACTGAGCTTGTACTTATACTGCCAGCACTACACACTATTGCTTCATGCCAAGTGAGTTGCATGGCCTCATACTTTTCACATTTCTTTCATAAGTATATAGCATCTTTAATCCAAGTTCAACAGGACTAATTAAACTGGTGTTGTTTGCTCTTTTTGCCCTCTAGTTATAGGGTATAATATAAAGGTATTGTAGTGTCCGACTCAGTCTGAGGAAAGTATGACTTATTATATGCAAGCTAATATCACTTTTAGGACATTTACATGTTCATATATATTTTTATATGTTCATAAAATAAAGTATGGCATTAATTATGTGAATTTATTCAGAGCAATTCTTCCACGATCAACTAATACAGGGATTATTTGGCCAGAAAGTTTAGCTATCATATGTTTTTGACTTATGGTAGGTAAAGAAGCTTGGGACCTTGACAATTGGCCCATTGAAAGTCAACAAGACTTGACTGAAGTGTCCTTAAGGAAGGCACCTAACCCCTAACTGCTCCCTGGGTGCCATGGATGGGGTTGCCCACCGCTCCGGGCACGTATATTTACAAGCCCCTACTGTGTGTGTGTGTGTGTGTGTGTGTGTGTGTGTGTGTGTGTGTGTGTGTGTGTGTGTGTGTGTGTGTCTCACTGTATGGATGGGTTAAATATGGAGGTCAAACTCCACAATGATTTACGTCACTTCATTTCAACTTGGCCGGTGAATAAGTTAATAGTATTAATGCAGAATATAATCATTCACATACAACACAAAATATAATGTATTAAGTCTTAAAGCAGAAAAGGGTGAATGTTAGTCGACAGAATTAAAACAGCCAGATGGATTAAGAATTATATAATCAGAAATAAACTGAATAGTGAGGCCAATCAAGGTTTACACCACTGGAAGACACAATGATTGAAGATACATCATTTTGTATAAATTCAAACAAAATCTATAAACACACTCACGCACAGCATTGTTAAAATTAAGCACAGAAACCTGAAACGGTGACACGATGTTTGAGCAAGACACACCATGACGGAGTGATGATAATATTAATAATATTAATATTAATAATAATTTCAATTTATTTAGAGCCTTGCACAAACCCAAGCATGCTCTACAGTGGAGTTGGAGGAAAAGAACCAACAAAAAAAGGTAGGAAGAGTAGTGTGAAGTACAGAGGATCGTTTTCAGCTGGATTTTACCTGTTGAAATGTCATGGTTGGTGGGATGAACCGCCGCAGGTACATGAATGTCCACACCATGAGCACCATTACTGAGAGCTGCAGTCACCTCGCCATCCACCACCTGTACACAACATACAACCTTCAGTGGTTGGCAGGATTTCCAAGGTTAAGAGAGATACAGGTGTAGAATACATGACCCAACAGTTGATTGTAATGTTTTAAAATACTGGAAATGCCATTACAAGAACAAAAACTTGAAGAGAAGTTGTAGCAACATGTCTGACATGACGACAAAGTTCATAGCTGCTACAAGTTGTTGGTGCTCATATGTTGTTATATCTAAATAGATACAGTGGCATAAGAGCAAAACTCGAAAAAAGTGGTTTAATGTGATGTTATTCGTGATAATACACAACCTCGAGTGTTTTATTGTTTTTATCCAACAGTATTTTTTTTACAAAAGAAAGAAAGAAAATAAATCAAATCAGCCCAGAATTGCAGACTGAATATGTTTTAAAATTGACAAAACCTTCCACCAAAAAGTAGTTCCACAACGAATTAGTTGTTGCTATGCAACAGTACAAAGTTCCCGAGCCTGCCGTAACTCTACCAACTAATATTAGTAATTAGCATTAGTAATAAAAAAGCAAATGAGCGAAGATGAAAGGAAAGGAGAAAAAGGTCAAATTTAAAATCAACAAGATTTTAGTGTTATTTGTATACGTTCATCTGCACATTTCTATTTATTGTGCAGCTAAAAAAAGGCTGCTCTGTAGGATGTACATCAGTATCAAACAGCCCAGCTGGCCTCAGAGTGACCAAATGGGCTGCAGGTCAAATGTTATCTTAAAGTCGTCTATATTCATTTCTCGTTTTGTGTAAAAGCACAAATACAAAACAACTAGCGGTTTGGGTGCATAAACCTTGTCGTTACTGGCAATGTGTCAGTAGCAAGAAAAAATACCTGAGATGATGCCTTAAGAAATCTTGAGAGGAACCAGACTCATAAGGGAACCCCTCAAGATCTGGGTGACACGGAGAGTGTGATTATAAATAAAAAAGTGCAAGTAACCAGAGAATTAATTATAGTCATAAGTCTGTAATCTGCTTCATGGTTTCTACATTTGTCCATTATGGTATTCTATAGACTGTCCATGTCGGGTCAGATGAGACTCCAAGAAGATATAGGGGTGAATCAGGCAGGGTTGGAGATCAGGAGTAATCCAAAAAGATATAGGGGTCACTGGTATCTACTGGTGTATCATTCACACACTCACGTGTAGGAGCAATTTCGAAAAGCCAATCCACAATGTACAGGCATGTTTTGGAAGGCTGGAGGAACTAGCGAATCCACAGGATACCCACATGGAGCTGGGAGCCTGGACTTATTTCGTTTAGAGCACCTTATGTAGGTAGCATGTCTTCATGTCTTAAAACCCTACCATACATCCACTCAGTTATAATCTTTTTTTGATCTTAGTGTCATGATGCTTACCAATCTGGGGCTGGCTGATAGGAGGCTACCTTTCTTCAGCAGCTCAGACAGCAGTGGTGATGGTGGGGGTGTGGCCTTTTGATTCGGGAGCTTCTTCTGTGGGGATTCGTCTATCAGAGCACTCAGGCCTCCCTCTTTATGTACTGGGCCAGTTGACTCAGACACTGGCATAAACACTGGCACACCCTGTGCCTGAGCAGAAAACAGAGTGATTACGATTGGAGGAAGTAAATTGACAAAAGATTCTGCACTGGTGATCAGGATGCAAGTGCCACATAGTCACTAGCAGATGGATAACCGTGACCTGTTCAGCTCTGCAAATGGATATGATTCTGCCTTAGAGGTAATGAATAAATATAATAAACTTAAGTCCCAGAGGAACTGGTACAGTCAAGCACAGGCAAAATACAGGCTGGTAGTGGCTCCATTACTGTATAGGGGTTTGTTTAGCTGGCATTCCATGGGACCCCTGGAACATCTTTAAATGTCTTCGACAGGTCAACACCTGTGTGTGTGAGTTGCACTCGTCTAGAGATGACACGCATGTCCAGAAATACATGTACTTTTTGGAATACAACAGAATTGTTGCGTGATCTTCAGGAGATATGGCGTTCTTTGCCTACAGAATATTTCTGCAAGCTTTTGTGAAGTAAAAGACTAGTGCACCAGTTTGTCTGGCATTTCAGTGTATTGTGTAATTTATAACGCAATAACCCTTAAAGAACTCTAGACAGGACCATAGACTCACCATAGGACTGGGACAGGACTCGTCTGTCATTGGCTGAGGGGTTTCGGGTTGTGGGAGGTCCATACCGGGTGAACTGGCCCCTAGTGGAGACCGGACAGTAACGCTTGGGTGCCTCTTTGTGTTTTTTGCAGCTTGTCGTGCTGGACATGTGAGAAAATGGACACAACAAAGAAAGTTCTTTATGACAGATATGCCATGTTAGAGTTTTCAGTTTCTGAAATCCTGCTTCTCTGCACTTACCCTGATAGGCTGACTCTGTTGCTCTCCTCTTCTGCTCAGCCTCTTCCTCCTCCTGCTTCTTTTTTCTGTCAAATTCATTCAAACATCGTAAGTGTGCAACACAACCTCGGACCAACAATCATTTTCTACACTGAATAAGCAGTTGTACAGGTGTTCCTTTTAAACTGGCCAGTGAGTGCATGTAAAACAGGTATTGTATTTTATACTTCAGTCAGATTTACACACTTTGACTGTGGCAAAGGTGGGTCAGTAAGACATATAAAGTAAAAAGCTCTGCTTACTGTTCAATCTCTCCCCATAACTCGTCCAGTTTAGAGTCCATGTGTCCTGTCTGGATCAAATCCACCTCTTTCTTCAGCTTTCTACAGGCAACACAACAGATTTCAATTGTTAACTAAAAACCTGAGAGTATTCACATACAAAAAAAGCAGACTCATGAATATAATATAATAATAGCAAATGATCCCAAGGCTAACTGATGTGAGTGGGTGTGAAGGTTAGACCATCTTGCTGATCTCACAGAAGGATTTGTTGCTAAAGTCTTAGTGCCAGATACCACAGAACACCTTCAGAGGGCTTGTCCATGATTTGATGGGTCAGAGCTATTTTGGCAACTTTTAGACAGGCAGTTATGGCTAATTGGTGTGTATTATATATTACAGCATTACACAATAAGCTGTCGGTCACTCACTTATATCTATTCTATTAATAAAACAAGATCAGCTTGTCATGTTGTTGTAAAATTGTTTCTGTGGGCCATGTGGTGGATGCATTGGTGGTTTGTGTACAAAATAAGTTCTGTTAGAGACAAAAGTCAGGACAGGCACCTGTATTTCTCTTGGGTGTCTTTGAGGAGTCTTTTGAGCTCATCTATCCTCTCTGCCGTCAGCCTGCGCACAATCACGTCCTCGATGGTCTCTACGACTTCTCCCTTTTCACCACGTTTCCGCCTGGAAAAAATCAACACATAGTCAAAGTTTAGAACACTCACAATTCATTTAAACAGGATGCTCACCTCTGATATTATAAAGACTAAGACGCACGTGTCAAAACCAATAACTGCATTTATTACTCAAGTACACTATAGTTACTTCTTATATCCTTTACGTCAAAGCGGTTCGATGCAACTACCACTGTGTGCAGTATTCTGGTAGTAACACTTACTTTGGCGCCTCTGTGGTCTCCAGGAGCTCTGAATACTGGGAAGCGCAGTGCTGTGTTATTCACAGAGAGAGGAAATTTTACGTTAAGTTTGAGAAACAATTCAAAGCCGTACATTTTGCAGAGGGTCTTTTCCCAGTGAACTTTTAAACAAGACCCTGTCTGTAGCTTGAAGTTTAAATACCTTTTGAGAAAACCAGTCTGGAGGACGGCCTGGCTCGGAGAAAGGTTTGATGGCTCTGCTCACTGACACCCTGAAAGAAGAAGCATGAGAGAAACTTAACACTTTAACATTTCAAATCAATTTTCTTCTTTGTGGGGGCTTTCCTGGATTGTCCAATTCCTATCCCCATTAGGCGTCTCTCTCACTTATCTCATGCCACCAACCAGGGAGGGCAAAGGCTATCACACGCTTCCTCTGAATCCACGCTTCCTCTGCAGCCGGCCCCCGTTTTCGTTTATGCTGCTAGCTCATGCAACATCAGAAGGCACTTGGAGAAGACCAACTTCTGTATTCATGAGCTCATAGATGTCCATGACTGGCTAGTATCGCTATGATTGACATGGGAGACAAGGTAGGCCACCCCACAGAACAACACCATGAAGATCATGTGTGTCTCCACACTGATGATGCATATTTTTCTCCTTAAAACTGTACAGTCAGTGCTAGAAAATACATACATTTATAACGTTGGAGACCATCCTGAAAGAGTCTTTTCAGACTCTGGAAATTACAAGCGTTGGTAGAATGCAGTATTAGCTGCAAGAATTCTGACTTGATATAAAAAAATAAAAGTGCAAAATTTACATGTGTAACAAGCAGTTTGCTGTGTTTATGCAAAGATGAAGGACGGATGTGGTACTAAGACTACAATAGCTAGAGAAAGGCCAGGATTTTAGTATAGCATTATGGTGCGATCTATCAGAGAAGGTTTTGGGGCAGAAATGTGATTTGGATTTGGATATCATTTCTTTGGG
>JAOVVF010000010.1:2141070-2143866 GCA_028565595.1 Duopalatinus emarginatus | reverse complement strand
CACACACACACCAGTGAACACTAGGGGGCAGTGAACACACTTGCCCGGAGCGGGGGGCAGCCCCAAACCATGGCGCCAGGGGAGCAGTTGGGGGTGTTAGGTGCCTTGCTCAAGGGCACCTCAGTCGTGTCTTGCCCTGGGCGGGAATCGAACCCACAACCTTCTGGTCAAGAGACTGGTTCCCTAGGCCACGTCTGCCCCAAGTCCAAGTCCATAATAATAATAAAAAAAATTACAGCTAAAAATAAAGTGATTTTTACTTAATTTTTTTACAGCAGTGTGACTATTTATAAATCTTGGTACTCAAGCTAAAATGAATGGACAAAACTGAACTAGTTGTCAGGATCGGTAGAGTTTAAAACCAGAATTATCTTAAAATACACAGACCTTTTCCTTTGTGTGGGTGTAAATGTAAGAAGCTGGAGGGGTTCGGAGGTTATAGGTTCAGGGTTCCAATGTCTTGGCAAAAAAAAAAAAACCTTCTCCTCAACCTGTCAGACCTTTGCTTGAACAGTCTGTAGATGGTGTGTATGGGATTTCTGATAATGTTTGGTGTAGATGTCTGGTATGTTGGTCAGTGCTATTCATTCAGATTAATTCATGCAGGTATCACCAGCTTCTACAGGGCTTTGTGTTGTATAGCACCAGGAATATAACACCAGGCAGTTATATTCCCTGTATAATGTTTTTTTTTTTTTTTGGATAGCAGATGAGAAGTAGTTCTTCTGATATCCAGACACAACCTCACTTTCTGTATTGAAGAATCCATGACAGATCCCTGATAATAGGTACCAGACGATGCTCAATCTCTCCATGTTGATCATGAGAGCTGTAACCAACTTCTGCTACAGCCCACAACCAGTTCCTTTGTCTTGCTCGTCTTTTATGAAGAGTTTGTTGGCTTTGGCTTGGCATCACTGCGACAGTATCTGTCCTTCATTCGCATGGGCCTTCCTATCATCCCTGGTGATCAGTGACATCTACACATTTCAAGTGGCTTCACAGTCATGTGTGTAGAGAATACAGCAGAAAGCTTAAAACACAGCATTAGGGAGCTTCGGTATTAAAGGCGAGGGTGATGACTGTGAAGCTGTCCACATGCACCATGTGCATCCAGCTAATCCAGGCTCCAACAGTCCCAGTCACAGCTCTCTTAAATTACCCAAAACCCTGAGAAGAACTATCGTATTGATGCAATAAGATATAGTGGAATGTGTAGGACATTGAAATGGCGTCATCTCTAAATCCGTTAGAACAGAAAGTGAACTGGAGTGGATCTTGCATGCTGGGTAGAAAGGAGCAGATGAGGTCTTTGATAAGTCTCTCAGTACACTTCATCACTACAGAGGTCACAGCCACTGGGCAGTATACACTGAAAGCTGATCTCCCACATAATCCCACAGACTTTTCATGCTCCTGCCATCTGGCAGACGGTACAGGAACATCCGGACTCGTACCAGCAGGTTCAGAGACAGTGTTTTCCCACAAGCCATCAGACTACTAAACCACTTACATTAACACTTGCACACACTCCAGACACACATATTACACATTCCACTACTGTCTGATAATACTTCTCACAGCAGCCACTTTATTTTTATATATATATTATCTAAAATATTGCACTGTACCTCTATACACTTCTTTACACTATGTACAGTTTACACATTACACACGTTTTTCATACACACCAATCAGGCATTACATTAAAGCCAAAGACCACTGACAGTGGCACCTGTCATGGAGTGGGATATACTAGGTTCTCAAAGTTGATGTTTTGGAAAAAGGAAAAAATGGGCAAGCAAGGGCTAAGTTGTGATGTCTATATAACTTGGTCAGAGTATGTCCAAAGTGGAAGGTCTTGGGGGTTTTGTCCCAAAGTGTACAGTTGTTTATACCTACCAAAAGTGGTCCAGGGAGGGACAACTAGTGAGTCAGTGACAGGCGCCCAAGGCTTATTGAGTGGAATGCTATTCTGTCTAATCCGATCCCACGGAAGGTCCACAGAAAAATCTGTTGCTAACGTTTTGGTGCCAGATACCACAGAAGACCTTCAGAAGTCTTGTGGAGTCCAGACCTCAATGACTCAGAAGTGTTTTGGCAGTTGTTTAGAGAGGTGATGTTAACATTTTACGTTATAACAGTTTATGTTATCTTATTTACACTGAAGTGCCAGGAAAACTGGTACACCAGTATAATATTTGGTAGGTCACCACAGGGCATGAACTTTACAAGATTGTAAAATAATCTTTAGGTATCGTATTTCCTGCCGAGCGGTCCACAATTTTGTCGTATTTTAAGGTGTAAGATTTCTGAGTTTTACAGCATGTTGCATGGCATCCCAGATGTGTTTGATAACATTGAGTTCTGGTGACTTAGGTGGGAGTGGTGGCCAAACCCCAAACTCAGACGAGTGTTCCTCTAACCATAATTTGGTGTCTTTGATGTAGACGTGTGTGGTGGTGCATTGTCCTGTTGGAAGGGGCCAAACCCATCAGAATGAATCCAGGACATGAACTGGTGTAACTCATCAGAAAGGAGGCACACATAGTGGTCACCTGTCAAATGGTTGTAGATGTACCAGGGGTCCCATGGAATACCAGCTAAACAAACCACATACCATTATGGAGCCACCACCAATCTGTACCAGGTTTTTTATTTACAACGTGTACACTTCAGAAAACTATTTTACTTATTATTTCTTCTAGAACTAAACGAAACAAAATATCTCTATGTCCCACCTGAGTCTCATGGTATAAATTGTTAATTTGTTGTTATTGTAGTTCTGGTTCTTCT
>JAOVVF010000010.1:2131070-2136070 GCA_028565595.1 Duopalatinus emarginatus | reverse complement strand
TGACATGCAACAGGCTTTTGTTTTTCTGGCATTCTATGGAACCTGTAGTACGTCTACAAACATCTCTAACAGCTGAATGCTGTGGAACACTATTTCATCCACCTATGAGGATGAAAGTGGTTGGTGTGGTACAGTGGTAACATCATTGCGTTCCCATGTGAGAGACCTGGGTTCGATTCCCGATCTGGGCAGCCAGTCTGTCCTACACCAATAAGGGTCCTTGGGCAAGACTCCTAACACTACGTTGGCTTACCTGTAATACCAATAACCTTGTAAGTCGCTCTGGATAAGAGTGTCTGCTAAATGCCGTAAATGTAAATGTAAATGGAGAACTGAGGGGAAACCTAAACTGATACAGTGAAAGCATGAATAACGTCACACATACACAAACCCAAAGTCAAGCTCAAACCCTGGAAGACAAATGGCAAATAAATTAATACAAGGCCCAGAGGCATTTTTGTCTCAACAGCCACTATCAGTTGAAACACTAACACCTTGAAGCAAGAGAAAAATTAAAGCACCAGACGATCACCCCTTGTGCTCGGGATCACCGTAATGGACATTTCTGGAAGCAGTATTCACCTGTGTGTTCAACGTACGAAGCAGGTTGCATAGATTATAATGTACAACCAGATGGTCTTTAATGTTCTGCTGCTGCTTTGCTGCTGGTGGTCCTGGGAGCCTTGTGAAGATCAATGGCATTAATGAATTTATGAATTCTCAAAAGCACCAGGATATTTTGGCCACAAAAACCGGTTCTCGCTGCCAAGCTCTGTCTTGGCTGAAAACGTATCTTTCAGCATGACAATAATCCAAAACAACTTAATATGATTGCCTGAAAAAATAATAGGAAATCTCAGCGTTCTGACAGGAGCAATATTGTGAACGTTTGTGATGAAGAGGTTTGCACACAATCACACACCTACAAACGTTAAAGATATGGAAGAAAAAATCCATCCTTACCACCACCATGATAAGTATTAAAGGATATAATGGACTGTTTTGTGCTTGAAAAATTAAGATTCTGCCAATAACCAGAAGGATGATTCACTGGAAAACACTGCCTTGCCTTCTGTGCGTAATGAACTTGATTTTTGTTTTCTGCTTTATATTTAGGAATGGGTATCAATCAGGACATAAATTACATATGTTGGTACAGATGAGTTACAAATGTAAAGGGGGAACACGTGTCTTGCGGTGCTGGTCCATAGCCATTGAACAGCTTCAATGCACCTTGGCGTCAATTCTATAAATCACTGAAATTGTACATGTAGATAAAGTCAAACACATTCTTACAGAAGATATGGTGGTGTGATGTTGCCACACATGTGAACATGAAGTTGCTGTCATGTCCATAACATATAATTAACATAATTGTCATCCTCATCAGCTCATTCATTGAGCGTAGTCATCCTGGAAGAGTCCACGTCTATAAGGATTGAAATGTTTGATCACCGTTATGCTATGATGAGTCAGTTGATTAGATTTGCAGTAAGGTTAGATTTGCTGTAAGGTTGTTTTTTATACCAGGCCTCGGTTTGTTTGACTTGGGGTTTATAATTGCACGCTTGCTTTTACATTGAAGAATGCCTCTGAACTGTGAACAATTCCATAAATCACTTTTGTGCATGCAGGTTTGCGAAATTAGGCATTAGGTTCATCCATTGGCAGTTGTGTATTATTTTCTCGTAGCTTCAACACTCCACTAGTAAACAACAGCACTTTTTGGATGGCATGGCATGGCATAAATACCTGTAAACGACAAGCTGTTCCTGTATATGAAGACTTTTATCTATACATTCCAGCATGAGAGGTGTTTTTTCATGTTGCTTCCACTCGGAATCTGATTATAGCGCTCCAATGTTATGAAAGTCTGGTGCTAAGCACTGAAATAATAAGTCCTCTACCAGGCCTAATAATAACCATTTCTGCCTTATCGCAAATGTAGAAACAGGAAACGACATGTGGCATCGAGCTTGAACAGCTCCCAGACCTGATGTTCGGTTGAACATCCCAAACCATCATTTTCCAAGTTGATCAGGGATTGGTTCTGTGGACTACTTTTGAACTTGGACACCATGTTCACACTTTAAGAACTGTTCGGAATTCCACGGAACCCTGGTACGTCTACAAACAAACGTCTCTGACAGATAAACGCTATGTGTGCATACTTTGTGACAACACCCGTTCATGTCCTGCATTCATTCTGATAGGTTGGGCCTCTTCCAACAGGACAAACTATAATCTGACATCTCTAAATTTACATTTACAGCATTTGGCAGACGCTCTTATCCAGAGCGACATACAATGTTACTGGTATTACAGGTAGGCCAACGTAGTGTTAGGAATCTTGTCCTTATTGGTGTAGTACAAACTGGCTGCCCAGACCAGGAATCAAACCCAGGTCCCACACATGGGAGCCAATGATGTTACCACTGTACCACATGTGTGTGGCAGCACAGTGTCCTCTCAGGACATGAACGGGTATAACCTGTAACTCAAGGCGTTTTAGGCACTTAAAGACATATATATATCTTTAAGTGTCTGAAAGTTATTGTTTCTTCAAACACTTTCATATGGCACCTTGCTGTTCTCCCTGCCTCTATTTTTCTCCCTGAAAACTGTTGGCAATGGAGTAGTAATGACTCATCTGTATGAAGCTGTCTGGCCTGTAGTTTACCCAGCATCGGCTATTATAAAAGACAGAACATAGGGGAAAAACTTCTCTCACGTTGAAGGCTCAGCTCTGCCTGCATCTCTCTGTAGTAAAAAGTCTCCTTCTGCAGCAAGTTTTTGTTCAGATCCCAGGAACAGACATTCTGCTGAGCTTCACTCAGCCAAGTCTGAATCCAGTGTAAACCAAATGGTTTGGAATAACAGTGTTTTGTTCTACACTGGAATTGTCTACCTTGTGTTTATGGGAACAAATAACCATGCAAAGTCAAGCTTTAGCACACCTGGCTCTGAGATTCTGAAGCTGCTGAAGGACTAAAGCTGTGTCAGGGTTTGTTCAGCATGTTTTGTTTTTTTTTGGACCATATACTGTAATGACTAGGGAAAAAACAATGCAGTTTGGCATTTTCTTATTGGAATCAAATGTGGTGGCTTCAAATCTGGATTTTTTGGGCCTGTCACTCAGTGGTAAAGATGTTGGACTTCTGGTAAGACGTTTGTTAGTTCAAATCCCATCACCACCTGGTGGCCACAACCTCTACTGTTCAGGTATATAAATTAGATATATGTAAGTTATTCTGGATGAGGCATCTGCCAAATGGCATAAATGTGACTCAGCTGTTTGACTACTCAACTCACTTGGTTTAACCAGCTGCTAAAACCTTGTCATGTTGGTCAAGTTGGTACCTATTGGCCCTAATAGGCAAGAAAACCTTCCTGTAATACCTAATATTACTAATACTACACAAGAAATTTGAACAAACTTAAACCTTCTCAGTTTAAGTTGCCTTTGTGTGCAGAAATGTTGCGCCTGGTTTATAATATAGTCCACAGCCAAGCCTTCATACTGGCTAATTAGCAGGTTGTTTTTGCATTGCTACCTTTTGTTCATCACTATTGCAACAACCAAAGAGGTTCCAATACAGGCCTAGCAGACCAGCTATGAGTGCCTGAGACGAAACTCTCTCCAGAAATGGCAGGGACAGCAGATTCTGGCCCCGTCATCCATCTATTTATGAGCACCAGTGAGGGCAAACTTTATAATAGTAATGCTTCTATAAGAAATTATTAATGGTTGTGAGGAATAGCAAGAAAAAACGAGCATGATTCCTGGTAACACACAGTGTAAACACCATGAACTCCACTTTACTTTGTAGGACAGACAGTATGTACTGCCCATGTCTCCTTGACTCCGCTAGCAATGAAATCCGTAACACTGGGCAAGCAGAAGTATACCATACAGAGATAAATTCAGCAAGGATACCAGGTAATGTTACTGTCATTTATTATCAACATTGATCCATATAACCTGACTGCAAAAAGATGGAGTGCTGACCCTTCACTGCTGCCTCCAAACTTGTACTACATGGCCAAATATCTTGTTTTATGGTATAAGGGCTTACACCTGTGAACAACTTTCTAAACTATAAATCCCTTGAAGCCCACAGAAATTTCAGCTGAAGGACTATAACAACACAGATAAGCTGGTTGTGATAAAAAAAAAATCTGTGCCTAACTTAACCTTTACATGTGTTGAATTTATCTCCCATTGAAGCAAGTTACAAATATATTAAAAGTCTTGTTTGTACTATTGTTTATATACTGTATATGGTGCCCAGTCTGGCCAAGGATATACAGGATGTGGTATATTGTACTAGAAAGTAGTACAATTGCAGGGGCCCAATGAACAGGTAGTACTGTTAAAAGTATATACATTATGAAGACTAGTCCAGTATTCTGTAGATGTAACCATATGTTCTATACAAACTCACAAAAAAATAGGTTTATGAATGTTGTGTAGAAACATCTAAACAGATTCTTGCCCTGAAAGACCTTTACACATCCAACCTTCAGTCACTTCATTTGAAACAAAACCATTTCTTTAAACTGCATTTGAAACACATACCACTGTTGAAACTGCATTTGAAAAACAACTTGTGATTGAATTTGCATCCAGCTTTTAAAATTGTATTTAAAACACAACTCCGGTTTAAAACTGCATTTGAAACACAGCCTGTCTTTAAAACTGCATTTGAAAAACAACCTATGTTCAAAACTGCATTTGAAACACATCCTACTTTTAAAAGTGCATTTAAAACACAACCCATGTTCCAAAACTGCATTTGAAACATACCCTGTCTTTAAAACTGCATTTGAAACGCATCCTACTTTTAAAAGTGCATTTAAAACACAACCCATGTTCAAAACTGCATTTGAAACACAGCCTGTCTTTAAAACTGCATTTGAAAAACAACCCATGTTCAAAACTGCATTTGAAACACAGCCTGTCTTTAAAACTGCATTTGAAAAACAACCCATGTTCAAAA
>JAOVVF010000010.1:2033060-2047178 GCA_028565595.1 Duopalatinus emarginatus | reverse complement strand
ACATAGCCCATTACTGAACAATGACTGTCACTGAACACAGTTACTGAACACAATTAATGAACACTGTTACTGAACACTGTTATTGAACACAGTTAATGAACACTGTTACTGAGCACAGTCCATCACTAAACACAGTTCAATGCTGTACATAGTCCATTATTGAACAATACCTGTCACTGAACACATTCTATCAATAAATACTGTCAATTACTCAACACAGTCCATCACTAACCACTGCCTATAACTAAACACAGTCCAATACCAGACACAGCCCATCACTAAACATCATAGTTCAATACAGAACACAATCCGGCACTGAACACCGTCTAAAATTAAACACAATCCAGTAGTGAACACAGTGTACCAGTAAATATTGTCCATTACTTAACGCAGTCTATCACTGAACACTTTCCATTTTGTACCAATAAATATTGTCCATTACTTAACACTGTCCAATACTGAACAGTCTATTACTGAACACTGTCCAATACTAAACACAGCCAAACACAGTTAAATACTAAACACAGTCTATCATTAAACTGGACACAGTATTTTACTAAACATGGTATATTAGTGAATACAGTCCAATAATGATTACCAACAATACTTAACATTATTAAACACAGCCAATCACTAAACACAGTCCATTACAGTTCACTACTGAACACAGTCTATCATTAAACACAGTCTGGCACTAAGTGCTAAATGCAGTCTGATACTGAATACGGTCTGGCAACAAACACTGTCCAGAATCGAACACATTCCTGTAATGAACACTGTTTGGATCTAAACATTCTTTGACACTTTTTCACTTTTGTTTTTACAATTCTTGCAGAAGCATTAAATTAAAATTATAATTAAATTAATTAAATTAGATTGTTCTATTTTAAAACAAATCTTTAAAAAAATGCAGACAAATTTGAATAATTAAAATTTATATGAATGGATTTAGCTTAAAACTATGCCAATTTCATTTGATTTTTTATGAATTCACAATAGCCTGCTACAAGTGTCATTTTAATTAATAGATTAATTAAAGAGAAATATAGTAGAAATACTACCCCTGCTCCAGATTCTATTTCTGTTTGTAGAATTGCCTCAACTCTGCCTAATTCCAATTTAATTTAATTTAATATAATATAATTTTAGTACCTTTGTAACTGCTGGACTTAATATTTGAAGTAAATGTGAACACAGTATTTGTATTGAATGTTGACATTTCGCATGATTTTTTAAATAAATAAATAAATCCTTTTATTCTTACTGTGTACTCTTTGTATATAATTTTATGACTCATCAGAGATAAAGGAGTATCATAAAGGACCGGAAGCTTGGGGTGACTCCGAGTGCCAAAGGGGTCTCAAGGAAACATAAATTGTCCATGAAAATGAAAATGATCCCGGACAAGCGTCTAATTCATTTACCTGTCAGAGGATTAGATGTCCTACGAGGGTGTCCAAGATATAAGAGTGGAAAGGAAGAGTATAATATATATGCACACTGATGATTTTTTGGGGTAAAGTGTACAATGTAAAAAAGAAAAATGACACATTTGATGCACATACATGCAGAACATAGTCTATATATTCATAAATTACTGATACTGCAGTCAGTAGTTTTTTTTATTCCCATTTTTCTCAGCCTTTAATCTGGTCCATCGGACAGTTTTGATTTAAAGGAGCAATAAGGAGACATTTTTATTACATTTGATCCAATGTTATGAGAAAGGGATATTGCTCTGTGATGCCAGAGTGTGTGTGTGTGTGTGTGTGTGTGTGTGTGTGTACATCAGTGTGTGTGTGTGTGTGTGAATTCAGGAAGTGAAAACTGCCGTAAGAAGTGAGTTGGTCAGCTGTAGGGATGTCCCTACTTTTTGCTGAAGTGTGCAGCATCATGCAGGTTATTTCCTGGACTTAGATTGCATTGTGTAACACGACCAGCCCTGTGATCAACATCGCGCCAAGCGACTCGCAAAACAACAAGACAAGCGTTAAAAAAACCCTCGTCATGGCTCCTTTATCAGTATCACATGGGAAAGGCTGCTATAAATGCGTTCAGCATGAGGGCGGAGATTCTGGTTATATTGGCTCACAGCATATTAGTTTTCCACTTGTTTACATAGTGGTCCACTTTAGGAAATTCCACTTTGGAGAAGAGCCCGGAAGGATGGATGATGGATGCGTGCTGCAATATTAAAGCTCAAAGTTCAGCTGACGGGGTAAAAACGGAGATGGCAAGGCTTTAAATCTTCTCTGTGTGGAGGTGTAGGGTTCAAAGTCTTAACAAAGAGCTACAGCACTTACAACACGAGCCATTATGTTAACACAACAACACGCATACATTACAGTGATTGACACCAGAAGGCACTAGTCTGGTCATCTGTGCATGTGTGCATGTGTGTGTGTGTGGGGGGGGGGTGCTTGTGTATGCGCACATGTGTGTGTGGTGGGGGGTTGACACTAGGCACTAGGTGTCATTTACCTAATCAGATGAAGTGCTATTGAGCTCCTCTCCTCCATCTGGCTGGACATTTTCAGACACCAGACAGTCAAATCATCTCCACTTGTCCATTTATCCATTTATCTTTCATTTCCTTTACACACACACACACACACACACACACACACTCACACACACACACACACACACACACACACACATATATAAACCACTTTGCTTATCATCCATCCATTCATCCATCCACATTGGCCTAATTACTATCCATTCATCCATTTATCCATTCATCCATTTATCTATCCATCTATCCATTCATACTGGCCTAATTTCTATCCATACAACTATTAATCTATCCATTATTATTAGCCTAATTACTATCCATCCATTTATCCATCCATCCATCCATCCATCCATCCATCTATCCATCCATCTATATCTACTACCCTAATTACTGTCCATCCATCCATCCATCAATCCATCCATCCATTTATCCATCCATCCATCCATCCATCTATATCTACTAGCCTAATTACCATCCATCCACCTGTCCATCATTCCATTTATCCATCTATCCATCCATATCTACTAGCCTAATTACCATCCATCCACCTGTCTATCATTCCATTTATCCATCCATCCATCTATCCATCCATATCTACTGGCCTAATTACCATCCATCCACCTATCCATCATTCCATTTATCCATCCATCCATCCATTAATCTATACATCCATTCCTTCATCCATCCATATTAGCCTAATTACTATCCATCCATCTTTATCTACTGGCCTTATTATCATTTATCTACCCACCTATCCATTCATCCTTCCATCATTTAGACCAGGCTTTTTTCCTACTATCAACCCATCTACTCATCCCTCCATTCATCCATCCATCCATCATCCATCCATCCATCCCCCTATCAATCCATCCACCCATCTATCCATACAGTATGTACCTAAATGCACAGAGATATACATAATAAAATGAGACAGCTTATTATTCATTTATTCATCCATCCATCTACCATTGATTCATTAATTCATCCTGTCTTCCATTCATCCATCCTTTTCTGTCAGCCTGCTTAACACACACACACACACACACACACACACACACACAGCTGCACAGCTGCACCTCACTCTGGTATCTGTATGTGAGAAGTTTGGTGTGTTGACCTGATGTTTATGTGGGTTTTTCCCAGGTGCTCCAGTTTCCTCCAGTTTCCTCCCAGAAAACACACATGGTAGGCAAACTAGATGTGCTAAATTGCCCCTAAGTGTGAGTGAATGGATGTGTCTGTGTGGTACCCTATGATGGATTGGCACCCTGTCCAGAGGGTATTCCTGCCTTGCAGCCAGTGATTCCGGGTGGGATCAGGACAAAACTACATCCCTTACAGACAGACTGACTGACAGATTTCTAAAATAGCAGAGATACAGTAGGATGTAATGCCTAGTCAAATGTAATGTCAAACTGAATCCTAGGTGAAGATATAGTTCACACTTTGAATGTAATTATTCAAAATTAAGATTGGATGAACTGTAAGATTTGGGTATAAAATTGGGGAAAATAGACTTCTCTTAATTCTATTAGCAATTATCTCTGGTGCGAAACTAAAGATGAAAATGTCAGACACTGAATAAACATCATCTGATCTAATACATTTTTTTTTGCTAAGCTGGAAAATGATCTCATTATAGTTGATTATTTTTGCTAAACTGTACTTCAGCAACACTCAAGTCTCCTCCATCATCTAAACCCTCATTTATACAAAATCCAAACCCAGTCTACTTCTTGTAACATGCTTTAAATTACAGCTATTATTTATTCCTTTTCAGCTGTTTTTCTAACTAAAAAAGAAAATACAGTTCTGATCCACCAACAGCGGCGATATATTACACCTGGATGTAATTTAGATTGAAAGCAGATGGTCAGTTTGTTGTCCAGACTCAGAGGTTTTCTTTTTGTCCACACAGAACACAACACTCACATGTTCTAGGATGATGACTGTAGGGTACATAAGCAATCTGGAACACTTTAGCAGACCTCAATCTCATAGAAAACGTGTCTGGAACAGCAGGGAATACAAAAATAGCCCTGAAAATACTTTCTAACTCTAGCTGAATTGCACTCCCTGTCAGTGGAAAGCCAGTTTCCTGGACAAAAAAAAAATAGGCTCATATGTCATTTCTTTCCTAATACTTGGTTATGCCATCATGCCCTCTAATAGCAGCTCAAATCTTGTCAGGGGGGAAAAATGCCACCAGTGTCTCTTCCAAAAAAAATAACACAAGACTAATCACTAATCACGCTAACGTTTATCTTCTGTCTGCTGATTTCAAAACGACTAAACCGGTTAAGAACTCAAGGGATCATCAATTTGTTCATGTTTTCTCAGACACCTGTGTTAATTTGATGGATTTAAAGTTTTGTACTGTCCATCCGCCAAGCCACTCATCCATCCGTCCATTATCCTTGTAAACCACCCTGCTTATCATCCATCCATCTATCCATTTCTACCAGCATGTCTAATATCCATCTATTACTTTCAGCCTGATTACTATCAATACATACATACATACATAATTACACATCCCCAAGACTGTGTATTATTAATTTATTCATCCATCCATCCATCAATCCATCAATCCATCCATCCATCCATCCATTCATCCATTTTTACCAGCATGTCTAATGTCCACTCATTTCTTTCAGCCTGATTGCAATTAAAAAAAAAACCATACATACATACATACATATGTATCCATCCATGTTTAGTATCCATCTATTAATCCATCTATCTTTAGCAATCTGCTTTCCTACCATCCATCCATCCATTCATCCATCCATCCATCCAATCATCATCAATGTAAACCAGCCTCCTTATCATTTATAGCCTCCTTATATCATTTATCACTTATCTTTATTGGCCCGATTACTATCTATCCATCTATCTATCCTTCAATCCATCCATAAATCCATCAATTAATCCATTCATCTCTACCAGCCTGTCTAAGATCCATCCATCCACCTCTACCAGCTTAGTATCAATGCATACATACATACATACATACATACATACATTATATAATAATTAATACATACATTATTACATTTATAGAGGACTGATTGTCATTCATCTGTCTATCTTTATTTACATGCTTATAATCCATCCGTCCATCCATCCATCCATCCATCCATCCATCCATCCATCCATACATACATGTTGTATGGAGCAATTTATTCACTGAAGAAATCAAAAACCATAAGGCAAATAAGGCATCAGCATCCTTACCATCCATCTATACACACACATCTATACACACACATACATACATACATCTAACCATCCATCCTTCCATCCATCCATCCATCCATCAATCCACACATCCATCCACCCATACATACATACATATATACATACATACTAGACAGATTATTCATAACACACTTATCCATTCATCTCTATCATCATCCTTACCATCCATCCACCCATCCATCCATCTGTCACTCTATCCATCTCTAGGAGCCTGATAGTTATTCATCTATCTATCTGTGAGAAAGACTTCTATATGCATTAGGAGATCATTCAGTGTTTGAAACTCCGAAGTCTATTGTTCTAGTCTATTGTTTAATCCCAGGCCTCCAGAGAGCCGCTGTCGATCCCTAAAGCGAGATCCTGAACCCTGAACCATTCAGCTCAGTGTGTGGATTAGATTCCGTCTCACTTGTAAATTCTCTTAATGATGAGCGAAGATGAACTGAGACGCCGCGTTCCTTAATGGCCTCTCTGAGACTGCTGTCATTTTAGCGATGCTGTCATTACATGAACAAACAACCAATAACGGTATTCTAATAGTATTAAGAAATCTCAATTACTGGCCCTGTTGTTTTCTTCCTCACTCCTCGGTGTCGCTGTCAATCATTAGGTTTTTATTTCAGCTGCTGTTAATCCCTCATAACAAGTCTCTGTTCTTTTTCCCCTTGTTCTCATTCAGTCTCTCTTCTCACATCACTCCCCCCCTCTCTCTCTCTTTCTCTCTCTCTCTCCCTCTCTCTCTCTCTCTCTCCTCATCATTGCTTTACGATGGCCGTGACCTTTTTCAGCGACACTCCACTATCAGCCTCTTATCTCACCCCGAGCTCAACGAAGCGGCCCTTCATGAGGTCACTTCATAGAAGTGGACATTAGAGATAATGTACTTCCTAGTGACTCAGGTGTCCTGTGAACGCTTTCACACGCACACACTCACACACACACAGATCTGCGTCAATGCAATAATCTAGCTTTCAGTGCGTGCCGTCGTAACAGATGAATAAGTGCGTAGGTGGAAAGATTTGTGACAAGACGGAGGCAGGAAGGGAAACAAAAAGTGGGGGGATCTTTTTTTTTTTTTTTTTTTTTTTGCACTCTCTCTCTCTTCTGCCGTTATCACGAACTCGCACACACAATTTCTCAATCCCACTTGCGCTGTATGCTTGTTAGTTCCACTCGAAATGGCAAATGACAAACAATCAGAGGCAGTGGAGCAGTGGCTTAGCAGCCCACAGAACCAGCAAAACAAAAACAAACAAGGCAATTACTGTAATTCACACTACACCGGTCCTCTATGTCTCACACACACACACATATACACACACACTTCATATTAAACATGCATGCAGACCCACATTGTGTTAAACACACATTAAGTCCACAGACACTCTCTATGTTAACACACGTGTGCACACTGAGGATACTTTAGGATAAACACTATCATTTCCATTCTTATCATTTTCCAGTATTTCTACAAAAAAAAAGGGAAATTAACTGTGACTCATAATAAACACAGCTGGGTGATATTGATATTAGTGCATCGTTATAACATGATACCGGTAGAAACAAGAACAAAAGTTTGCATCTCAGGAGTTTCTGGGTGCAAAATGAGAACAGTGTCACAATACTGAACTAAAATGATGGGAAATAGGAAATAGGGGTGTGGCTTATAACAAGAGGGAGGAGTTTTACAATCACCATCTGAGTTTTCTGGTTTGTGAGCTGTGTGAGGTGTGTGTTGTGTGTGAGTATTTCAGTAAACACACACGTTCTGTATTTTGTTCCTGTAACAAGCTGGTATCTTAACTAATCTTCTGATCACTCTAAAATCATTTAGATATTTAATACAAAAAAATACGAATAAAAAATGTAAAAAACACAATAAAAATGAAAATAACACAGTAAATAAGGCATCAGCATCCTTACCATCCATCTATACACACACATACATACATACATCTAACCATCCATCCTTCCATCCACCCATATATATATATATATATATATATATATATATTATGTAACAAGACATTAATCAAAAACCATAAGGCAAATAAGGCATCAGCATCCTTACCATCCATCTATACACACATATACATACATACATCTAACCATCCATCCTTCCATCCATTCATCCATCCATTCATCCATCCATCCATCCATCCATCAATTAAGTAATGGTAAATAAAAAAAATTTAAAAAATAATTAAAAGTTTAGTCCTTCACAGGTTTGATAAAAAAACAAACAAATAATAAATCAATTAATAAACAATTAATTAGATAGATAGAGGTAGTGAATAACACATAGTTATTTACATGCATTACTTTGCCACTTTGCTTTCTAAAGCAAGGCACTGGAAAGGATGGACGGACATTCAGACGGACGGACGGACAGACAGACAGACAGATAGATTATATACATGTAGTTATTTACATGCATGAATTTGTCATTTTGCAATTTAAAGCTGATCAAAACATTTCTGATCCATCAAGAGGCACTGGAATGGATGGAGAGATGGACAGACAGCCATATGGACAGACAGACAGACAGATAGATAATTATTTACACATAGTTATTTACATGCATGAATTTGCCACTTTGCTTTCTAAAGCAAGGCACTGGAATGAATGGACGACCATTCCGACGGATGGATGGACTGATGGACAGACTGATAGACGGACGGATGGACGGATGGACGGACTGATAGACGGATGGATGGACTGATGGACAGACTGATAGACGGACGGATGGACGGATGGACGGATGGACGGACGGACGGACAGACGGACAGACAGATAGATAGATTATATACATGTAGTTATTTACATGCATGAATTTGTCATTTTGCAATCTAAAGCTGATCAAAACATTTTTGATCCATCAAGACATGGCAAGGCACTGGAATGGACGGACAGACAGCCATATGATAGATAATTATTTACACATAGTTATTTACATGCATGATTTTGCCTCTTTGCTTTCTAATGCTGATCAGAACAGTTCTGATCCATTAAGACATGGACTCCACAAAACCTCTAAAACTGTTCTGCCATATCTGGCACCAACACATTAGCAACAGATCCTTCTGTGGATCTTCTGTGAATCAGACCAGACAGGCCAGCCTTCACACCCTACACACATGAGTGAGTCTTTTGTGCCCATGACCCTGTCACTGGTTCACTGGTTGTCCTTCCTTGAACCACTTTTGCTAGGTATTAACCACTGCATACTGGGACACACCCCACAAGACCTGCAGTTTTGGACATGCTCTGACCCAGTCATCTAGAATTCACAATTTGGATATTGTCAAAGTCACTCAGATCCTTAAACTTGCCCACTTATCCTGTTTCCAACACAACTTAGAAAAATGACAGTTCACCTCATACAGTATACGATCTGATCTGAGTTACTCTGACAAGGACCAATTTGTAATGTTTAGACGCCTGAGTCAGAGCATCAGCAAGTCCTGTTGGGGGGGGGGGGTATATTTACCAAAAGCGGTCCACAGTAGGACAACCAGTGAACCGGCAACAGGGTCACTGGGTGTTAAAGGCTCACTGATGTGCGTAGGGTGTGAAGGCTAGCCTATCTGAAAGTGAACTATTTGCCTACTGTGTTTGCACACAGAGGAACATGACCTCTGCATTTAACCCATCCGTGCAGTGAAACACACACACACACCAGTGAACACTAGGGAGCAGTGTACACACTTGTTCGGAGCAGGGGGCAGTCCCAAACCACGGTGGCCGGGGAGCAGATGGGGGAGTTAGGCGCCTTGCACAAGGGCACCTCAGTCGTGTCTTTCCCCGGGGTGGGGATCATGAAACCGGTTCCCTAACCACTAGGCCATGGCTGCCTAGTGATAGGTCAGAGCTGTTTTAGGTGTTAATATGGTGTACATATGTGAGCCGATCTGCCAAAATGAGTCGGAATTTGGCGTTCTATTTTTTTTAGATATATAGATTTTTATATAGATAGATATATAGATAAAATATCGATTTTTCTTTTCTGGTGTTATATGAAAGAATATATGCTCAAAATAAATCTCACAAAGTTTCATCGTCACAATCATTGTGAAAATGCTCTTAAATGGCTATTTAAGGTGATCTGCAACTCTCAAATCTTACAAAGAATGTATAAAATACACGCTGTTTTAAAAACTTTTTTTTTTTTTACTTTTTTTTTCAGTTGGAAAAAGGTGCTGCCATACAATTCAAACAACCTTTTAAGATAGGACATTGAGCAATATCATTTTAAAGCTTATTTCCTCACCTTTCCAGTAAGATTTTCTATTTTTAGTTCAGGTTCTATTTTTAGTTTAGGTCACTGTGACTCATTTTGCCAAAATGTTTACATTTAACGTTTGCATTTGGCAGACGCTCTTATCCAGCACGACTTACAAAGTTATTGGTATTACAGGTAGGCCAACATAGTGTTAGGAGTCTCGCCCAAGGAGCCTTATTGGTGTAGCACAGACTGGCTGCCCAGACCAGGAATCGAACCCAGGTCTCTCAAATGGGAGCCAATGATGTTACCACTGTACCACACCAACCAGTCACAGGTTCGCCTATATACGTGCACCAACCGGTCACCAAAACAGGTCACATACTGTATATACATACATACATAAACATACAAACAGATGGGCAGATACAATCTACAGTATGTTGATTAATAGATGAATGACCCAATGGATTTGATACACCTATAGCACCAGTAGAGTTAGACAATATTTTCAGTGTTCTCAGTGACACTATTCCAAAGTTTAGTAATGACATAAGATAAAATGTTTAGTTCTGATGCAGTGAAATAAGTATTTTGCTCATAACACAATTGATCTACTGAAGGGAAACAACGCTGTTCCTCCCAGATGTCAAAATAGTGTTTTTCCTCTTCATTGTTTCCAAGTCTGAGTTAAATAACATCTCTTATAAAGCCTCAGGCACTGAGTTTTTTTTTCCCCAGCGTTCACAGGAACACTATTCAAAAGATTAGGGATAAAATAAGAGAAATGTCTTCTTATTGTCCGACTGAGCTGTAAGAGATCTTTTATTAATAAAAAACTGTAGTGAAATGAAACTGTTTGTCAAACGCAAAGCAAAGAACGATTCCACGCCAATCGAGCTAACCAGAACGCACCGGATCTGGACGCTATTTCATTTTTATAGTTATTTACACGCATGAATTTGCCGCTTTACTTTCCAAAGCAAGGCACTGCCTCTGAAATGAGTGGTATTTGTTTTACTTTATTTATTTATTTTCTTCTTCTTCTTTAATCGGTTGCTCAGTGTGGCTCTGATAACCTGCGGCTGAAAGGGGAAGTTGGCAGATGTGTTTAGTTTACTGTCTCTGTGACTGCTTGCTTTTGCCCAAGAGCCAAACACACACTTACGCACACACTTACACACACACACACACACACACACACACACACACACACTCACCACTCTCTATCTCACGCGCACACACATTCACTTAGGAGAGAACATCGGATCCATACGCAGCTGCATTGCTCGTTAATAGCAGGGTTGTACCTGCAACTAAATGGTTTCTGAAATGAAAGTAAAGGACATAAAATAACACTGGGAGCCGAGGAAATACAAATGATTTAATCCCTACAGAAAGTAACAGAGTGGGAGGGGGAGAAAGGGAGAGAGAGAGAGGGAGAGAGAGAGGGAGGAAAGACAAACAAAGGCCCTTTGAAAAAGTGGTTAGTGCCAATATTGACTAGCGTGGTTCAGAAAACACACGCGCCCAACTTGGCCTCGGCAATGACAGCGATACAAAGAGCCATCGACACGTTTTATCAGCAAGCTGAATTAGCAATGTCTGTTCAGCTGATTGCTAATGTTCACAACAAGGTGCGACACAACAGACTCCCACACACACACCTCCACACGCGCTTAGGTAACCGCGTATCCGTTAGTGTACACAATGATACACACGTATACGCCTGCTTTCATACACTGTATAAATTGTTCATTGGTATAATCATGCGTACGAATATAATATCTAACTGCGAATAATATACCTGAAAACATTCAGATTGATCTGAAGAAGTCTTTTGTTAAGAACATCTGGATCTTATTATTTAGAACCGGTTCTGAGATCATTTCTGAGTAACCTAATCGTGTGCACATTGTGTGTAGTGTCCGATCAGGTGTTTTTGTTCTTGTGGAGCGTCTTTCTCAAATCCAAGCCTAATATATGAGCCGCAGATGGAATAAACCACAACACTACATAATTACACCACAACATGTTTAATTAAAGAATGACAGCTTTGTGATCTGATTGGCCAGACGGGAGGGTGTTGATTTTTTTTTGTTGATTTTTCCATAACAGCAGCTCCGTTATCATTATCGTTTCTGCAGTAACAACTCAGTTCAACTCGGTTCATGAATGATGTCATACACACACTTATTATATATTCCATGGGACCCCTGGTAAGTCTATAAACGTCTCTGACAGGTGAACGCTGATGATGACTGTCAGAGACGTTTATAGACTTACCAGGGGTCCCATGAAATATATAATAAGTGTGTGTATGACATCATTCATGAACCGAGTTGTTACTACAGAAACGATATGCTGCTGTTATGGAAAAATCAATGAAAAAGCAACAGGAAAGAAAGTGAGACGTTTGTAGGTGTAATTCCAAGGGTCTCATGGAATGCCAGCTAAACAAACCCAACACCGTTATGTAGCCACTGCCAGTCTATGTATTTTGCACAGGCTCGTCTGTTTCAGTTTTTCTGTGTGTGTTTAACTGCATTGACAGGTCTAATTCCAATCACTTCCTTTTCACTTTTATACATAATACAACAATGCAAGCATGTCTGATCCGAGTGTGTGGGTCAGTGTTGTTGTGCTTATGCAGCATTCAGCTTACCTTGGAAGAGGTTTACAACATGCAAAGTATGGGAAACATTCATGGATACATTCTTAGCAACAAGCTATCCACTGTGATAAGGGATGTGTATTTACTTTTATTGCAGGAATACCCCCTGGACAGGGTGCCAAACCATCGCAGTCCCACAATTACGCACCCATTCACTCACACACTTACACCTAAGGGCAATTCCCTAGTGGTCAGGGAACCGGTCTTGTGACCAGAAGGTCCAGGGTTCAATTCCTGCACAGGGCAAGACACGACCGAGGTGCCCTTCAGCAACTCCCCCAACTGGACGCCCCGGGTGCCATGGCTTGGGGCTGGTCCCCCTCTGGGCGAGTGTGATCACTGTCCCCAGTGTTTACTAATGTGTGTGTGTTTTACTGCACGGATGGGTTAAATGCTTTGGTCACATTTCTCTGTGTGCAAGCACAGTAAGCAAATAGTTCACTTTCACTTCACTTAAATTTACCTACCATGTGTGTTTTCTGGGAGGTTGGAGAAAACAGGACATAGGGAGGCCAGAGGCTCAAACCCACAACCCCAGAACTGTGGAGCTGGTTGGCACACACACTACCTGTCGTGCTACTGTGCCAGCCCTATATTATATTGTATACTTTTACATGCTAATTTCTAGTTTGTGTGCACTCTTGTTATAGAAACGTAAACAAACTGTATCTGTTTATTCTTGGTTGTAGGATAAAGTGCGTGATAAAACGACAATAATGTTACAATAAGATGCTGATAAATCTCAAGCTAAACATTTACAGGTGCTAATACTGTTTACTCTGAGCAGCCATGTTGATTTAACGTCACTCAGAGTCGAGAAGTTGAGCTGGTTTTATCTTTGTTTCTTTTATCTCGGTGGGGTTTCAACCTTCCAACCTTTAGTTGAATACAGAATCATTAACAGAGAGCACAATGTGCTGTGATTTGCAAGCCCACAAAGCTCACGCTCAACTCATGCACTTTATTTGATTCAAGTTAAATTGTGCATTGTCTCTTCTTTCCTGTGGGCCGACCCCAGCTCTGGATTTTGTTTACGATGATCCGTTTGTCTAAATAAACAACATGCTGTCTTTACGTTTACATTTGCACCCTGACCTCAATCACAGCCTATTATACGCATAAAACAAATGAATAAAAAATTGACTCTTCATTAACAAAAAAACATGAATGAATAATTGTTGATATGTAGCGATTTCTTTTATATTCATGGTTGGAGTCCCCAGTGCTAAAACATTACTCTTTCCTTTTACATTTACATTTATGGCATTTGGCAGACGCCCTTATCCAGAGCGACTTACAAGAGTGCTAAGTTAAATTCTTGGAGTATCTGAAACTAGTGAAGATAAATCAGGATTCAAGAACTCAGACCAGAATCCTACTAGAAAAGAGTCATGCAGTATCAATTATCTAAAACTTTCCACACTAGTCAACCTGCAAAGAGAA
>JAOVVF010000010.1:2011979-2021985 GCA_028565595.1 Duopalatinus emarginatus | reverse complement strand
ATATATATATATATATATATATGTATGTGTGTGTGTGTGTGTGTGTGTGTGTGTGTGTGTGTGTGTGTGTATATATACTCCACAAAAGAATACATTATGTAGATAGTATTCCCATTTTATGGTTTGTGCAGGTTTATTATGAAATCAGGTGGTTAATTGAGCGTCTTTGAGAATGGTACCAGGTTTCAGCATAACAAAAAATATCATATCACCAGAGGCCATAGTAGGGTCTTCTGTTTGCAGCTGTATGCAGTCATACTGTGTGGGTGCACGCTGTGGGTCCTCACCAAGGGCCCATTCACATGCTTTACTCTCTCCTTTTCCTTCTCTCTCTCTCTCTCTCTCTCTCTCTCTCTCTCACACACACACACACACACCAGAGAGCAGTTTGCTCACAGGGCACAACATGACTAAAGGGCCCTTGAGCGAGGTGCCATGGTTGGGGCTGACCCCCACTCTGGACAAGTGTGTGTGTTACGGATGGGTTAAATGCGGATGGATGGGTTAAATGCAGAGGTCACATTCCTCTGCACATTGCAAGCACAGTAGGCAAGCAGTTCACTTTGACTTCACATTCACTTCACACACACACACAGGCCCAGAGAGGAGGAAAGGAAAATGAGGGTGCACAGGATCTAGGATTTCCACACTTTCACTAGCCCCAGGTCCAGCAGACCTGAAAACCCTGTATGTAATATAAATGTAAGGAGGGGGGGATGCACGAGGGGGGGTCACTGACAATGTTTTCTGATTTATGTTCCTCTCAGAAAATGAGTCAAGGCCAATTAATCGTAGTTATAATTATTTATATATAAATAATTATTTGTATGATTTTTATTAAACTAAAAACTGAAAATGGGTCCTACAGACCCGAAGACCATATAAGGGTTAAGGTGCCTTGAGCAAGGGAACTTCAGTCAAGTCCTGTCAGTTGTGGGGCTCAAACCTGGGACCTTCTAGTTCCAAGGTGGGTTCCTATACCACAAGCCCACAGCTGCCCCTGAGACCCTCCTCCTCCTCCTCACTTAGGCTGGTTTGTTATACGCATGATGGGACATTTGTGAGAGGGTTTCTTTCTTCCTTTTTTTACTGAATGGATTTCTGGCTGCAACACTGTATTGTTGTTGTTTTTTTTAAATAATGTTAGTAAATGTAACCTCCAGGACACTTCAGGTGTAAAACAGAGCAGACTGAACACTGATGTATGTGTAGGTTATTATCATTACATGTCTAAATGGCAACTTAAAACCTTACCACTGTGATATAACCAGGTCAGAGGTAGGAAGATCATCCATGAGTTACATACATGAGTTCCATTTTACTTGATCTTTGGTGAAGCAGGCCGCGTCTCTTTTGTGCGTAAAAACTTCTTTAAGCCACGCCCAGTTGGCCCTTAGCCGTTTTTTTGGATTGCGCAGAGCAGAAAACCGCAAAAACTGCGCATCAGTGTTACTAAAGGTCTGTTTGATCCTCGGGATTGAAAACCAGAGCAAGACATGTTGCAGGTAAGTCAAGTTTGTTTGCGCTTTGGAGACGAAGTAACACCAAACTGCGCCAATGGTGCGCACGAAGTGTTTATTTATTTATTTCCAACACACAAACATTGTTGTGCAAACAACTTCAACTCTCGGTGTTTGAAGTGAAACGGATGTCAGATACACGACCAACCCTTTATTATATACACGTTTTTATTTTAATATTTATTTGCACAAAACCTTGTGCGCGTTAAACCTGCGCACCTGATTAAATATTGCGCATAAATAAGCGTATGAATTTGAACTTTAGGTCATTATAAAATCTTATATCATGTCTGCACTTGCAGGTGTGGAATCAGCAGAGATTGAAGTCTCTGGAGAAGTGGCTTCAGGACACCAACACCACCTTAACGCAGGTTAACGGCCAGCGCAAATATGGCGCTCCTCCTCCGGGTACGTCTAAACGTCCAGACCTATATATAGTGCACGTTTTAGTCTTTTCCCCAAGTTCATACTCATGTGGCATGGCCTCCATTTTTCTTGGACCTTCATCTGTCAATCACTGCTCTATCCTTAACTAGATGTTTCCATAACCATAGCTGAGTGTATGGAGCCCCATCATGTCTTAACCAGGTCTCTAACTATTTCCACTTGGTCCCTTACCTGCAAGTAATTACATTTCACAAACAAGCACTCTCATTGGCTGATCATTTAACCGGCTAATTAAAGAGACTAATCTAGTTTTCTTTTTCTGACTCCGGGGTTCTGCTTCTCTGCCCAGGAGCTGCTCCTCCCTGATTAACACACCTGATTGAGCTCATTGGCTCCTTAACAAACCTTAATAGTCTGTCTAAACGTGTTAGAAAGCCCATCACGAGCTTCAAATTAGTGTGCCGGAGTATGTTAAGGGTGGCTCAGGGAAAAAGAGAAAAAAAGGCCGAGCAGGATATTTGCATTTTAACATCAGGAGGATGAAAGTTAAAACATATCAGTGAGATATGGGTTGTACTGTAGAGATCCTGTAGTGATGCCCAGGCTTTAGTTTTAGGCTGTGTCTGAAATAGCATAATTGAACACTATACTAGCTTGGAGCGAGTACATACTGCTTAACTGCTAAACGAGTATACACTTCTAGTATGCGAGCGTGTAGTATTCACACCACCTCAGACACACTTCATCTGCCATCTTACCAACAACCTTTGACCCAAGACATCACACCATTTCAGTCCCACACAATAATTTTCATTAATAATTTTTAATTTTAATTAAATTTAAAATTGGTTTGTAATTAAAATTGTTACCTCAGCTCAGGCTCGGAAGTCTGGTTGGTGTAGGCTGGTTGGTGTGGTACAGTGGTAACATCATTGGCTCCTATTTGAGAGATCTGGGTTCGATTCCAGGTCTGGACAGCCAGTCTGTGCTACACCAATAAGGGTCCTTGGACAAGACTCCTAACACAAAGTTGGCCTTCTTGTAATACCAGTAACCTTGTAAGTCGCTCTGGATAAGAGCCGTAATTGTAAGTCTGTCCTGACCTAGTAGGACATCCGGGAACCTTTCCCTTACTACCTGATACGTACTAGGTATTCGGACGCACTACTGCGTGTCGCATACTAGATTTGCATACTAACTAGTATGGGAGTATGCCATTTCGGACACAGCCTTAGTTTCAGCCTTGTTTCTATACCTAATGCACTGTAAGTCCTAGGAAAACTGGTACAAACACACAGCAACACCACCAGTGTGCCTATATAAAGTTATGGACATCTATAGAGACTCCATAATGGTACAGGGTTTGTTTAACCGGCATTCTATGGGACCCCTGGTACGTCTATAAACGTCTCTGACAGGTGATGCTGTGTGTGCCTCCTTTCTGATGAGTTACACCTGTTCATGAATTTATTCTGATGGGTTTGGGCTTTTCCAATAGCAACAGCCACCACACATGTATAAAGACACCAAATTATGGTTAGAGGAACACTCATCGGAGTTTGGGGTTTCGCCATTCACACATAAGTCAGCTGAGCTCAGAACTGGGACTGTTGTGCAGGGAGTCTGGTGTTTATTTGATGCAGAATATTTTAGCAAGCTTATGGAGTCCATGTCCTGTAATATCTGGTACTTTTCTCAGTAAACATTCTTTATTAACACACTTAAAGAAAATAGTTTTTTCCCTTTTTAGCATGCAGGAGCTCACATGTGTCCATGGTTGTCTAGTGACACTAAGGAGAGGAAGGAGTGCATTACAGCCATTCCTGTCTGGGGGGTCTAGCCAGCTTGTATGTTTTATATAAGCATGTGCCACTTAAAAAATTTTTGATGGCTAGCTAACCACCAGTAACACAGCAAAGTGCCAAAAAGTTACAGGAATCACCAGGGTCCCTCATTGGCTGAGATAAGTAATGCAGCTGTAGGGCTCGGCCATTTAGGTTTCTTAATTAGACTCAATTTATCACCATGGTGACAAATCCAATAAATTCAAATTCAATTATTAAGTTGGCTGATAATGTGTCAGTAGCACAAGGGGTAAAATCAGTATACAGGCATCACAGATACAGGTGAGGAGCTTCAGTTAATGATCACATGAAACATCAGAATGGAGACCAGACCAGAAGGCTACAGTATCTTAAGTAAGGGGTTGGGATGAGCTACAACAGCCAGAGGATCACATTGGGTTTGAATTCTCGGATCAGATTACACAATGTTTTTGTCTTTCACAAGGTTTACTGTGTCTGTTTAGGCAATGGTAGTGCCATAAATCTGTGACGTCATAGTCAGAAGACTGGCAACGCTACATGTTTAATGCGGAGAGGTTCCACAACAATATTATTTGATTATGACGCACTACAGTGAAGAACTGGTACACCAAACTATAACTTGACCAAGACTCGACAAGCTTGCAGAAATACTCTCTAGGCATTGAACGCCATACTTCCTGCAGAACTGTCCACAATTTCTGTGTTTCAATGAGCGTTGCACAGCGTTTACCTGTCAGAAACATTTGTAGATGTACCAGGGGTCCCATGAAATGCCAGCTAAACAAACACCATAACACCAACTTGCACCAGTTTTTCTGGCACGTCACCGTACACAGCTCTTTTTCTTCTTTTCTTGCTCCTGATGCTCATATTCGTGCCCAGTGCTGGAAACTTAACAAAATCTGGTCAATCAGACTTTTCCCACATTAAGACTACGTCTGCTCACACGCTGTTCTTGCGAGATTTAAATATATTGAGTGTTACTGAGTCATTGACTGTTTCCATAGAAACAAACTCTCCTCTAGTTGTATATTAAGTCACATTAAGATCGATCATCGTGTCCTCAGAGTTTTCAAAGTTTCTGATTAACAATTGCAGATTGTGTCCTAAAAGTCTCAATCTAGGGGCTTGAATGAGCCTTTTATTGAGTTTACTGCTTCGGTTTATCGTGGGACGTAATACTGGGCTGGTTGTGAAATTAATGAATATTCCTGTCATATTAGTTTTTCTCAATTGCTTGCACACATTTCTGGAAAACGTCTCTGTGTCTCGTATGTGCCAACACGTTTTCTTCATCTGTAATCTGTTTTCACACAGCACAGATGACTGTGAACACGGCTTACACTCTGCGCGTGTGTATGTGTCGGTATCATAGGGACATATCAGATAGATAAATACCGCATAGTACTGCGTACGGCACAGAAACCATAATATCAGTTCAGGCAGTTTTTGGTGGAAAGGTCAGCTGTGTATCTGGTTATAGGTCGATTTTCAAACCAAACATGCAATCAGTGTTCACCTGATATTTATCTAGATTAGCTGATCCTGATGTTTAACAAATAAGCCATGTTTCCTAAGGTATGAACTCCTCCAGCCCGGCGTGAACCCCATTTCTGTATGTCTATCTAGTGTTTTATCTAGAAAATGAAGCCCTACATAAACCCCCGCGGTCGCAGGTCCCCACAGATAGAAGCTGAAACAATAGACGGACATAAGTGATAATGAACTATTTGCCTACTGTGAAACTGTGACCCATCCGTGCAGTAAAACACACACGCATTCCAGTGAACACTAGGGGGCAGTGATTGCACTTGCCTGGAGCCGGTGGGGGAGTTTGGTCCCTTGCTCAAAAGCACCTCGGTCGCATCTTGCCCTGTGCGGGGATCGAATCCGAGACTTTCCAGTCACAAGACCAGTTCCCTAACCACTAGGCCATGGCTGCCCTTTGTCTTGTTGGTAGAAGCCAAACTCATCTGTATGAATGCAGAACGCATGTCAGAAACGAGGCACACACAGTGTTTACCAGTCAGAGACGTTTGTAGGTGTACCAGGGGTCCCATGGAAAGGTAGCTAAACAAACACCATACCATTATGGAGCTCAGGCCTATAGCCTTCTCTGCTCCAGGGTCGCTGTGTCACAAAAATGTGTGACAAAAATAAAGGCTTCTTCTTCAGCTAAGCTATATTGGCTGTCCTGGGATTTAAACTCCAGTATTTTAACAACTGCCCTTTTTTTAAAGGGAAATCTACCATTCTTCCCAGTGGTTAGGGAACTGGTCTCATGACCGGAAGGTCGCGGGTTCGATCCCCACCCAGGGCAAGACATGACTGAGGTGTTCTTGAGCAAGACACCTATCTCCCCTAACTGCTCCCCGGGTGCCGTGGTTTAGGGCTGCCCCCCCACTCCGGGCAAGTGTGTTCACTGCCCCCTAGTGTTTACTAGTGTGTGAGTTTCACTGCACGGATGGGTTAAATGTTAAATGGGTTAAATTTGCCACAGTAAGGCAAAATAGTTACTTTTTAACTATTTTTAAATACTTTTCTACTTTTCTTTTCTTAAGACACACCATAGGTGCATAATGATACTACAAATTGCCATGGGTATAACTGTGTGTGTTCATGGTGCTCTGTGAATCCTGTGTGTATTCCAGCCTCGCTAGGATAGGCTGCGGATATGACCACAGTGACCCTGCCGATAGCATATAAATAAACTTTAATAGCTTAAAAATAATTCTTACCTGTCTGCAAATCGTTTCTTACTTCTCCCTTCTTCCTCATCTACCAGGATGGAAAGGTCCGGCACCAGGCCCAGGCTGCGAGGTCTTCATCAGTCAGATTCCTCGGGACGTGTACGAAGACCAGCTGATCCCGCTGTTCCAGAGCATAGCCCCGCTCTATGAGTTCCGCCTCATGATGAACTTCAGCGGGCAGAACCGAGGCTTCGCTTACGCCAAATACGGAGACGCAGCCAGTGCAGCCGCCGCCATCCAGGCTCTAAACCTGTACCCTCTTCAGAGAGGCACCAGGCTCACCGTCAGGAGGAGCACAGAGAAGAGGCAGCTGTGTATCGGCGATCTGCCTCCCACCATGAAACGCGACGAGCTGCTGACGGTGCTGCAGCAGATCTCGGACGGAGTCGAGGGTGTCACCATCAGGAGCACCAGGCCTCAGGACAAGGGAGCCACCGCACTCGTGAACTACTCCTCCCACTATACAGCCTCCATGGCCAAGAAGGTGTTGGTGCAAGGTAGGTTGGGATATATGGGCTACAATAGGGGAGAATCCTGATTCACTCAAACCTCTGATTGATTTCTGCCTCATTTCACATTCATGCGATTCAATTCAGCATTGATAAGATTTAGTTCGCAACTGATGTGATTCAGTTCAGTATTGCTATGATTTAGTTCGGCACCAGTATGATTCAGTTCGGTATCAATGTGACTCAGTCTGGCATCCAAAATGACTCGGCTTGGCATCGATATGACTCAATTTGGCACAGATATGATTCACTTTAGCACCGATACGATTCAGTTCAGCACTGGTGTGACTGAATTTGGCACCATTGTGATCCAGTTCAGCATCGATGTGATTCAGTTCAGCACCAGTGTCATTCAGTTCAGACTCAATTTGGCACCGTTGTGTTTCAGTTCATCACTGGTGTGATTCAGTTCTGTATTGATGTGACTTGGTTTGCCAGCAATGTGATTCATTTCAGCACCGATACAGTTCAGTGCAACAGTTGAATATTTTTATTTCTGGACATCCTTTTTTATTACTGTATTATTTATTGCTTTATTTTTTCTTTCATTATTTTATTTTGTTTATTTTTTTTTCATTTGCAATGGTAACACAGTTCAGGACTCTTATTATAACAACAGTTATAATAATCTTAGTGTTCAATACAGACAACTGGCCCCATGTATTTAGTTACATATAGTGAGTGAAGGACATCACACACACACACGCCAATGAGACAAGAAAACACATAATAATAAAACGAGCAGTATGAGACCACAGACAAAGAAAGACCAACATTTGGACCAAAGTTTACAAAGAAGCACCATAAAAAACTGGTAGACATTGGTGGTGGCTCCATAATGGTATAGGGTTTGTTTGGCTGGCATCCCATTGAACCCCTGGTACATCTACAAACGTCTCTGACAGGTTAACCCTATGTGTGCCTCTTTTTCTGATGAGTTACACCCAGGGCTGTGCGATATGACGATGCATATCGTGTGACGATAGAAAAAACGTTTTGTCGTTTGGATGACGCATCAAGGCGACGCACACAAACTGGTAAGAGAGCGCACGTGGTGCACACACACGTAGAAGAGCGCACGTGAAAAGGAGCTCGTAGGTAACGGTTCCGTGGTGTTTTTTTTTTTTTTTTTTCATTTGGTTTTGATTTCTGAAATAAAAATAAAAAACAAACGGTTGTTTTCTCGAACCCGGAAGTTTACACTCGCAAGGCCGTTGTCAGGGCAACTGGAGGCACGTAAAACTTTTTTAGCTGCTGACCCGGAGTCTTTTTTCCGTAGCACACAATGCGGCAAAAAATATCTTTAATTGTTTGACTTTGTATAATTCAATGTACAGAAATCCTTTTTTTCATCTGGTATTTTATTGTTTTGTTTTTTTTAATTTACTGAATTTACAGACAGTGTGCTATATCGTGATATGTATCATTTTAGGGATATGAATGGACCAAATATGAAAATTTGGTCATATCGCACAGCCCTAGTTACACCCGTTCATGTCCTGCATTCATTCTGATGGCTTTTGTCATTTTCACCTGTCGCCAGATCTAGAAGTTATCGAACACATATGGGATGCCATGTAACATACCGTGAAACACAGATATCCTACGCCTTGTAAATACAGCAAACTTGTGGACTTGTAGTTCTGCAGAAATGATGTGCACACAAAATATTACCACACGTTTTCGAAGCCTGTGCCTCATGGGGAAGCTACCAAGTATTAGACTCGTATACCAGGTTTTCCGTGTATACGTTCTGTGTATAAACCCACCTGCGGTTTGATTACGGTAGGAATCCGGTAGTGAACCAAACGAGTTGTGTATTCTGGAATGTAAGCGACAGTTATATTTTGTTTGTTTGCGTTGTTTTTGACATGCAAGCTACAAAACCGACTCATGAGATTAGTTGTGAGTGCCAGAGGACAGAGCCGTCCATGGTCCATTATTCAGTTATTTCTTCACTGCTCAACTTGGTGTTTTCAGTTATTTAATTGCAAAACTTTCTGTTGTTTCATTCCTAACCAGCGAAGGAAAGCAGGGCCGGTTTTAGCCCCGCCCCCTCCCTACACAACTTCCAGAACTCTTCTGTCTCTTCTGCCATCTGATAACGAGCATCCACCCTGGGTTATATAACACTTCAAAATGAAAGTTTAATTAAGAAGAAAACAAGTTTTCCTTCTTGCAGCTCAAGTTTTCAGCCCGTTTTGAGCCAGGGTCTGTTTTCTGGCGTCGGTTTACAACTCAAAATGTACATCAGCGGCTGGTGCGTGGCGCAGCGAGCGAGCGCCGTGTGAAACGCAGGAGGTTTTCATGGTGGCATCAGGCTGATGGTTCGGCTCGTCACGTTGCGCCGCGGAGAGCAGGGCGCCCGCAGCGCACGTCTCTCAAACGCCACGCTGAGCAGATCCTCCGCTGACGAGCTTAATGCTAATTTATGCTAATCTGATGCAAATCAAGAAAGCTGCTGTTCCACATCATGACACAGCAGAGGTGGGAAAATAATTAAGGCCTAGCAAAGAGCAATCAAAATCCGAACATAAATCACTGAATAGTATAACAGGATGACAGGAATTATTCAGATTCATATTGACTTTAATTGGTTTTGCCTGCGATACTTTGATGTGTGGCCTTAGCCTAGTTTGTAGCAGTTACAGCAAAGATTAGACAGGAATGAAACTTTTATGGGAGGAGCCATCGCAGCCTATGTGAAGATGCAGCGAGAATACAGAGGATTACCGAGGATGTAACGGCTAATGAAGCGTGTGCCGTCAGTCAACATCACGTACGCGTTTCACTACGTAGGCCCCAAGTGGACAAGAGCATATAAATATCTCTTCATCAGTGAGGTTGATTGGATCTTCCCTTTATATAAATATTACTGCGTGTATATATACATCGATCAGCAGTAACGTTAACACCTACCTGCCAAAACAGTTTCCATAGAGCTTGGGATCCACAAAACCTCAAGGTGTTCTTCAGCACATTAGCACCAGATCCTTCTGAGGACCAGTCAAGCT
>JAOVVF010000010.1:1936919-1948039 GCA_028565595.1 Duopalatinus emarginatus | reverse complement strand
GCCTAAGCCTGCTTTAAACGTCTCCACAACCTTATTCCTGACCTGTCTGGTGTGTTCTTTGGACTTCATGATGCTGTCTACTCCCCTATATTCTCTTAACCAACCTCTGAGGACGTCACGGAGCAGCTGTATTTGTAGTGAGATTAGGTTACACACAGGTGGACTCTTTTTAGTCATTATCAGTCATCAGGCAACTTCTAAATGCAATTGGTTGCACTCAGAAAAAAAGGCGGCTGAATACTTTTGCACTCGCACTTTTCAGTTTTTTATTTGTAAAAAATGTTTTAAATCATGTATAATTTTCTTGTTCTAAATTTCTAGGGGTATGAATACTTTTGCAAGCCACTGTATTAGAACCAGTGCATTAATCTGAAACCTGTGAAATGTGTGTGTTTGTGATATAAACCTGTTTACTTTCTCGCAGGTGCTGCGGGTGGTGTAGAAATCGTCAGAGATCGGATGATTCCAATGAGGGTGTGGCGACGAAGATGTGATCTGAGAATCCCAGTGTAGCAACGTGCACTTTCTGATACTTGAGCTTTATACAAATGCCATTTTAAGCAGGTTTACTCTACCGTTGATCATGTTGTTTTTTTTTATTTGAGAGTGATTTGTCATCTGTTCCAGTCACAGATTTGCACATTTCTAAATATATTTATATATAATTGTTTAATTTGTAAAAAAAAATTTGATTAGAACATTTTTTTATGCATATATGTTTTATTGTGCTACAATAACTGAGTATATATATTATAGACACATTGATAAAATTCAACTACAAATTAAGACATTCCACTCAAATTAATATTGTGACTTTATAGTAATTTAATCCTGAGATCTACAACAGCAGCACAAACACTAAGCCTAAACACTGAGCTTAACTACATCAGGAACAAGTTTATTTTGACAGAAATATATCCAGAGGACTTCTGACTGCTTGAACGTGCTGTGTTCAGACTACCAGAAAACCTCATGACTGTATAATGAATAATGAAGATTTAAATGAAGAGTAAACAATGTCCTACTTGCTGTCATGTCTGACTGTTTTTGGTTTTTTTTTGGTTTGTAATTTTTACAAGGCTGATAAAAGTAGAGGTGGTTAGTATAAATTAGCTAGCAGGGTTATAGCTCCCTGGCTCTCATTATAAGGTTTCTAAAAATTAAGAATTGCCCCCGAATTGAATTAAATAGGGTGGTACAGTGGTGTCACAGGTAGTGTGTGTGTCACACAGCTCCAGGGATCTGGGGTTGTGGGTTTGATCCTTGCTCTGGTCTCTGTCTGTGAGGAAGTTGATGTGTTTACCCTGTGTTTGTGTGGGTTTTCATCAGGTTTTTCCATTTCTTCTCACCTTCCGAAAAACACACATGGTAGCCAAATTGGATGTGCTAAATTGCCCTAGGTGTGTAGTGCCCAGTCCGGGCATATTCCTGCCATGCATTCGATTATTCCAGGCAGGCTCTGGACAAACTGCACACCTGAAGGACGAAGCAGAGAAGAGAATGAATGACTGACTGACTGACTGACTGAATAAATCCCTGGTTAGATCCTGAGCTCAGGTTCCTGTCTCCTCAAATAAATAAATGAATAAATGAATGAATGAATGAATGAAGATGGATCTCTAAATTGCCCAGTAACTGAATGTTAATGACTGTGTGAGAATGACTACAGGTGTGACTGTAGAGTGAAGTTAAAAAGTCTGAGACTATAACGAAAAACTTGAATTTTTTTTATTTGATTTCAAAATTGGAAATAAACAGTATTTTTAAGCTTTTTTTGAGTTTGAACATTTTTATATAAGTATTTAAACTTGTATGTAAACTTGTATGTAAATCTACGATTTCTTACATATTTAATGTTCTTCACTATTACTAGGTCCTTATTTAAATGTAGGCAGATGTATGATTTGTTACCTGCTTGGTACAAAAGATCAGATTTTCTTCATGTCTAATCTTTTACTGAAACGTGCTATTAGTTGACACTCTGGTGGATTTGATGTAAAATAGTTTTGCACATCATGTGGAGCCAACTCAAGTGTATACTGTTATTATAGCAAAATGGAGATGGACCAAATACCAAGAGATGATCATGCAAATATTTCAGTAATATAATTTTGTACTGAAACGTTGTGTTTAATTAGAGAGGACGGCCAAACGGAAGCATTTCCACCAAAGTTTATATTCCCCTCCTCACACCCAGGACTCCTGTTTCACTCTGCCACTCTGACCTGGATAAAATAGTTACTGAAGCTGAATGAATGGTTACAAAGTAACAGAATGGAAAAGTTTCCTGCCATTGCTTTTAAAGCATTGCTGAAAAAGTGCCAGAAAAAGTGGTACACCAGTCTAATACTTGGTAGGTCCCGTACTGGGCATGGACCTTGTGGAAATATTCTGTATATTCCGAGGTGTTCACTAACATTGAGATATGGTGACTTAGATAGGCAGGACAAAAACCTACAACTCAGATGAGTGTTCCTCTAAACATAATTTGGCATCGTTAGAGATGTGTGGCGGTGCACAGTCCTGTTCCACAATGCCAGACCCATCAGAATGAATGCAGGTCATAACCATGTGTAACTCGTCAGAAAAGACACACACACACACACACACACACACACACTTAATAGCGTTCACCTGCCAGCTAAACAAACCCCATACCACCACCAATCTGTACCAGGTTTTCCTGCACTTCAGTGTATGGTTTAGATAAACATCCCATGGGTGCCATGGAATGCCAGCTGAACAAATCCGATACTATTATGGAACCATGACCAGCCGGGGCAAAATACATGCCAGTTTATTTTATATATATATATATATATATATATACACAATAACAAATCTTTTGACTTGTTTTATTTGTGTGTTTATTTATGCACCCTGTGTGTACCCCGGGAACTGGTCTTGTGTCCAGAAGGTCCCTGGTCCAGTCCCTACATTGCACAAGAATCGATCAAAAAAAGGCCACGTGGTCTGGGGCTGCCCCCTGGTCCGGGTGTTCACTGCCCCCTAGTGTGTGTGTGTTTCACTGCACAGATCCTGAGGTCATATTCCACTCTATGCAAGCACAGAAGGCAAATAGCTTCCTTTCACTTCACTTTCACTTCACTGCGCAGTGTCCAGTGCAGGGGTGTAGTGCAGTGACATTGCGCCGCAGGTAGGGGGCGCGTGCAGACGAACAGCTGGAACAGCGCACGCGCCTAGGTGATAAAGTGACTCACCGTGAAGGAGGCAGAGGCACGCGCCGGCGCGAGCGTCCGTGTCCTCTCGTCGGATCAGCAACACTAAATATAAATATTTATATATATAATACACATGATATATAATACATATTTATTGATCTGTTTCTTTTTATTATGCGGTATTGATTAGTCTGGAAGTCTGTCTCCGGGTGTGCGGCTCGTCCTTCACGGTGATTTTGCTATGCTGACGGTGTCCGTGCGGATGATGCTGCTGAAGGTGAGAAAACGGATCGGATCGAACGCCATCGACGGAACCGACACGTTATCTGCAGTACCGACAGCGCGTCGCAGAGCTCTGTGGTATTTCTCCGCAATTTCCCCCCTGCAGCCACTGATTTTCGGTGCGGTAGCCATAGAAACGTGCGCGTGAACGCCAACATGTCTCGATGCGTGCACACCGAATGTGATGAACTCAGCGTTATTTCTGTCTCTCTTTGTTCGGTAACGGTGTAAAAACAACAACTCGTCATCGCCGTCAGTGTCTAAATAAACAGAGTCGCCTTTAATCCGAGTCATGTGCATGTAGTGACCAGCGCACAGACCCCCCCCGTCCTCCTTCCCCTCCTCCTCCTCCTCCGGGACTGGAATGGAGCCGTTCCTGCAGCTCGCGCCGCACTCGCTGGCCATCGTGCTGTCGCGGCGCGCGCCTGCCGACTCGCGCGGTGTGACGGAAAGCGCCGAGCCGCCGCGCCACCACACCGGCTACGAGGTGTTCGCCGAGTTCAAGGCGCTCAACACCGAGCACTTCTGGAACAAGATGGTAGCCGACGCCATCGCGGAGACGTTTTTCCTCGGCTGGCTGGACGAGCACGTGCTGCTCATCCAGGGCAAAGAGGAGCACCTGGAGGCGCTGCGCGAGGCCTGGACACGGAGATCGCTCAAAGCGCCGCGCGGCTTCGACATCAAATACCTTGGTAATAAACACACCCCCCCCCCGTCCTAGTGCACTACATACATGCTCACACGCATACATGCATGCACACCCGCATATGCCAATGCATACACCCATGCATACGCACGTGCACACACGTGTACACATAAATACACGCATGCATGTAGCGCACAGCTGGATGTATTTTCTGTGTGTGTGTGTGAAATCGAGGCCTTCTCGTACAGCCTTATTCTGTCATCCATTTTGTTTACACGCTTTATGCTGCAGCAGAGCAGTTTTCTAAAGGGTTTCTTAAAAATCACGTCCTTTTTTGCTTGTTGCCTGGGGGCGTGGCCCTTAAGCGTGCCAGGGGTAGGGGGCACGACTTTCATGTAGCAGTGTTTATCAGGGGGCGTGATCTTTAGTGGAGGGGGCGTGGCCCTCAGGTAGCGGTGTCAATGGGGGGCGTGGTCATTAAGTGTGCTGTTGTCCAGGGGCGTGACCTACAGGTAGCAGTGTTTATAAGGGGCGTGGCTCTTAGGTGTGCTGTTTTCAGGGGGCGTGGCCCACAGGTAGCGGTGTTTATAGGGGGCGTGGCTCTAAAGTGTGCTGTTGTCAGGGGGCGTGACCCGCAGGTAGCGGTGTTTATTAGGGGGCTTAGCTCATTGTCAGGGGGCAGCCTCTACCCACAGTGCCCAGGGAGCAGTTGGTGGTTAGGTGCCTTGCTTAAGGGCACTTCAGTCGAGTCTTGGTGGTTACAGGGTTTGGACCTTACTGTCTAAACAGGGATACCATGTTCTCCTTGTGTATGTTTGGGTTTTGTCTGGGTTCTCTGGTTTCCTTCCACCTCAGAAATACATTCCAGTAGGTGGGATGACACATTGAAACTGCCTCTGGGTTTGAAGGAGTGTGTAAATGTCTGTGAGGCCGTCATGGGCTGACGTTCCATCCAGGGTGTGTCTCTGTCTTACATGCAGCATTCCATTGACAGACAGCGCAATTGTGACCCTGTATTATATATGTAAACCTGTATGTTTTACAGGATTGAATGAGTTAATAGCAAACAATGTCGCTATATGTGTAAAAAAAGCTTCTTTAATAAAGATAATAACTAAATAAAAATAAATAACTTTAACAAACTTACTTGAATTATGTTTATTAAGGACGTCAGATATTGGTTTACGATTAAATTCTGATTGGTTGAGCAATCCTGCTTTATTAATGTTGAAGGCAAATGTGTTTTTCTTGTCTTGTTAAAGTCACATGTTGACAACAGGAAAAAAAATGGGTGAAAGAAATAATCTAGACGTTCATCCTGAAAAGATATCATTAAAATAAAAGAAAGAAAGTGAACTATTTTGCCTTACTGTGTTTGCACACAGAAGGAATGTAACATCCGCATTTAACCTATCCGTGCAGTGAAACACACACACCAGTGAACACTAGGGGGCAGTGAACACACTTACCCGTAGCGGGAAGGGGGGGGGGGGAAGCAGCCCCAAACCACGGCGCCCGGGGAGCAGTTAGGGGAGTTAGGTGCCTTGCTCAAGGGCACCTCAGTCGTGTCTTGCCCTAGGTGGGGATCGAACCAGTGACCTTCCGCTCACGAGACCGGTTCCCTAGATACAGTGCAAGTAGATGATGGTAAAGTATATCTGGATGTTATAACTGATTTGGTAACCCTCTTTGGTACCAATAGTTCCTTCCTTGGAACGCTTTTAGTAGGTACAAACAGGCCCAGAGTTGGGTCCCTTTTTCAGCCCGAGAGTTTCATGCCTACACCCAGCCTATTTTTTTCCATGGAGGAGGAATTTAAATTAATAAATACAGTCCTCTGGAAAACAGGTCTGTTCATTTCACACATTTGGCAGCATCTTCTTCCAATGGCCTTTTTTTTATCTTTATCCTGGCCTTTTCGGCTCCACCTGGCTCCTCCATCACCACCGACTAACGCCTCACGCCATTCTGTTGCTATATTTAATTTCACCGCTCCAGAAAAGATGACTTGGCCCAACCAACTTAAGCATTTGGGAGGAAAGAATTCCCTCAGATGGTAAAATCCATCTAATCTACTGTGACGTAGGGGCTGTGCTGTCAGATGAATGGAAAATGGAGATTGACATAAGCCGGCCCATCAGGAATCCTTCTGAATCTGTCGATTAGAAACTCCGGCTCTGGGTACTAACCACTGCACGAAACTGCATACTGGAAACAGGCAAATCCGACAAGACTTGCTGTTTTGGTGATGCTCCCAGTGGTCTAGCCATCACAGTTAGGTCCTTATCTTAGGTCCTAAATCTTTACTTTTGCCCATTTTTCTTGTTTTTAACACATCAAATTCAATAACTGACGGTTCGCTTGCTTCCGAGTATATTCAACCTCTACGACAGGTTTCACTGTGAAGTGATAATCAATGTAAATGAACTTCACCTGTCAGTGGTTTTGTGGTTTAAATATTATGGCTGATTGGTGTAAACCTTTTTTTTTTTTTTTTTTTTTTTACATCACTATAGTCTGTAATTACGTGTTTCTTAACATTAGATGTATAGAGATTTGTAAATGATCATCATCTTATCTGGAGGTCCAGGCAACACAAACATTAAACCAGCCCCTGACCTGCATCGTGGCCTGTTTAGGCTGTTTTATTTTAAGTCTGTGTAAAGTAGGCATAGATTCAGATGTTTATCTTTTAAATAATGACTTGGACACAGAAAAGATTACGATTTGAAATGCAGCAGCGGCGAGGCAGCCGTGCAGTGGATCCCAAACACTCTTTACCTGAGTGCACTTTAAATAATGCTGTTCTCTCCATCAACAAATCAATCTTCTGGTTACTTCAGTGAGCAGCACAAGTCAAAGAGCATTTCATTACAGGTTAGCTGTTAGGATAATAAAGACTGATAAATAAAGACTGTCTAGTCTAGTCTGTGTATTCTTGACTATGTAGTATCTAAATAGGGCTGTGCGATATGACGATATATATCATGTGACTATATAAAAAAAATATATTGTTTAATACTGTGTGTTGTGTCACAAAATACACTCTTTACTGCAGTCGTTTTGTTGTTTGGATGACAAACATGTAGGAGACGCACACGGTGCAGACCGGACTATTTCCGAACAGGAGATGGACACAGACCATCAAGCACAAAACAAGGGTCTGTGTATCTTTTGGTCATTCGAGTTTCGTTTCAGAAACAGAAATTTAAAAAAGAAAAACAAACAGTTATTTGATTTTTGCTTGAAAATCCAAATATAAGACACAGAAATTATTTTAATAACAAATTAAAATATATTTGTTATTTTTGCTTGCCCGAAATAACAAATACAAAATGTAAAAGCCAATCATATCTCTTTTCTTACTTCGCAAAACAATGAAACAAAAACAGAAAAATATTTTTTTAGCTGCAGACACAAACATTGAAGTCTTTTTTTTCATGTGGCCCTTTTTAAAAAAAATTACTGAATTTACAGAAGCCATGTTTTTTCGTGATATGTATCGATATCGGGATATGAATGGATTTATATCGGAATATGAAATTTTGCTCATATCGCACAGCCCTATAACTAGATCTTTACATCTTCCACAATTAGTTGGTTTCAGCCCCTACATGCTGTATTTTCTCGGGCTGCACGATTCTTGACAAAAACAGAAATGCAATTTTTTTGACATCAAATTTATTAAATTGTGGTTGGTGTGTTACAGTGGTAACATCATAAGCTTCCATGTGAGAGACCCGGGTTCGATTCCTGGTCTGGGCAGCCAGTCTGTGCTACACCAATAAGACTCCTAACACTACATTGGCCTACCTGTAATACCAGTAACCTTGTAAGTCACTCTGGATAAGAGCGTCTGCCAAATGCCGTAAATGTAAATTTAAATTAACAATTATTAAATTATGGTATTACTATAAAACAGCATGGTTGCTCTGTTTTCCTGGGTGATGTTTGTGAATGATTGCTTGTCTCATCTTGATGATTCATTCATATCACATTTGTAATGAAAAAACAAAACCCTAAGAAAACATTAACTACTGCTGTAAATAATAAAATATTAACAGCTGGTTCAATCCTTAGTCATGGCCATGTTTCTATTCATCATGTAAGACAGACACCTTAAAAAACGTGTCTCGATAAACGTGTTCTATGTGTAATGTGAGACCAAGTTCAGCCATGCCTCACACGCCTCATACGTTTAGTCATGGTTTGCTTAGTGCTTGGGAACGTATGCCTGGTTGCACAAGACATCTTGAGCTGAATTTCCTCTTAAGATTACCCTTAAGTATAACACCTTACAATTTCCCTTAGCTATCAAATTTCCCACAGTATCAACAAAACCCTTAACCTAACACTGTCACGTTTTTGTACATGGATATAGAGAAGGCTAGGGTTACGGTCCAAATCACTAGTTGCAACTGGAGGTTTCCAATGTGTCAGGGAAGATGTCTTGGGAAGATGTGTACAGGTGTCAATCATCAGAGCAAAAAAAAAACCGCAGCATTGTCGAAGTTTTAAAACTGCCAGTATAGCGTAGCTAAGCTGTATGGCATAGCTGACATGGCTGATCTTCTAATTTGCTAGTGATTTTATAATCTGAGTGACTGTATTTCTGAGATACTAGCGTTACACGGCTAGTGGCAAACTGTAAAGGCGGAAAAAAATTGTCGTAGAGATAATGATATTTGATTGAAACGGTCAGTGTTGTGCACCAATCAGCGTTTTACTTTAGCTAAAAGAAACACCTGAAGGATTTTGAAGGTTCATACTTCTGGGGGAAAAAAGTGTTTTGTGCAACTGGACCTCATTGTTCAGAAGCTAATGCTAAGGACATAAGGGTTTTTAATACCCATACCTGTAGATCCTGTTCTGAGAGCCACGAGATTTATTCTGTATAGAAAAAGACTCCTTTTTTTTTTTAGCTGTAGACGCAGACATTGATTTTTTTTTTTTTTTTTTTTTTTTTTTTTTACATGTGGCCCTTTTTTTCAAAAATGTACTGAATTTACAGAAGCCATGTTTTTTTGTGATATGTATCGATATCGGGATATAAAATTTTGCTCATATCGCACAGCCCTATAACTGGATATTTGCATCTTCCGCAATTAGTTGGTTTCAGCCCCTACATGCTGTATTTTCTCGAGCTGCACGATTCTGACCTCACTGTTCAGAAGCTAATGCTAAGGTCATAAGGGGTTTTAATACTCAAAGCTGTAGATCCTATTATGAGAGCCATGGCCTAGTGGTTAGGGAACCGGTCTCTTGACCAGAAGGTTGTGGGTTCGATCTCTGCCCAGGGCAAGACACGACTGAGGTGCCCTTGAGCAAGGCATGTAACTCCCCCAACTGCTCCCTGGGCGCTGTGGTTTGGGGCTGCTCTGGGCAAGTATGTTCACTGCCCCCTAGTGTTCACTGGTGTGTGTGTTTCACTGCACGGATGGGTTAAATGCGGAGGTCACATTCCTCTGTGTGCAAACACAGTAGGCAAAGAGTTCACTTTCATTCTTTCATTCTGTATAGTGAAGGGATCCACATTAGGAGTATGAGCAGACGTTTTCCTGTATAGTACACGTTTCGAAAAGGAAAGTGCTTTTAGAACTTGGTTGCTAATAAACCTACTTCATCACACTTTGACCCGTCCAACCCAAACCTGTGATACCGTTATAGTAAGCCTACCCCAAATTGCCTCACCTGTGGATAAACCTATGGGATGTGTGGGTTTTGGGTTGACCCACATGTCCACCAAGTTACTAATTTAGTGTGTTTCAAAGTAGTGTCATGCTGTGTACTGTTACACTGAGTAAAACGTTGTGGTTCTGATGGAAATTAGTGTACAGTTGTGCACACAGGGACATGTATGGACGTGTACGGTTGGTGTGGTACAGTGGTAACATCATCGGCTCCCATGTGAGAGACCCAGGTTCGATTCCCGGTCTGGGCAGCCAGTCTGTGCTACACCATTAAGGGTCCTTGGGCAAGAGTCCTAACACTACATTGTCCCACCTGTAATACCAGTAACCTTGTAAGTCGCTCTGGATAAAAGCGTCAAACAGCCAAATGCCGTAAATGTAAATGTATGGAGGTGTAGCTGTAGGATTCTGAAGCTTGTGGCCAGAAAAGTCTACAAAACACATCAGGTCTTCTTTGAGGTGCACGTCAAGTGATGTGTTATGTAATATAACCAAGTTTAGTTATAGTTATAATAGTTTAAAATGTGCAGCAGAAAAAGACGTCAACAGGTGAGCGGGTGCTATGCTATGCTATGCTATGCTGTGTCGAACCCATAGCGTGTGATGTGCTATGCTATGCTATGCTGTGTCGAACCCATAGCGTGTGATGTGCTATGCTATGCTATGCTGTGTCGAACCCATAGCATGTGATGTGCTATGCTATGCTATGCTGTGTCGAACCCATAGCGTGTGATGTGCTATGCTATGCTGTACTGTGTCGAACCCATAGCGCGTGATGTGCTATGCTATGCTATGCTATGCTATACTGTGTCGAACCCATAGCACGTGATGTGCTATGCTATGCTATGCTATACTGTGTCGAACCCATAGCGTGTGATGTGCAATGCTATGCTATGCTATGCTGTGTCGAACCCATAGCATGTGATGTGCTATGCTATGCTATGCTGTGTCGAACCCATAGGGTGTGATGTGCTATGCTATGCTATACTGTGTCGAACCCATAGCGTGTGATGTGCAATGCTATGCTATACTGTGTCGAACCCATAGCGTGTGATGTGCAATGCTATGCTATACTGTGTCTAACTCATAGCGCGTGATGTGCTATGCTATGCTATGCTATACTGTGTCGAACCCATAGCGCGTGATGTGCTATGCTATGCTATGCTATACTGTGTCGAACCCATAGCGTGTGATGTGCTATGCTATGCTATACTGTGTCAAACCCATAGCACGTGATGTGCTATGCTATGCTATGCTATGCTATACTGTGTCGAACCCATAGCGTGTGATGTGCTATGCTATGCTATACTGTGTCAAACC
>JAOVVF010000010.1:1877911-1888167 GCA_028565595.1 Duopalatinus emarginatus | reverse complement strand
CAGCGCGCGACAAGCCTCAACATGAACTACGGGTGAATCGCAGGGCCAAATTAGAATTTGTGTTAACGGCACTATTTGAGATCGTGTTAATGCGTTATTATTACGTTAACTTCGACAGCCCTAGTAAAAAAAGTCACTGTCCAAATACTTATGGACCTTATACTACATTTTTACGTAACTGATTTTAGAAAATTGTGGATCCTATTCACATATTATTTCATTTTACCCACTCTCAATGTGGCCATTGTTCCAGTTTCCCCTTACTAGCCAGCTCCCCCCTATCATGCCGCAACCAGAGACGGTGTTGACTAGCACCTGCTTCCCCCAAGCCAGCTGTCGTGTCTTTTCGAACCACTGTTCATTCTGTGTCGCAGAGTAACCAAACACTTGGAGGAAACATCTCCTGACTGCCCTCGTCAGCATACCTGAACTCTCAGACACTGATTGCTTAATGTCTGTGTGATTGACAAGCAAGGAAAGTACTGCCATCCCTACCATATAGAAAGAACCACCAGTTTTGCTCTATTGGACTACCGGCCAAGGATGACTGTGGCATCATCGCAGTCTCTGATGACGGGGAGAATGCTTGCCATTATTGCAAATACACTTCCATGAATTGAATCATGGGAATTGGTTGAGTCCTATTGCACCAAATCTGTTGTTGTCTGTCTGCAATGACTGGGGCTGTCTGTTACAAACTGGTGTAAACATCCCCAAACAAGTGTGGCACACCAGTAGGATAGCTACTTAGTACTCTCTAGTACTTTTCTAGCTCATGGAATTGACAGGTTGTGTCTTTCAAGAGTGTCGGCTTGGTAGGTCCTGAGTTCTTGTTGGTAACCACAAACCTTTGTCAAATATGCCACTTTTCAAACAGACGTACTTTAATGATGATTATATCTGCGTTATTTGTACTGAAAAAAAAAGAGCCACATCTTCCCGGTGTCTCCCCTCTTCGGCATGTGTACCTTTAATGCTGTAATTGCCTCATGCATATTTCTGTAGTCGAAAGCATTGCATCATGCCTAGACTGGCGTTAAGGGCTCAATGATGTAACACAGGGTAAGGGCAAGGACGCTATGTGCGTGAAGTGACGCGCTGAAAGGAATGAACCAGACACCGAGGGCAGACCTGGCATTGTTGTGTCTACATGGTGTATCAAAAAATCTGCCCATTTACTGGAACACTCAATGAGGTGGAGGTAATACCGAACGCATATTGTAATAGGATCAAAACAATAAAACGACGACAAAATAATATATTACGGTTTTGGACCACACGAGACACCTGACACAATGGGTGCGAATCTCTTAGTGTCTGGCGATTCGATTCCGATTTTTGGGGTCGTGATACGATTCAGAATTGATTTTCGATTCAGGAACGATTTTTCTATTCAGATGTTCTATAAATTTTGGTTAAATTATGTGATTGACAAGATGAAACGACAATATAAACAGATAAAGCATTTATTTAAAACAATACTTTTAGGTTCCTTACTGTATCAAATCTTTTTGCATCATTTTATATTAAAATTCTGTAACTTAAATGACCAGTATTAGGTTAGCTTAGCTGTCTGGCTTTTTCTTAAATAAAAAAAAAACTATCCATAAATTAACAAATAACTCAAAATATTTTAATGCAAAAGTAAAAATAGACTTTAGTCTACCACACTGCATTAACCTTTAACTGAAAATAAAATATTTTATAGTCTTTAGACTATAAAGTAAAGTCATAGTGCGCTAGTCCGCTAGCAAGGGAGCTGGCTAACTAGCTTGCTGTACGGTGCTATTCCGCGGTGGTCGACTGGACACGTAATGAAGTATGCAGTACGCTTAGGAGTAGGAGCGGCAAAAAATAAAACTTAAACACATTTTATAATTGATTTTAACCATGTTGAATCGATTCAGAATCGCCAGGACTAGGAATCGCGATTCTTTAAATAATCGATTTTTTTTAGCACCCCTACCTTTAATTTCTCTTGAATGTGTACACTGAAGTGCCAGAAAGCTGGTACACTAGTCTTATACTTGTTCCTTCACAGGTCATGGATTCCATATATTCTATAGACAATGAATATCATACTTCCTGCAAAAAAGGTCACAATTTTGAACACATGAATGGGTATAACCTGTTAGAAAGGAGGCATACATAGCGTTCACCTGTCAGAGACTTTTGTAGACAAAGAGGGGTCCTATGCAACGTCAACTAAACAAACCCAATACCATTATGGAGCCACCAGCAGCCTTTTGCATAGGCTTGTCTGTACCAGTTTTTCACTGTTTGTATGCCATAGAAAAATGTCACCAGTCTATGAACAGATCGGTGGATCTGAACTATATCCTTTAATACCTTAACATTACTCATGTTAATTCATGTCTGTGTTATTATTAGAGGTAGACCTTTTAACCCCGTTTGCTATTTTGTCTTGCAGGAGTCCCAACTCCAAGCCTTGAGGTTCTACGGCATACCCTCAACATGCTTGTCCGGGAGCGCAAGATTTATCCAACGACAGAGGGCTATTTCATTGTAACCCCCCAGACATACTTCATCACACCATCCCTCATTCACACCAATAGCAAGTGGTATCATCTGGATGAGAGGATACCTGGTGGTATGCAGCCATGCTCCTCCCCTCCCTCTGGCACCATGACGCCCTCTGCCTCCGGCTGTGTCAGGGAACGATCACACCATAAAAACCACGCCGACACCTACAGCGATGGCTACCGGGAGGATAATCCTAATACACACAACAACTCCACGCTGCAGAGAAGGTCGAAGGAACACAAGGAACACAAGGAACCCCCACACCCAGTGTCTCCTCCTCCACAACAGTCCTCAGAGAAGAACAAAAGTACACTCAGCTTTGCATTCAAGACAGAAGGTAGCAACAGCAGGCAGAGAGATGGGAGCAGCAGTGGCGGTGGCAGTGAGAAGCAATCGAAGAAGTTTGGGCTGAAGCTCTTCCGGTTGAGCTTCAAGAAGGACAAGTCGAAGCATCTCGCAACATTCTCTGCTCAGTTTCCTCCTGAGGAGTGGCCTCTGAGGGACGAGGAAACGCCTAGCACTGTCCCACGTGATGTGGAGATGGAGATCATCCGACGTATCAACCCAGACCTGACAGTTGAGAATCTGGCCCGGCATACAGCCGTGATGAAGCGGCTAGAGGAGGAGAAAGCTCAGAGAAGCAAAGCTAACTCATCGGCTCAACAGAGCACTCGCAGCAAACGCAGCCGTAGTCACCGAAAGGCCCAACAGGGCAAATCCTCACGATCCCACAGCAAAACACGTGCCTCTAGAGGGGAGCGGTCTGAAGGCTCCAACCTGGATATATCCTATGACCGGGACTACAGGTTTTACAGCTCCTCTCTGGTACGTTCTCCAAGAGAGACAATGATGTCTATGGAGAGGAACAGGGGAAAATATTTGGTGCATAGCAACCCAAACATTGTGGAGTCGCACTTCACTACAGCACCAGAGTGGGACGTATCAGGAGAGCTTGCCAAGAGAAGGACCGAGATGCCCTTTCCAGAACCGTCCAGGGCGCAGTCACATTCGAAAGTCCATCGCAGCCACAGCCACACACAAGAAAGGAAATCGCGGAATGAAAGGTCAGACAAGGCGAAAGAGAGGTCACGGTCGATGGACAATTCGAAGGGCCCTCTAGGAGGACCGTTCTTAGGCACTATTGATGACTTTGATTGCAGTCCTGATGATCGGAGTCGGTATTACACTGATGATGGGACTTTGCGGGCCTCTGCCCAGAAGAGCCACTACTCTCGTGCTATGCACTCTGCTGCTAGGTTGAACTCGGACATTTGTGTGCCTGATGTTGGGAGGGGCACCTCTGAGGATGCCATGCACTGTAGAACAATGGAGAAGAGTAAAAGCAAAGACTGTTTAACAGCCTTTACTGACCTCAAGGCTTGCTCCTTAAAAACACCCATGGACGACTATTTACAGCATACAGCAGCAAATGAGGCAACCTACTCTGCTCCTTCTTCTCTGGTAAAATCCACCCATGATTTTACAGATAGTGTTTGGAAAGGGATTTCTTCTGAACGTACCGCTCCAAATCTAACCTCACCTCACCCTGTAGAGTATGACGATTCCACAATGGGACAGAACAGTATAGCGTTATCCGTGTCCAACCAGATGACCGAGCCTTTGCCCAATGGTCGCTTGATGCACCAACACAACCCAGACTCAGGTGACTTGGACAAAATAGCAGAGGTTTACAGCCAAGAGACATTGTTTAAACCTGTGGACTATGTGGAAAGCAGTTTCTCCAGGCCAGGTACAATGCACAAACCTCCACACACAAAGTCCATGGAGGTCCTGGAGAACCAGGAACGCTTTGAGGATACTCTTCCATTGACTGTACCATCATCCTCTGGTCAAGAGCAGGCCTCATGCATGGAAACCACCTTCGACTACTACAATGTATCGGATGATGACTCTGAGGACACCAGCCATAAGAATAAAGTGGAGGAGAAAGTTCTGGAAGGTGGTGGGACGATGAAGTGGCTTCTGGATCGGGAGAAGGAGCGAGACCTCCAGCGCAAGTTTGAAAAGAACCTCACCTTTCTCAGTCCCAAAGAGGGCGAGAGCAGCAACAGTCAGAAGTCAGCCCACTCTACGCGTCTAGACAGCATAGACTCCAGCAGTGTGACTGTGGACAGTGGATTTAATTCCCCACGGTAAGGCACTGAGGTCCAGTATTGGGTTTCCTACTCTTGTTTGGATGCCAGAGTAGTTCTCGTGCTTGAACTGGAGCAGTATGCTATTCTGTGAATAGACAAAGTGTCAGTGTACTTCTGCACGTTTTTTTTGTTTTTTAACTCACAACGACAAGTAGGATCTTTTTTAAAACTTGACATACCTTTTGTAAAATATATTAGTATTACTTACGAATGTTCACATTTCGCTGTTTTATCAGTGGTAACAACCTCTGGGGATGAGATTAATACTACTGTGAAATGAATACTGCTTTATCATTAATAAAGCAGTGGCACAAATATTGGTCACATATACAAAATATTACAGGTGAGCCACTAGCATAGGCACATGAAGACAGATATCGAGGTTTTGCACTAAAGCAATACTTCGTAATAATAGTAAAAAAACGATTCCAGACAGCAGCTCCTCTAATACTTTTCCACTGGACAGTACAGTACAGTACAGTACAGTACAGCATGATACAAACGTTCCAGAGCGCTGTTGAATTCTCGATTCTGATTGGTCAGAAGGTGTTGATTAGTGTAAGCTCCGCTAGTAGCTCTAGCTGCAAGGATTTATAAATTTTATAAATCATTTATAAATCACAGATTTATATCAGTGTGCTCTTGCTAATACATTATTGTTTCTATAGTAACAATTTTTATTTCCACCCATTTTCCTTTACAAGAAAAAAAAATTATAGTAACTATAGTAATAGTTAACTCTTATATAGTTAACTATAATTCTACCATAAACTACTATGCTTATAATATAATTCTGTAGTAGGTTATAGTAACTAAAATTATTATATAGTTAATAAAGATTCTACCAAGAACTACTAAGGTATCCTATGGTAACTATGTGTATAATATAAATCTGCAATGTTTTTTTTATTTTTGTTTTTTTAATAGTAGTATAGCATATGTGGTGGTTGTATAGTTAACCGTCATTCTGCCATGAACTACTTAGGTATCTTATGGTAGATTTTTTTTTGTGTTTATTCTATGAATTTGCCATGGGTTTTCTATGGTAGTTTATAGAAACCATAAGTATTGAACTATGAATCGAACATGAACCACTAGGGTATCTTATGGTAATTATACAGTGTTGACCAATGGGTCTGCCATGGCATTTCTATAGTAGTTCATAGTAACCATGGCTGGTGTATAATTAACCATGATTCAACCTTTAACTACTACTTCAACTACTAAAGTATCTTATGATAACTATATATATATATATATATATATATATATATATATACTATGATTCTGCCATGGTGTTTTCTGTGGTAGTTTATATGAACTGTGGCTATTGTATAGTTAACCATGATTCTGCCATGAACTACTAAGGTACAGTATGGTACTACAATGTTCATGTCATAATTTTCTTTCTATAAACTTTCGATAAACCATGGTTAATTTTTGTAAGGGTCACTGATGAAGCTACAGAACATGACCATCTATAGTTCCAGATTTGTCAGTATAGTGTTGTACTGCACTGTCCAGTGGGAAAGCATTATTTATTGCACTTGGTAGGCTGCAAACCACACACACACAGTCCAAGTGTGTAAATAAGACATATTTAGTCACCGTGCTAATGTTGATATAAATATGGTGTGTGTTATCAAGACGGAAAAACCCACTAGCATTTTGTATTTAGGTCAGCAGATCAATAGGATAAGTCAATAGGATAGTGATGTATCCTGGGGTCATTATTACAGTGAAGCAGCTTTTTATTGGTTGCCAAACGTCCTGTTTTTCAGCATTCTAATTAGCTTGGATAACTTTATGAACTCATTTGCTCAGAAAATAACACAAAATAAACCGAATTGCTTAGGTCACAAATGTAATCTGATTTAATCTGATGATTAAAATGTTAAGTCACATGACCTGTATATTTGTTTAGTCCATACGTCTTTACCTCTACAAATATTGTTTCAGATGTTTACACTTTTTTTTTTTAACTAAATAATTGTTTGTGTTTTGTTTTTATTTTTGTTCATTTTCTTTATTTTAGTTTTTTTGTTGTTGATTATTTTTAACACATGCCCATGGACGCTGTTGTGCAAGTGTACCTGAGTGTTATTCACATTTCCCTGATTGTGGTTTGGTTGCATTGTGTGCTCTTGTAGCAGTGGAAACAAAAATGTTTCTGTTTATAAATAAATATTTGTAATTTGGTGATAAATAGATAAGACCTGCTACCATAACCTAGCATTTATAATCTCTGTATGTTCGTGTCCTAAAGCAGGGTTTCTCAAATTACAGATGAGTTTTTCCTGTTTCACATAGACCCGATCCAACTTGTATCCAACTTTGATGCCATGAGCACACAACGCAACTCAGAATTGGTCCCCATGTTTGTGTCTTTGTCCTGCAGTCCCGACAGTACAACCTTTTTTATTTGTGGCACTGCCTTCCAGATGTCTGAAATCTGTCAAACTACATGCCTGCATGTTCTTTCGACATTCCCACCCAACAGTCCATAGACATGATCCAGAAACCAGAGAAAGATTTTGGCCAGAGAATTTTAATAATGTGTTCTATGCATCATTAACAGGACAAATTAAATCTTAAAGTCTTACACTATCTTGTTATCTACGATAACAAAGCTGTCAGCTTTCAGTTAAAAAAAACAACCACAGAACCCGGAAATTACAAGGCTCGACCCCTAAAACTGACCTGACACGACTGAAGTGCCCTTAAGCAAGGCACCTATGCCCCAACTGCTCCCTGGGTGCCATTCACGGAGGATTTCTCCCCGCTCCAGGCAATTACACTCACTTCCCCACTAGTGTGTGTGTTTACTGCATAGATGGGTTAAATACGGAAGTCAGATTCCTTAGTTCTCTGTATTTAGTTAGTGTGCTCAAATACCACTACGTTCGGTTTTTCTCGGGTGTGGCGTATTTTAAACGCTATTATCTGTTGCATAAATCAATCAGTCAGGCAGTACAATACAGCGTCACTCTGACTTTCTGATTTCAAAGTAAATAGATCAGGGTAACGTTCTCGTATGTCAGAATCATATCTTATGCCTCTTTCTTGATGGGAAATTATATGCTAATGGTACAGAAGGTGTAGTAAGAGCACTACATCAGTAATGGATAGAATTAACTTTGTCGTTTCTCAGTACAAGGCGGCGAAATTCAGTGACGGTAGATTTGAAATACATCGATACAAGCTGTATAGCAGCAAACAATTCTCTGACATTTCACACATTCACGGAAGCAAAAATGTGCCCTGTATGTCTTTTTTTTTTTCCTTAATTATGTGAATTTTTTTATGAATTAAACAAAGTTGTGTTTTCCATGTTGTATTTTGTTTTTCTGAATTTATTCCCCCAGTTTTGTGCATTTGTGTGTGTGTGTGTGTGTGTGTGTTGCATTCATTCCCACTTTATCCTGCTGTTGTGTTAATATATAAAAAAAGAACAAAAAAAAAAAAGATGGAAATTGAACCTAATTTTTTTTTTTTTTTGACTTATTTAGGTTCATTTCACTAAATCATTACAGTCAAATTTCCCCTGCATCAAGCAATTCTCATGACTGAAGCATTATATACAACATACATTAAGTGACCAGTTCCACATAAAGCAAATGGCTGCTCCTGCCACATCAATGTGTTTTTTTTTCTTTTCTTTTTCAGTACCAACAAACAGACACCAAGCTGTGGAAAAAGTGAGCCCCCGTGGCATCCCGCACTCACACAGTATACAGAACATGCAGTTAAAACCACTAAAGCATCAAACCCCAGTCATCAAACTTTCCAACCATTTTATGGTGATGTGATTGGAGGTTCTCGGTTGCAGGAGCCCAATTGCCCAACAGCGAATCAGAAACCGATGTTCCCACGTTCTGTGTGTTTTTTCAATAATTGGGTGTGCACAATTCAAACCACACCAATTGGTTCCAGGTGGAGTGAGGTTACATGGAAGACACAAGCTCTCACCCTCGAGTCGATGTGCCTCGTTATTATAATACCTTTAGTGTGGTTCTAGTAGGAACGTTTTCAATTCTTGTGGCGTGTCACAGATCAGCTGGGAGTGTTTAAAATACTTGGCATTTTGGTCCCAGTTTTCTTAGATGTAATTCTTCAGTTTTTATAATGAATGCTGACAGTGAAGAGGAAAACCGGGAAAAAAAAACACTAGCCTTTCGGGATCAGTCCTATATCAGCATCTACAGAAGGAAAATTGGGTTCATTCCAGGTTTAGTAGGAGAACCCAACTATATTATATCACGTCATGTACAAAATACAGGCCTAAATGCAGCCATTTAGGTCTCAAATCTAATCCAAATGATTTTTAATTTTATTTCATCTGCAAGTCTTTGTATACATCTGGTCATTTTATGCGTCTTGATTTTTATTGATTTGCATTAGTAGTGTAATGTGCCTCTGATTAGCTAGATGGAAATCAGTAATGTGCAGATTAGTACACTGGACAAGCCACCATGCAGTGAGGTTACTCGTTTTTAGTTTGAGGAAAACAGATTAAAACAATATTGCTGAAATCATTAAAATAATTCTCTTTATTTATAAAATGTATAATACAAACTAAATCAATATTAAATATGAATAAACATAAATAATATAATATAATAAAAAAATTATAAATAAATATAATAATCAAATTTCTAAACATACATTTTTACAGTTTACGCCAAGAGGTTTTTCCCAAAAATGGCCCTAAAATTTTTCAAAAATTTCAAATAAATTTAGTTTTAATTAAATTTCTATTCGTTTATTTTTGAGAACGACAAATAGTCTGCAGTAATGCTCTCAAGTCACTGGGACATTATTTTTAAAATCCTATTATTTGTTAAATTTTACATAGAAAACTGTTAACAAAAATCGTTTAGCCTGAACTGTTCATAAGATGGATATGCCTGAAAGGGTTAAATATGCAGCTGCACACTAATCCGTCTTACCGAAATACTTTTTAGACCTGACGTGTCTCGCTGATTTCAAATTCATCTTACATGCATTCACATTTGCATTTTTATTTTTTAAGAAACCAGGTGTAAACAGGGTCTGAGACACATTGAGGCCAGATGTTGTACAAAATGGAAATGCGTCCGTTTCTACTGGGAACTTGTTTGTTCCCTAAAGTCTTCACTTTGTTCTCATTCCCAAGTTGCTCTGTGGAGCCTAGTGATGTTTTGGTATGTTTTTGAAACATCCACTGCTACAAATGGCACATTCCTCTGAGTTTAAAGTAATTACAAACAGCATGGAACTAAAACTTTAAGAAACAACCCCAGAAAGTGGTGCTTGAGTTTTGTAAGTTGATTTGCACATTGTGTGTGTTTAAGCAACAAGACCTCAGAGCCTAAATTCTTATACCTATCTATAAGAAATACTCTGATGAAAAATAAAATAGATCTTCTATTTTATGTTAAAATAAATTGTTTTTCTATTATGTTCAAATAAATTGTTCACACACACAGACGTGTGTATATATATATATATATATATATATATATATATATATATATGTGTGTGTGTCATGTAAAAAAACCCTCTTTGAATTCTGTG
>JAOVVF010000010.1:1851601-1867373 GCA_028565595.1 Duopalatinus emarginatus | reverse complement strand
TTTTTTAATATATTTTTTGTATTGCATTTAGTTGTGTATTACATGCTTGTAATGTGTAGTTTTATTATTATTATTATTATTATTATTACTATTTTTCACATCATCGAATGGTAATGTTTTATGGATGTTTTTTTTTTTTTTGATCGTCTTTTAACGTCAATAATATGAAATGACAAGGTTTTAAAGTTTTCTTGAAATTTTTGTGCACAAGTAAATAAATATGATTGCTCAGTCTTGGTTTACCTTTACTGCCTCTCCTTAATCATCAGGACATCTAGTAGGATGCTAAAATTATTCCCAACTAAACGGATTTTCATTAATAAAATATATCATCATAATCTAAATGCTCCGGTGAATGTTTCACACATTAAATGAAATGTTTCATGGACACGAGTTGTCCATCAGCAGAGAATTAACCGCACAATTCCGAAGCTGTCGCTTTTCCTTCTGAATAGATTTCTTGTGAAATAAATTGTCATGATTAGCCGTAACTACACACCCTTTGTCTGTCATGGACCTAATGTCGAACCATGCTTCTCTCTGCAGATCCATTAGCAGAGAGACATGCAGGCCCAGGAGCTGTTGAAGCAGCTGCGTGTGCCTGAGCTGGCCGAGGTAAGAGATTACCTCCGCAGCCTGTCCACCGGCACGCTGTTGGGCATGGGGGCCTTCGCCGCAGCCACCACCTACTGGTACACCACTCGCCCCAAAGCCCTCAAACCACCATGTAACCTGCACATGCAGTCCATCGAGGTGCCGGTAAGTCCACCTTTTTGTAAAGCCCGAGTTTAGATTTATTTTGGTTTTGGATGACTGTTAATCCCCATGAACTTTGTGTGTTCTTTAGGGAGGAGATTTTGCTCGCAGGTCAGCGTTAGTGGATGCTGACAAGCTTCTGTCTTTTTACTACGAAGATGCTACATCAATGTACGAGGTCTTTACCAGGGGCTTACGAGTATCAAGTGAGTATGACTGTTTACGATCTTAAGTAAATCAGGAGTCAGCAGTACTGACTGTGTAGATGTGAAAGATGGGTATTGTACGAAGAACCTACTTTTATTGGCATGCTGCTAATCAGCAAACCTTTTGAGAGAGTCTGGTGTTTGTTGTAAACCAGGAAAAACAGGTGAAGCTAGTGTTTCTGAGAAGGAAAACCAGTTAATTATGGTGCTGTATTACTGGTTTTTACACTATATGATAATTATAGGGGCTGCCATGGCTTGGAGTTAGGGAACCAGTCTTGAGGTTGAGGTTCGATCCACTGTACAACTGAAGTGCCCTTGAGGAAGGCTTCTAACCCTCCAACTGCTCCTTGGGCACCATGATTAGGGTCTGTCCCTCTCTCCAGCCAACAGTGTTCACTAGTATGTTTTGCTGCACTGATGCGGAGGCCAAATTCCTCTGCATGGTTGATCAATTCTTTTATATGCGTAGCAATATGCGAGTGCAAACTCACAAAGTGCAGGCATTTTGAGGATCATGAGCAATATGCTGTTGTCTTTATAGCAACGGCTTACATGGGGATTAGTATCGAGGATTCTCCACATAAATGGATCTAAAGATCTGTGGATATGCACAATATAGCTCATTGATTAATGCATATTTCAAAACAAGAGATGTTGTCCATGTCTTCAGGATGAGTTTTTTTTTATTGGAACAATGTTTGATTCACACTCTACTATTATTTTACAGCAATAATTATATCATAATTATATTATACAGTGAATATAATACTGGTCACACTTCCAATTCTCAAATTTCAATGTGATGTTTCATGTAATAAACTAACAAACTGGCGATCACTGCCACAGGTAATGGTGCATTAAGTCAGACTTTAACACAAACTCATTGTTTTCTAGTATGACTGCTTATTTAGTAGTGTCTTAAAGATTCTGGGTGTGCTATATTAAACATTTTATTGACTGATTATTTGCTATTTTTTTTTAAACTGTATGTAATTAGATTTACATAATAAAACCTTATCATTTTAAAAATATTTGTTAATCGTCATCTTTTTCCATTCTGTTAGATAACGGACCTTGCTTAGGCTCCAGAAAGCCAAAGCAGCCGTATGAGTGGATGTCCTATTCAGAGGTAGGACCACTGGAGACGTCTCCATTTGTTATTGTTTAAATAGCTGCTGTCTTTCTTACAGTCGCTCCCTCAATACCAGAGAATCAGTCATTCGGATCAGTTGGATATTTCATGTAGGGCACTGACTATTTTGAGAACTGATGAAGGGTTTTTTTTTGTAGTAGTTTTATTTTATTAGCTTAATTTTAAATATAGGCCTACAACAACTAATCGACAAAACACATCGATTTTAATAAAAATAGTTGTAAATGAATTTTGTCAATTTTAGTCTGTTATAAAGCACACTGTTCTGAGCATTACATCACTTCCAGACAGTTCGCTTGAAAGTAGTTCAGCTGCTTTATGGTTCTCTTCTGTTGGTAAACAACATGTTCTTTAATTTTTTAACATGCGGTTTAATATGAAGTTGTCCAAAAGACTGAGATTGCTAGTAATTGCTTCCACTTTTTATTTTCTAATTTAATACAGCAACATTTTTATTATAAATTGTATCGCTGACATCTTGAGTGAATCTTTAAAACATAGTCATGGACTTTATAGATACTGTTGCAGTCAAAATTATTCGATCCCTGTTGCAAATTGGGTTTATTAGCAAAATTCACAAACCTTCAGCTGTGTGCAATAAAGCATCCAAACAAGAACAATTTAAAAGTAACTCAACACGTATAATACAACACAAAGTTTCTCAAAATTCAACACAAAATGCCACTTTAGTGACTGCTGCAATCTGAGAATTACTCAACCCTTTCATGAGAAGTGTCGTTACTAATCCTCACCCTTTAGCTGTTATGACCTGCTGCACACTTGATACACAGCCAGACACCAGCTTCTGGCAGTCATCCTGAGAAACCTTAGCCCATTCCTCAAGACCAACGACCTCCGGCTCAGTAATAGTCTTGGGTTTGCATTGTGCAACTGCTTTTTTTGAAATCCCATCAACGATTTTGTACCTTTGAACCTTCCAGGACTTCTTCTAAAACCAAGCCTTGGTAGACTTTGAGGAACGCTTGGGATCATTGTCCTGTTGGAAGGTCCACTGTTGCTCAAGCATCGAGTTTGTCAGAAGGCATGGTGTTTTCTTCTAGGATACTTTGATACTTGATACTTGGCAGAGTGCGCAACGTTTCTTCATTTGAAAGAGAAGTCAGCTCAAATGTTCTCAAAACCATATAAACCTTTGGGTCTATGGACCGGTGGTATGTCTGGAGGTGGAAGAGTGAAGCATATGCTGGAAAGGACACCCTGCCTGCAGTGAAGCATGGTGATGTTCGTCTGGCACTGAAAGACTGCACTGAATTCGTCTTGTCCTCCACACACTGCAATTACCAATAAATCCTAGAAGAAAACACTATGCTATCTGTAAGGAAACTACAGTTTGGGCATCAGTGATCCTAAGCATACCTCAATGTCCACCAAAGGATTGGTATCTGAAGATGTCATGGAAGACGTGGCCGTCACAGTCGTCTGACTTGAACAACCATTGAAAACCTTTGGTGGGATTTTAAGAAGTGGTTGCACCATTCATACCCAAGAATATTAGTGAACTGGAGGCTATTGACTTTAAGGAATGGGCTATAATTCCTTAGGGAACGCTGCTATGCATTACATAGATCTGCCGATGCATTATGTTTGCAGCAAAAGGGTGTTTATTCTACAGAGTACTGGCCATGGATCTTGTGATCCATTTTACATTAGGTCTATCAGTGTGTTGTCTGAGAGATGAGAAAAATCTGGCTTTAGGGACCTAGAAGTAGTGCAGAATATTAAATATTCAAGAAATTGAACAGTTTTTCCCAATGTGTCTGATGTTTTCCATTGTGTTTAATGACTGGACCATTCAATACTGGACCATAATGCTTGTTATGATGCATGCATCCAGAGGTTGTGTGTGTGTGTGTGTGTGTGTGACTTTATTCTGTACCAGTCCCACGTGATGGAATCTGATCCAAGCTGCTATGTCATTGTCGGAAATGGTTTTGTGTTATTTTGGACTTTATCCTCTTCTCAGGTTGCAGAGAGAGCCGAGAACCTGGGCTCGGCACTGCTGCACAAAGGTCACTCTGCAACCAAAGACCAGTACATCGGCATCTTTGCTCAGAACAGACCTGAGGTGAGACGCATCTCTGAGCTTCTGCAGGCCCTCTGAACTAAAAAAAATCTGATTTGTGTATGAATTTATCAACCGAAATTCTCCAGAGTGCGTTTCTATTCCAATGATTTATCATTTCCACAGTATCAAATCTTATGTCAAAATTTCTTTTTTGTTAAGACATAAGTGGTGATATATCACAAATTTATCAACATTTTCCATGATGCACAATATGCTGTATATCATACAATTTCATTTTAATTCAGATGATGATCATTGTAATAACAATGCGACCTGAATGATGGCAGTATGTATCGTGTGGACACGTCTTATCAGTAGTGATGAGTGTTTAATAGTTTCACTTAAATGCATTCAGTGCGAACCACCAGGAAAACACATAGAGGAATATGGAATGTTTGGCTTAATGAAGCAACCCCAGACATGCCCCCACCCTGACTCTTAAACAGCCAGTTATATCCCTGGATAATGAAATGTGCTATGACTAACGCACAAACTGCCAATCATTTATCAGGTTTTTCACCCGGTTGTATTTTGGATGCAACAACAAGGCACCAGATGCTGATGCACTTTATTTATTTTTCACGTTTTTATTGTGTTTAAATTATTACCTTTTTACTACGATTAATTAGACAAAATTCACCATTTCCACCTGTTAATACAAATGAAAAAAAATAAATAAAAAAGATCAAACAATTATCAAAAAATTTTACCATGATCCTCTATGTACTGTATAACCCATCCCTAATAAAAAAAATAGTGATGCTGTTGATGATGATGCTGATGATGCTGTATATTTCTCCACAGTGGACCATTGCGGAGCTGGCTTGTTACACATACTCTCTGGTAGCAGTGCCTCTGTATGACACACTGGGAACTGAGGCCATCGATTACATCATGGAAAAGAGTATGTGTGCACTTTACATTTGTGCATGTTTATAGTGTATTTTTTATTATTTATTTTTTTTAATATATACATGTCAGCATCACTGCATATGGCTCTCTTTAATCACATATTGTAGGTGAGCAACAATTCGTTTATAAATGACCGTGTGTGTGTGTGTGTGTGTGTGTGTGTGTGTGTGTGTGTGTGTGTGTGTGTTTCAGCCGGCATCTCTACAGTGGTGTGTGACGTGGCGGCGAAGGCTCATCTGCTGCTGGACTGCATGGCTGGCAAACGGCACTCCCTGAAAACCATGATCCTGATGGAGGAGTTTGACTCGGAGCTGGTGGCCCAGGCACAGAAACACGGCGTGGACTTAATTAGCCTGAAGACTGCTGAGGCAAGTCGTTGATCCTGTAGTTTGATGAGTTAGCATCAGTTTTGAACTGATTTAGGTTTTCCTAAATGGTTACTGAAATTAAAGAAATTCAAAGGCCTGAGTAGTGTAGAACATCACAGCCGCAATGTTATTCGCAATAACACACAACCTCGAGTGTTCTGTTGCTTTGCAACAGTTTTTTTTTTTTTTTTTTTTTTGTTTACACAAGAAAGAAAGAAAGAAAGAAAGAAAGAAAATAAATCAAAGAAAGCCCAAAATTGCAGACTGCATATACTTAAATATAAAACCATACGCCGAAAACATAGTTTCACATGAATGAGTTGTTGCTATGCAACAGTAAAAATTCCAAAGTCTGCCGTAACACTACCAACTAATTAGTTTGTAATAAAAAAATGCAAATAAGTGAAGTTGAAAGGAATCTGCACATTTCCGTTTATTGTGCAATTATAAAATAAAAGGCTGCACTGTCGGATGTGCATTGGCATCAAACAGCACTTCAGGCTTCAGAGTGACCACACAGGCTGCAGGTCAAACAATATCTGAAAGCCATCCATAGTAATTTCTCATTTTGTATAAGCACAAATATAAATCAGCTAGCAGTTTGTGTGCATAAACTTTACTGGCTACGCATCACTCGTTACTTGGCAACGCACCAGCGGATTAAAGCAGTTGGTGAAAAAAAACGCTATGCTGTTATCGCAAATATCAGCACGGTTAGAACGCTTCTCTTCTTATCAGATTGCATGGTCAGAACTACCTGTTGTATAAACTGATTATCAGCTACCACTAGTACTGGTGTTATATATTTGAGTTACAGACTCGGCGTTGGTAACTGTAAGTAAAAGTTGCACAGTTCCTCCACTCTAACTCATGCTCATAACTGTCGCTCGGTAGACATGTGGCTTTCTGTCTAACCTCAAAGACGTTTTTGTCTGTCTACCAGTTCAAGCCTGTAGCTTTTGCTTCTTTCCGTTTTCACATACAGATGTAATTATCATAGACTCCTGACATCTCTTTTATTTATGTAAATGTTATATCGTATCAATGACGGCTTGTCTCCTTTTTAATCCAGGCTCTTGGAAAAGCCCATCGGCAGCAACCTGCAGTGAGTTTAGTGTTTTATCATCTCCTTTTTTTATTTATTTATTTATTTATTTATCTGATATCCATTGTTTTCTGCTTTTCATACACCCATGGCCTGATTGTTAATCATTTCCATTTTTCCCCACTTTATAGCCTCCCAAGCCTGACGACATGGCTATTATTTGCTTTACTAGTGGAACCACAGGTATGTTCTGCATGTGCACATAGATCTGTGTTTGCTTTGCAGTGAGATGTGTGTTTTATAGATTTGCTAATATTTGTCTCTCTGTGTACATGTGTACATTTCTCTCTCTCAGGGAACCCAAAAGGGGCGATGCTCACCCACAGAAACATTCTGTCCAACGTTTCTGCTTTTACCAAGATAACAGAGGTAAATACAGACATAAACATACACTCGTCCTTTCACATTTTGATTCTTACAGCACGCTAAGTAATGCATTTTTAATTTTTTTGTTTTTGTCAAGCCTTTTTTTAATGGTTTTGTAATAACTGAGTGTTACAACTCTGTTAATTTAACATGATCAAGACCGCAGCTCTGTCAATAGTGCTTGCTATTAAATAAGGTTCGTATTAATACGTACATACATAAACGTCACCGTCATCAGTGTGTGATGGTTGGCTGCGGTTACACCTGCAGGAACAGACAGACAGACTGAGTGTCCCAATCTCTTGTCAGCGCACACACACACACACTTACACCTATGGACAATTTAGAGTGAACAGTCAACCTAACGTGCATGTCTTTGGACTGTGGGAGGAAACCGGAGTACCCGGAGAAAACCCTCGCAAGCACACTTGGGAATCAAACCAATGGTCTTGCTATGAGGCAATGCGGTATGCGGTTCCTCCCTTAAACTGTTGCCACAAAGTCCAAAGCACACAACTGTATGGAATGTCTGGGTATGCTGTAGCATGATGATTTCTCTGTACTGCAATGAAGAAGTCCTAGACATGTTCCAGCATGACAATGCCCCAAAGTCAGCTCTGTGAAGACATGGTATGTATCACAAATCCTGACAGATGAGTGGAGCTTGTTATAATAGCAAAGAGACACACATCTGGATTGGGATGTTGATATGAGTGTGGATTGGAAGCACATATGAGTGTGATGGGCAGCCGTCCATAAACGTGTTGTATAGCTATGTGTTGTCCTGTAAATGCACATTATGTTGTGTTTTAAACTACTATTGCCAACTAACTGAGGTCAAACTAAACACTATTTGATAGTACACACTAGGAGTGCTGAAAAAATTGATTCTTTAAAGAATCGCGATTTCTAGTCCTGGTTTTTTTTTTTTGCTGCTCCTACTCCAGAGCGTACTGCATATCGCATTCATTTCCACTTGGCCATTGTAGAAAAGGGCCGTCTAGACCACCATGCAGCAATATAGTCAGCCAGCTCCTATACTAGCGGACTCCATTCAGACATAATTATACAAAATATATTGCAGAAATGCACTATGACTTTAAAGTCTGTGTTTTATTTTCAGTTAAAGGTTAATACACTGTAGTAGACTGAAGTCTATGTTTACTTTTGTAGTAATATATTTCGAGTTATTTGTTCATTGATGGTTTTTTTTTTTTTATGGATACATTATGGATGCTCACACTTTTCCTCAGCTTTACTAACTGTTTCCTCTGTTATCTCATTTTTCTTCCAGACCAGCTGCCCTTTGGGTCCCAGCGACTCGCACATCTCTTACCTGCCTCTTGCACACATGTTTGAGCGAGTAGTGCAGGTACGGCCCTAATGACCTAAAGCCTCATGTGTAACTCTTAAATAAAAATAAAAATAAAAAATAATTAAATTTATGTAAATAAGATGTTGCTTATTTTTCCTCTGTGTTTTTGTATCCCTCAGGGTGTGATACTGCTACACGGAGGTCGCATCGGCTATTTCAAAGGAGATATTCGCTGTCTCATGGATGACCTGATGACCCTGCGGCCCACCGTCTTCCCAGTCGTGCCGCGTCTGCTAAACCGAATGTTCGATAAGGTTAGCTGAAAATAGCCGAGTATCAGAAATGATTTACACTCGAGCATCTCGCATCAGATCTAACCAATACTAAGCGGTTTATACAGTAAGATTCATGCTTTAAACGGTTAATAGTGTTTAACTGTTTATATCATATGTGATAACATGACATGGGATTAGTACATTTTTAACAGCACCTGTCTTTCACATCAGGCCTTCATCACCCCATATTGTCATGATTATTTTCCTGTTATGGCACACTGTGTTGTAGCCGAACCATAAGCACATTACTGTTAGCCATGAAAGACAATAGAGGAGAAGGATAAAATTTTACATAAATACCTAATACATACAGACTCATGATCTTGGGTGGGAGTAGAATTTGTAAACATGAACAAATCCTACTGCAACTGACATCTTGACACAGATTATATTCTCTATTTACATACACACGCGATCTGATCGCCTCGGTTTTCTGCTGTTTCTTGGCCTACTGTTTTTAACTTGATCCAGGACAGACATCGATTTTGTCCAATCAGATTTAGCGTCTCTCTTAAGTGCGACCATGAAAAAGAATGGCGAAGATACGTACAGCACATCGCATTCCTTGCGGAAGTTGAGCCGACGTGCTGTATTACTTCGTTAAGACACAAGAATGCACAACAGACAAAATACACCCGGTTACCTGCCGTGACACGATATCCTCACCAACGGCATGATGGAAAAATATCCAGTGCTTCTTGAGTCTCTTGTCGCGCTTGAAATGAAGTTAAGGAGACCACTTAAAGCTGATTGGATAAATAGCATTGATTATCCAGAATCATCTTCATGGAAGTGATCTTCATGTGGTTGGTGTGTTACAGTGGTAACATCATTGGCTCCCATGTGAGAGACCTGGGTTCGATTCCTGGTCTGGGCAACCAGTCTGTGCTACACCAATAAGGGTGCTTGGGCAAGACTCTTTACACTACATTGGCCTAACTGTAATACCAGTAACCTTGTAAGTCACTCTGGATAAGAGCGTCTGCCAAATGCCGAAAATGTAAATGGAAGTTGAGCAACCCGAGGAAATCAGATCATCTGTATTTATATCCTGAACCACAGTGTAATAATTAGAAATTAGGAAACCGGCAGACAGGATTCCCTCAAAACACTTTTATAGGGTGTTTCTGTAATCAGGAATGCCCCTCTCTGTCATTGGCTATAACAACAACATCCCCTTTCTCATTGGACGGTTAAGGTTGGGGTGTGCAGTGGGTGTGTCAGGTGGTCAACCCTGTTCAAAAATAGTCCCACCCCACCGTCAGATTTAAACACAATCTTCAATACACTCGACATGTCACTTAGACATCTGGCGAACCAGTTGGAACATGGAAACTCGTAACAAACTCCATTAAATCCTTCTTTACTTTAAAGGGAAAGAAACTGAAAGGTACATCTGTTAACATGTGAAGCTGCACCACTATGATGCAAAGCCCCACAATCGATGAAGCGCATACTATTAGCATGTTCCAGAAAATCAACTTTGTTTACCAAATATTAAAATGTCACCAGAAAACACTGGACTTACTAACACACCCAGATGTAAAGCAGTGGATCCCAAAGTGGACGGAGCGTCACAGGGTCACAGGGTCACAGCACAGCCAGTGAATAAGGCATGTTTTGAGCACTGCTAGAATAAGTGGGCTCTTAGCTAAGCGTACAGCAGAGGATGAGTCACGGCCAAGTCAAAGCACAACTACAGATATGACGAGGCACACATCCGCCCTCGGTTTCACAAGTACACCAGTGTGTAGACCAGAGTGTGCTGTGTGTCTAAAAACAGGTTAAGGTGTCACTTGCATGTATCATCTATGTCTTCAGAAAGAAAAGAACTGTCGTGCATAACAAGAAAAAGTGAAGTGAAAGTGAACTATTTGCCTTACTGTGTTTGCACACAGAAGGAATGTGACCTCCGCATTTAACCCATCCGTGCAGTGAAACACACACCAGTGAACACTAGGGGGCAGTGAACACACTTGCCCGGAGTGGGGGGGCCGCCCCAAACCACGGCGCTTGGGGAGCAGTTGGAGGAGTTAGCTGCCTTGCTCAATGGCACCTCGGTCGTGTCTTGCCCTGGGTGGGGATCAAACCCGCGACTTCCGGTCACGAGACCGGTTCCATAACCACTAGGCCACGGCTGCCCCCTTTACTTTACTAAAACTGCTTTAAAAAAGCTTTGCTAAAACTGTATCTGTGCCTTTAAATTAGGAATGTGAATCTCTGTCTGGCAGATCGATTCCAATTTTTGGGGTCACGATTTGTTTTGTAATTAATTTTCGATTCAGGAAGATGGTCTATAAATTCTGTTTAAATTGTGTGGTTGGCAAGATAAGAATACAGTGTAAACAAATAGAACATGTAGTTACTGTAGCAAATCTTTTTTTGCCTAATTTTATATTTTTACCAAAAATAGAAATGTGCATAAAATGCTGTAAATGGTCTTTAATGCTGCCTGGCTAATAAATTTAAAATATATTAATACAAAAGTCAACATAGACTGCAGTCTACCACAGTGCAACCTTTAACTAAAAATAAAATACAGACGTTAAAGTCTGTGGTTAATGGTTAATGGTTCATTACTGCATTTATATTTTGTCTGAATGGAGTCCGCTAGCAAGAGAGCTGGATAACTGGCTTGCTGTATGGTGGCCTAGACGGCCGAGTGGACATGTAATGTGATATGCAGTAGGCTTGGGAGTAGGAGCAACAACAAAAAAAAAAATTAAACGTGTTTTAAAATCGTTTTTTGGGCATTTTGAATCAATTCTAGGAATCGTGATTCTTTAAAGAATCGTTTTTTAGCACCACTGCTTTGAATGCTCAACTTGCCATGTGTTTAGTTGTCTGTAGAGGTGCCGAGTGTAAAATTCTGCACACTATAGCCGAGGCATGAGACGTTGTGTTGCAATAAGACGTGTACATGTAACATAGTTCGTATCTAGACCAGGGGGCACTGTGGAAAATGTTTGGGAACCAATTATGTAAAGCATAAAACCCCAAACAGAAAAAACCCATTGTAGCTGATATCACATTAAACACTAATATCACCACTGTACTGTGATTTATTTGTCGATTTTCCTACCAGAGTATAAAGCAATAATTACATTGTGTGTGTGTTTCAGATTTTTGGCCAGGCCAACACTCCTCTGAAAAAGTGGATCTTAGGATTTGCCTTCCGCAGGAAAGAGGCTGAGATGATGAGCGGCATCATGAGGAGAAACAGTCTGTGGGATAAAATCATCTTTAGGAAAGTCCAGGTAATAATTCACTTACTCCCGCCTCCTTCAGCATGAGGAAATCTAACTGTGTTTTAGTCCGATTTCTTTGTGTTAAGGCTCATTTATGCTCCCTTTATGTACGAAAATATATTCGTCCATTTTAATGTAACCGTCACTGCCGACATTCTTCCATGTGTCCTTGATGGTGGTATGGATGTTAAGCAATACGTCCTCTAGAGAGCCAGTCGGAGAAAGTGGAGGAGGACGTAATTATGTACTTTTTAAGAAAGCAGTAAAAGCAGAAGGGAGGACGAAGCCAAAGTAACGTCATGTAGATGTAAAAAAAAAAAAAAAAAAAAATTTCCTGCCGATTTGTGTAGCCATTTTTAATAATGTTTTTTTTTTTTTTTACGTCTATTGGCTTCATTGCACAAATATGGACGAGCTGAAGGCTCTGTGTGTATCCTTATTTAACATTATATAAGCCTTAAATCTTATTGACTTGATTTGCTGCTGTCATGAACTGGATCCTGGAGTCCTGCCTGCCAGCTGGTCTTTAATTCTGAACGCACAGCACACCATCTATGTGTTTTTGGTGTACTGGAAATATTCCTGTACACAAACCATGTACTGCACATACTGCAGGTATTTGTATAGGGTTTAGTGTTGCATAGTGTAAAGGAGATCTGGTGATGCTGAAAGCTGTTATTTCTGCTGCCCCCTGCAGGACAGTGTCGGAGGCAAAGTGCGCTTGATGCTGACCGGAGCCGCTCCTGTCTCTGCCCCTGTGCTGACTTTCCTGCGTGCAGCTCTGGGATGCCAGGTCTGAGTCTCTCACACACACATACAGATGTGAAAGTTTCGTACATGGTCTCACCATTTTAAATACCTGATTAGTGAAAGTGAAAGTAAACTATTTGCCTACTGTGCTTGCACACAGAGGAATGTGACCTCCGCATTTAACCCATCCGTGCCGTAAAAAAAAAACATACACACACTAGTGAACACTAGGGGGCAGTGAACACACTTGGGGGGCAGCCCCAAACCACGGCGCCCGGGAAGCAGTTGGGGGAATTAGGTGCCTTGCTCAAGGGCACCTCAGTCGTGTCTTGCCCTGGGCGGTCAAGAGACTGGTTCCCTAACCACTAGGCCACGGCTGCCCCTTCTAGGTCATTATTCTAGGTCATTATTTTTATGTGAAGAAAAATAATAGAAAATAGAAAAATGCATCTTAGTACTTCAGAGAATAATAATACCTACATTGTAGATGTGTTCGGAACAGCTGTAGCCAGAGGTTAGGGAACCGTTCTCATTACCGGAAAGTCCCGGGTTCGATCCCGGCACCGGGCAAGACAAAACTATAGTTCCCTTGAGCAAGGTACCAAACAATTGCTCCCCAGACACCGTAGTTAAGGGCTGCCCCCTGCTCTGGGCAAGTGTGTTCACTGCCCCCTAGTGTTCATTTAGGGGGGGGGTGTTTCACTGCACAGATGGGTTAAATACGGTGGTTACATTCCTACTAACACAGTAGGCAAATAGTTCAATTTCGTGTGTAAAGATTGCTCATCCCCAGACTCATCCTTCTTTAGTTTGTTGCTTTAAGTTTGACCCCATTTTCATCTCTGTTCAGTTTTATGAAGGCTACGGCCAGACCGAGTGCACAGCCGGCTGCTCAGTCACACTAACAGGAGACTGGTCAGCAGGTAACACACCATCCCACACACAGACCTGCACTCTTTAGTTGCTTTCTTTAGTCTTTAGTTCATGTTTCATCTGTTTTCCTGGACTCTAGGTCATGTCGGACCTCCTCTGCCGTGTAACCTTATAAAGCTGGTGGATGTTGCTGAGATGAATTATCTGGCTGTAAATGGAGAAGGAGAGGTGTGTGATTGGCTGTTATCTCTGAAGCTTTGTGTGCAGGCGATGTTTGTTTTCACTACTGACCATTGTGTCTGGGTATTAGGTGTGTGTGAAGGGGCCCAATGTGTTTTTGGGATACCTGAAAGACCAGGAGAAGACGGAGGAGGCCATCGACAAAGACGGCTGGCTCCACACTGGAGACATCGGCAGGTGGCTACCGGTGGGTTTTACTGTTTTAAAAAAAAAAAAAATCAGTTTTGTACAGTAACAGTTATGTAGACTGACATAGTAGATGACCACCTCCTAAACTAGTTGTCTCTATAAATGATGCATGTGTAATGAGATGTGCATGACACTCGCTTGTCCTTAATTGACAGAACGGCACTCTGAAGATTGTGGACCGTAAGAAGCATATCTTCAAGCTGGCCCAAGGAGAGTACATTGCCCCTGAGAAGATCGAGAACATTTACATCCGGAGTGAAGCCGTGGCTCAGGCTTTCGTACATGGAGACAGTCTACAGGTGGGATGAATCCGTTTGTGTATCCGCAGTCACTGGGGCTGTAATTCTCCTTGTTAAAGACACGAGACTATTCAGAGCTGTTATGTTAAAAAAAGGTTTTACCTAGCAGTATAAAAGTAAGTGTTATTTCATCTGTACCTCTTCCTCAGGCCTGCCTGGTAGCCATTATTGTGCCCGACCCAGACTTCCTGCCCGGCTGGGCCAGTAAAAAAGGATTTCATGGCTCATATACGGAACTCTGCAGCAGCAAGGTAATAAAATGACAAGATCCCACAGGCTTCTACTTTCAGACAGTTACTCCAAGGGAATTGTTTTTACATTTATTTCTAATATTTTTATTTTTAAGCACGTTTTCTTCAAGCATGCAGTACAGTTTTGAGGGAGCCTTCAATTGGCATGAATGTCCACCAGAGGGCCACGCTGTGAATCGAGTGGCCCGTGGTGGTGGTAGGGTTATGTTATGCACTGGCATAATGGACAACAAACACAGTCGCATTTTATTGACAGCATTTTGAACGCACAAAGTTACAGTGACGAGATCCTTTACCACCATGGGCCACTCGATTCACAGCGAGGCCCTGTCGTGGACATTCCTGCAGTCAGAATGCCGATTGCATGCTCCCTAAAAACTTGCGACATCTGTTGTATTGTGCTGTAATAAAACTGCATGTTTTAGAGTAGCCTTTTATTGTGGCCAGCCTAAGGCTCACCTGTGCAATAATCATGCTGTCTAATCAGCATCTTGATATGCCACACCAATGGATTCTCTCTCAAAGGAGAAGTGCTCACTAACACTGATTTAGACAAATTTGTGAACAGTATTTGAGAGATAAAGGCGTTTTGTGTACATAGAAAAAGTCTCAGTTCTTTGAGTTCACCTCATGAAAAATGGGAGCAAACACGTGTGTTGGATTTATATTTTTGTTTAGTGTGCGTGTATGTTTGTGCGTGTGTTCGTCTGTGTATACGCCATTTAGCAGACGCTCTTATCCTGAATGACATATAAAAGTGCTCAGCATTAAACATGGACCATAATTCAAAGTACTTGAGGCTGAGACACTGCCAGGCATGAGCTATACAATACCCAATACAAAACCTACTGGTAAAATAAGTCCTATAACCTAAAAGTACTTAGTACTAAAAGTACTAATCAAAACGTGTACAGAGAACAAGACGTTAAATATAGTAAGATTGTAATTGCTGCAAGAGCTTAAATCGATGCAAAGGTAGTGCTGTCTACGTACAAATGCATAATATGCACAGACGTATGTTAAATGAAATTAATAGATAATATAGACTAGTTTTAATATATAAATAAAATTAAAAATAAATATTATTAATTAATCTATAAATTAGGGCTGTTAAACGATAAAAAATTTTAATCCCGATTAATCTCAGAATTTCATATAGTTAATCACGATTAATCACATTCTTTAATCTATGTAAACGAATAAAGCTTTAAAGTGAAATGTTACAATTAAAATGGTGAACACACGTTATGCTAAAAGTACTTGTTAAAAACTGCTGAGACAAGAGAAAATGGTAAGGGAGTTTATTCACTCACATAC
>JAOVVF010000010.1:1836848-1850193 GCA_028565595.1 Duopalatinus emarginatus | reverse complement strand
TACTGACAAACATTTTTTTCTGTAACATAATAATAATAATAATAATAATAATAATAATAATAATAATTATTATTATTCAATTACTGGATTCCCTCCAGTAAAGACACTCAGTAAAACTGATCATCAAACATTATGAATAATAATATTAATAATAATTAAATAATAATAATAATAATAACAACAACAACAACAATAATAGTAATAATAATAATAATAATTATTATTATTATTATTTAATTGTTATTATTATTATTATTCATAATGATTGTAAATCAAAATGGAAACATTTACTTCTGAGCTTTTCTTTCTGTAAAGGTCAGTTTAACAGAATTAGAAGTGAAACAAAGACGCCAGTCTGTCTAAAGATATCTAGAACCTTTGTACACAGTAAGTGTCACGCCTTAATTAAATTGTACGCTACAATTTTACGTGCCACAGAGAAACGGATATAACACCATTTGTTTCTGTAATCAGATACTGATGTCCATGATATTGCTACTGCACAGTCCTGGGTGTTGTGCTCTATGATATACGATGACGTATATGTACATAGTTCAAGTAATGTAGTATAAAATTAAATATTTTTAATGCATCCTTTTCTCAAAATTAAATACATTTATTCCATTTTAATCCACAGATGTTTATGGTTAATTTCTTGAATTTCTTTATGGTTAATAGTTGAGTCCCATGTCATGGATAAGTCAAGTTTATGTAAATGTGTAAAAACTTCGCCTCCCTTGAGTTCTCAGTCTGTCAGGAGTAGAATAGGAGCACACCAGGAAAGCCTGTAATATGGCTAAGGGGTGGGATTGATGGTGTGGTGTCATACCCCAGTGTTTACAAACCTTGTTGACATGATGGCATCATGTTGCTGTATTATATTAATACCCACCTCATTACTACACCTCGTACTTGCCTATGAGGGCAGGGGAAACAACACTATGACTGAATGACACTTATTAACTTTATCTTAAACATTTGGACATGATGCGTTTGTTTAAACAGATCCGAAAACCACTGCCTAGTGAAAAAAATTGAAGAAATTGGACAACTAGATTTTACCTACTAAGGTTTTTATAATAACCTATTGAGAAAACACTACACCTAAATACCATTCGCCTGCTAGACTGAGCATTATTAAACCTTGTACCAGTGTCGATAAATTATGCATTTTCATTTGAATCTTTAATACTGCTGTATGCTCATGGAAAATGAATGCATAGTTGGACCTTGCGCTTCCAACACTCTTTTTGTTTGGAGTCGTGTCACTTCAGGTTGTACAGGTCAGCTGTCAGGGACAGATTTTGCCAACGGCAGTGTTATATTTCCCCTCTTTTCTACCCTTTGCTTACTTTCCAAAACATTACAATTCACTATGCAGACCATAAACAAAACCTCTATAATATTATATATTAAATATGTATATATCGATTCTGATTTTAATTTCTTAAAAGTATATTTTTTTAGTGGTCATATGCTACACCGACATCACAGACCGACATTGCTAGCACAGTTTTAGTTGTTTTTTAATAAGGCAATAATTTGTCAACAATGCCAGACCTACGACACAACTGACTCAAGGCTCCCCTGGCACTGTGATTTGGGACTGACCCACTCCGAGCAAGCGTGTTCACTGCCCCTTAATTTTCTGTAGTGCAAAAAAATTCACTTCACTTTCACATAACAGTCAGGATTTCGAAGACTTTTTCCACTCATGTCATAACAGCGATGTTTAATATTGTATCATAATGGGAAACCCAATTTAAAGATGGTAGAGACAGCATAAAATGACCCAGAATGCAATGTAGAGTTATATGACATGGTTATCACAAATTAAATGATTAAAGTGCTGCTGTCTTTAAGTAGACAGGACGAGAGAGATAAATCCCAATGCAGGCAGTTGATGGCATTACGGATAATGTAGGAAACTATTAAACAAAGTAAAAAAAATACATCATGTAGATGAAAGTTAAAACACGAAAAAACTCTGAATTTTATTATAAAATAAATCTTAGACATTGGTGCTTGTTAGAGTTTTAAATTCCTGATGTATTTGGGTGTAATACAGATTCATTCAGGTGTATTTTTTTTCCTTTTTAGGACAAAATAACACAAGGTTTTACTGAGAAATATATTCTGGTATCCTTTCACATCGACACCATTTGTTATAATAGCAGTGCATTTGTCTTAAGCTTTTAGGCTATACTTACTGCTCACTACAGACTTTTAACCATTCTCACAAAGACCTACAGTGCATTACTCCGTGACTGGTTAGCCACGGTTCAAATCTGATATTCTGCCTTTTGCAGCAAAGCCAGAGTTATTGTCTATGATCAAAAGGTACCAGAAGAGCGGGTGCCATAGGCTCTCAGCCATAAGCAGGCAGATGGGCCTGGGACTCAGAGTTCATTAGACTCAGGTAAGTAATCAGTGGCCCAGCCACGAGGTGCTCTGTTGAAGTTGGGCCGTGGGACAAGCCTGTCCAATGTGGCGCCTGGCAAATTCTGACTCTCCATTGCTTCAAAGCTGATGGTGGGAATAACCCTCTTACTGGGCATGGGACCTCCAAATGGCATTGCAACTCTGAGGGGAAAACCGCAAAGAGATTTTTTCTGAATAATATTCTTTTCTATGTGTTTTACAAAAACTTTCTTTTAAGCATGCATACAGTGTCAGAATATTTTCTTAGACCCTGGTAGTACATATCTGTATTGCACAGCTTCCCAGCCCTGGTCTGGCCGAACCTCCTGCCCTGCACTCCCTGGTTCAAGACAACCACTTAACCTGTTGATCATTTAATAAGCTGATCATGCATATTAGGACCAGAGGAAATACTGAAATATACCAGGCAGGGGTACTCCAGGACCAGAGTTGGGACCCCAAGGACATTGACATGTCCTTGGTGTCTATTTCAACTCTGCAAGACATCACGGAAAAGCCAATGATAGAGGTGCCAGTGTTAACTCCACAGATATCTGGAGATCACAATCTGATAGCACTGGTATCTGGTGGGTCTATTTAGGGTGGATAATCACCATGAACAAGGTATCACTGAACCGAAACCCCTGACTGACCCCTGTCATCACTTCTCTTCTCACTATCTGCAGTAGGATTTTGCGGAGAATAAACCTCTGGCACTTACTGACAGCCTCCACTGATGAAGTAGTTATTTTAAGACCTTCTTCTCAATGATTCTTTAGCCCTACATGGAAAGTGGCAAAATGTGCCTTGCTTATGATGTATGGCTTGTATTCATCAGAAGCTTTGTCCTTGAGCAGGCAATCCTAATTTCTAATTTGGGTATGGGAGATATGGGAGTCACATACCTGTTGAAGCATCTGTAGTTTGCAGGCTGAAGTTTCTCCGGTTGAGGAAGCTGTGGGTCCAGGGAGGATAGCAACTCTTCGTTGCCCCTCAGTGCCTCTCTCCATGGTGAGCAATAGGATCTGGGGATTACTGTAATGTTGAACTTTTCACGTGGTATTTCTTTTAAAGGGCCAGAGTAGCCTGTAAGTAGTAGTACCAAATGTACATGTTTTCATGTAGTACTGCAGATTATAACCATAATATAATTAATTCCAGTTGTGTATGGGCACAGCACCAAGTTAGCACAGAACCTTCAGAGAAAATCTTTCATGACAAGCTATGTTGCATCCCAAAATTGGTTCATCACAGACCATACTGAGTCAAGCAAACCTTACTAGACAATACGTAGATCTTCATAGCTCAACTGGTGTGACCAAAACACCCTAAAAACTGTTGATGTGAAACACTACCTACAGATCATCAACAAATATCTGTTTGATCATTCATTCATTCATTCATTCAAAATGGGACGAGGGGGGGTGGGGGGTTCAGCCGTAGGAACTGGTCTTGTCCTGGGTTTGATCCTCGCACAGAGCAAGGAAGGCACATAACTCCCTCAGCTGCTCCCCGGGTACTGTGGTTTGTGGCTGCCCGCCTGCTCTGGGCAAGTGTGTTCACTGCCCCCTAGTGTTCCTGGTGTGTGTGTGTTTCACTGCACAGATGGGTTAAATGCAGAGGTCACATTCCTTTGTGTGCAGTAGGCAAATAGTTCACTTTCACTTTCACTTCATTTAGTGCATACAATCTTGCAGTGCTAGTGGTTGAATATATGAGATTTTAGATGATAATACTGTTACATTTACAGCATTTGGCAGACAGAGTAAACTTGCATTTTGTCTAATTTATACAACCAAGCAGTTAAAGAGCCTTGAGTGGCAGCATGACGGTGGTGGGATTTAAACTCAAGTCCTTCTGGTCAGAATTCCAACATTTTAACCAATGAGTGACCACCCCCCCTGTTAGTCTGTAACCTAATGAACCTGTACTAGGATGTAATTATTAATAGTCACTATCGATAAGAGCATCTGCCATAAGCTGTAAATGCAAATGACAATGTAATGTAAGATTGCAGTACCAAGACTAATGTAGTGCTAATTGAACTGGAGCTATACTTTACTATTATTACTAGGCTATGCTTTACATATGAACAACATGTTGCATGGACCCCAAGGACCCCAATCTGTCCCTCGTAAGCAGTTTCCCCCAGCAACCTCTTACGAACATGATCTCACTTTAACAGATCCTCTAGAAGATTAGATGAGCCTTTCGTGCATGCTGTTCTGGCTAAGCTCAAACGCTCAGTGTGAGTCATTCTGACCCCCTCCGAGACCTCATATGGTTCACCACATACAGAAAGAAGAGACGGGGGCTTATTTAAGAGTCACAGAGGGAGCACTAATTAGCTTATAATTATCTTATAATGCGAGTCTGTGAGCTCATATAAAAGGAATGCAAGCATATGGAAAGTAATATATATATATATATATATATATATATATATATATATACAGTATTAGCAATAGCTAAATTATTTATAAATGGTTCCGTGAACCTTTCTTAGAATTAAAGAAACCTTCATAAGCTGCCCGGCTTCGAATTCAAGAATTCCCAGAGACATAACAACATTAAAGCAATGCTTCACCCAAAACTGCGATGAGAGAGGCTGCTCAATAGGGAGCAGTTAGCATCATGTAATTATCCCCTCTCCAGCCTCATGCATTTGTAGTCAGCAGTTATCCATTGTGGGCGAAGTATTTCTTTAATACTGATCCATTGCTCTACCTGGAGCAAGGACGCTGGGACTGCCTTTCTTGGAGACAGTTTCCATCAGAGTGGTAACCAGACTATGTTTACCAGCTACGGGGTGTGCCACGTTCTCCTTTCCTTCTTGAGCCTGTGATGCTGACTGGAACTGGCTCTGGGCTTGCTTCTGATCTAGGGCATTCTAAGGAAAACAGTTAGAAATAGATCATGATTAATAATTTATCACGATTAATGAAGTTTTTCAAATGCATACAATAAGAATGGATGGATGGATGTTTATTAACTTGTTGTCGGAGGTCTAACATTCGGCAGCGTTCTGCAAATGGGTTTAAATAATAATAATTAAAAAAAAACGCCTGTTTTTGTTGCCTTTTCATAGTTTCATGTCAGCTCTAGTCAGCTCACGTGCAGAGGCTGGTTCTATTAACATTCTCAAGCCTCGCATTCATTTAATGCCTTTCATGTTCCACTGTAACTCTGCCTGAGGGATCTACCTTGTAAAAAGTGAACTGGACATAGCTAGTATTTCACAGTCTTTTAGCACTTAAAATAGTCTCATTTATTTATGTCGCTCGATGTTAATGCCGGGATTTACTTCATTTTCATTTTCATTTCCGTATTCATTTTCTGATGCAGATGAGGACGTGGGTTTTGCTATGAGATATTGAGCTATGAGAATAGTTTATATTTTATATTTTATTTTATTTTATATCATTTCTTATTGCATGCTTAATTTGATTTTTTATTATCTGTCTATTTATACTTTTCATACTTTTGTACTCTGACATCCAATGTGGGAAGCAGTAGGAATTTCATTGTACAGGGAAACTAGTTTCCTTACTGTGCATATAACAATAAAGCTTTGAACAATACCTATCATATACAGTATATGTGGAGACAGCTGTGACTTTCGGTCAGAGAAGTGATCATGTGACTTGATCCCCGTTACTGACAAGACACAACTAAAGTGTCCTTGAGCATAGACCTTGAGCACCTAAAACCCCAAAATGTTTGCCTGGTGCTGTGGATAGGGACAGCCGAGGTGTAAGTACAGTAGATCAGTCACATTCCTTCTCCCATCCAAAACACACTACTACTGTAATTCTATATTATCACCAACACTGATGTTTCTAAGCACTATTTTCACCTACAACTCTATGCTGGTCATCTGACTGGCACTCATCTGTGCAGTCATCTATATCATCACATCATTTATCTGAGATTCCCTAACCTTATTTAAGCAGGCTTTGTTAACATGCAGGTAAACAACATTACTGTCGTCAGCAAGTCTGGTGTTGACTTGGATATGGGTAACTATTCTTATACTCATAAATATTGAGCTTTTCATACAGTGGGCCATTAGATTCACCAAACCTTTAACCTTGGCCTAAAAAGCACAGGTTCTAGTTCTAGCAAGATCCCACAGAGGACTCATACACAGGCAATAAGATGCACACCAATAATCTGATGTTAGCCCTTGCTTCTTCTTACTATGTGTCACATGATCCTGATGATACTCAGCTCTATGTATTCTGAAATGCACCCTCTGCTTTAAGTTTGCATTTCAGTTGCACATGTTATAAATATCTTGATCAAGCATCTGATGCATCTGGCAAGTCTTCCAATCGTGCACATCTTTGTGGTTAGTGTGGTACAGCGGTAACATCATTGGCTCCCATATGAGAGAAACAGCTGGACAGCCAGCCTGTGCTTCACCAATAAGGGTCCTTGGGTAAGACTCCTAACACTACGTTGGCCTACATGTAATACCAATAACCTTGTAAGTCGCTCTGGATAAGAGCGTCTGCCAAATGCCGTAAATGTAAATGTAAAATGTCAAAACTACTACCACAAACCACCAGGAGCATTGATGCCAAACTTTCTCTTATAGATGAATCTGGTTTTCTGGTCATTTAGGTTTGCCCTGTATGTTATCCGGAATATCAGGACCATGCATCTGACCAAATTTAACAAAAACATAACTTCATATTAAATCAATGATGAATTTCCTGGCTATACATTGGCACTTTTTTTCTAGATATCACACAGTTATCGGTGTGACCTAAATGAGGATGGGTTCCCTTTTAAGTCTGATTCCTCTCAAGATTTCCTCCTCATGTCATCTCAGGAAGTTTTCCCACTGTCACTATCCACCATCTTCTAGAGCAAATCCCAAATGGCTTCTTATTCACATTGTTTGTGCTCTACATTCTTAATTAGACATTCGAGAACTAGTAATGTATGCATGGAACTTTTCACACTGCTCTGTATTTCCACTAAGGTTTGAAGCAGACTTGACTGTGTTTGTGTTTGTGAGCAAGCATTAAGTAAAAATATCCCAGCAAACATGCCATTTGGGGCCTGTGTGGGGCCACTGGTGGCAGAAATAAGAAGGCATGTGTGAGCCCCAACTACAGAGCCCCATGGGTGCTCCAGTGGAACAGCCCACACCCAGCCCTAAGTGATGGGTTGCCCAAAAAAAGCCTTCATGAGGGCCAAAAGTAAAAGAATGCTCTGTGGGCTATATAGAATTAATGTGGGTTTCCCCTGCCAGAGAAATGCACAATGATAACATTAATTGAAATATGCCTGGGTTTTATTTCAAAGTTGTAACGGTAGTCAAGTCAAGTCACCAGCCAATAATCTCCAGAATGTTCTTACTTTCGCGGGTAGTGTTCTGTGTTAGGAAGAGACACACTGTTGGACGGGATATTGACAGAATTGGGTTGAGATTTGTTTTTGAGCTGTTGCTGAGCCGTAGTAAGCCGGGCTGTTCAGTGGGAAAGCCCTACTTAGTTAAGTCAATCATTAGGGCTTGTATTCCATCATGGTACTGTGAGGTTGGTGTGGTACAGTGGTAACATCACTGGGCTCCAATGTGAGAGACCTGGGTTTGATTTCCTGGTCTGGGCAGCCAGTCTGTGCTACACCAATAAGGGTCCTTGGGCAAGACTCCTAACACGACTTTGGCCTACCTGTAATACCAGTAACCTTGTAAGTCGCTCTGGATAAGAGTGTCTGCCAAATGCTGTAAATGTAAATGAGTGAATGATGCCAAGTGAGTCCACCTCTGTATTGTATAGCTGAAATATATATATATATATATATTTTGTATTTACGTAATACTGGAACAAACTACCTAAATGCCAACCCAGTGGATAAGAACGTGACCTGTCAAGTGTTTGATTCCGAAACCTTTAACCAAGTAGGCAGTGTAGCTTAGTTTATGTCTTACATATATGAAGGCAGGTGCATCTGCTGTGTTTTCTACTGTGAATTTGTCCGCTCTTTTCTGCCTCTCTTGGAACATCCTGGAACCTCTGTTGGATGTCAGGTTCAGCTCCTCGATCATTACATCCTTTGGTGTGCTGACTTTCTTCCCTAGATTCAGCCCCACTGCAAGGCAAACAAAACACATAGTGAGAAACATTCTCTCTATAATTGTTAATCATTTTGCTGGACTTTGGTGCGCATCCTTTGCATGACAGGCTTGCGTGTCAATATAGCATTTTACTCCGACTGGACCCATTTAAATAGCACTGGAATATATAAATAGGCAGACGAATGAATAAACTACCAAGAGCAAAATGACTTCACGGTGACGTTTTGCATTTTTGCAGCTTCTCAAGAACTTGCGTAAGTGGACGTGTGGATATACTTCCCACTTTGGAGTCAGATTTAGCTGAGCTCAAGAGGCTGTGCGGTGCCAAAAATGGCACGAAGCTGAGGTCACTGGAAAATAACGCAAAACAAACAGACAAATGTGTGGAGTGTTTCCTTGGCACTGCTGGTCGCTCGGCGGATCCGTCTCCGCTTACGGGGTGCCGTTTCACTGGAAGTTGTCTGCTCACGTGACCTTAAAGCATGAGTTTGATCTTGCCTGCCGCTGTCAATCAAAGAGACCACTCCGAGTAGTGCAAACATTTAAATCACTGTCACGGAGGGAAATAAAGATCTGCTCTTTGTTTTCTGGGTTTAGTCTATGTGTCTCACCTCCTCGAGCTTCTCTACTCAGTGCCCGTGCCTGTTGCTGCCAGTGTTTGGTCATGTCGGCGTTTGCCATCTGCATCCTGCCCCCTCTGTTTGAAAACACACAATAAGGATGGTCAAAGCTTCTCTTAGCAATTTGATGCCAGTAGAGTGATAGGTTCTAAAACATGTAGCCCTCTCTCATTTTTTCAATGTTTTCTAATTATCTTATATATATATATTTTGGTGGATCTGATGATGAATTTTAAGATATGTCGATATGTTGTACATGTGCATAACTGGACCATGCTCACATTATTCCATCCTGTATCATTTATATTTTATTAGATTAAACACTTTACTAGCTTGGTTTCCAGTTTGAACCTTCAAATTATTGATGAGAAACCCTCCACACACACACATACACACATACACACACACCTTACACAATCTAGTCAATATGAGATAGTAGCCTCAGCTTACCTGTGTATGAGTATAGGGTTTAGGGGAAGGCTGGGCACTGAGATGTTGCTCGAGGTCTGTCTGGATCTGGATCCTGTGCTTAAGAGGGCTTGTATAGACTCAGACAGACCAATTTCTGCTCTTACATCACCACAGTAATTTTAGCCAAGGCAGTGAGAGGCTATATGGGGTGAGGATTTTCACCCTGACCCACCCTTGTATCCACCATAATAAAAACCTGATCCCTGCTTTACGCATATGTATGTGTGTGTGTGTGTGTGTGTGTGTATATACCCGTTAGGCTGCCCAAACCTGTGTGAACACGCGTGTATTGACTGTTGGGACAGTGACTATCTGTTATAATCACTTCTTGCCCTGAATTTGATCTAGATGTATCAGATGTACCAATGCATGTTAGAGTTCCCATTATAAACCCTATTTTCACCAGAACTGTGTGTGAAAGAGAGACTATGCAAGACCATGACCTCTTTGCAGTTTAGGAACTCTGGCATTCCAGAGGATTCCCAGGATTATCCAGGTGGTTCCTCAAGAATTCTTTGTTACTATAGCTGTCTAATGAGGTTCTTCCTTTTTTCCTTTGACCCATTACTACACATCAGGCATCTTTCCATTATCACATGACAGCTTGCCAAGCAGGGAAGTTGAGGGTTATCATATCTTTCCTGAAGCCAGCCAACTGAATCTTCTGGAACTGCTCCTCAAGAGACAAATGGTATCCACCTGCTACTGTATGCATGAAGTCACAGATGCCCATGACTGAATAGTGTCAGTGTGATGATAAGGAGGAGAGATTAGTCATGGCTGTCCATTTGGGTTTTTTTTTGGTTAGGGTTCTAGATCTAAATGAGTCCTATTTGGTATATGGTTCTACATAGAACTGCTAATTCTTTCCGTTTTAGACTTAGACTTAGACTCAACTTTATTTATCCCTTGGGATTACTCCTTAAGGGGAAATTCTGGTTCCAGTAGCTTATACAAATACAAATACAGAATACAAAAGATACAGAATAAAAACAGGATGCCATTAAAGATACAATAAAAACAGGATGCCATTAAAGATACAGTACAAGAGGTAATATATAAGGAATCTATATAGTACAAAAGAACATAAGAAAGTAGTAAAAAGAAAAATTATTCAGAGGGGCAAGACATTTTTCTCTAGCCATGAGCTCCTACACTTAAGTTTGGTTTGAGAAGACTTTGAATGGTTAATGGTTCTAGACGTGTGCAGGAGTTCCATATGGGACCTATGGGGTCAAAAGAGAAAAAAATGAATGTTTTGATCATACAGACAAACTCAGAAATGCTAGATGGACCCTGTTTCTCCAGCTGTGGGTTTCTACAAATCCAAGGTAGATTAGATTAGATTAGACTAGACTAGATTGGATTACATTAGATTCAACTTTATTGTCACTGTGCAGAGTACAAGTACAGAGCCAATGAAATGCAGCTAGCATCTAACCAGAAGAACAAAATACAGTTACCGTTATTATATACTGATAAAGTGCAGGTAATGAGTAAAGAGAATAATGCTTACAGAATGTGAACATTATACACAACAGAGGAAAAATGGGTTGTTATAGAAGTGGTATGTTTTATTACACTGTAAAAGCTAAAGACTGTTTAGAAACTTGAGCTCTGGGCCGATACACTCTTTAAGATAAGGGTCATCAGGGCTTCTGAGTTGCGCAACAGCGCTGCTTTAGCCCTGTCATCAGAAGATCACAAGCTTGAATGAATCTGGACCATCCATGGCTGAGAGTACAAGAAAGGATGAAACGTTGTGGCATAATCTCTTTAATCACAGTTACATCAGCTAATCATGGGGAGCTGTGGACTAATGCAAACAGATGTTGGCCTATACTGAGTGTGTTCATTGCTTGAGCAGCATTTTTATAAGATGCGGTTGGCTGGCTTGCTCCTGCCCTCCTGGTTAGTAGTTGCCATCTGACGAATGGGAAGGGTTGATCGATGGGTGCTCTCCAAGGGGGAATTGGCTATGAATAAGTTAGGGAGAAAAATTTGGGAAAAGGTTTGATTGGTAACTTTTCAGAACAGGAAAACCGTAGTTATAGGGTTCTACCTTGTAACTGGGTTCCTCAGAGGAACAAACCAAGGGAGCTAGATTGAAGGTTTTTTCCAACTGGGTTTGTCTAGTCAACTTTCTTGGACATAAGGATTGGTCACTTATTTTTAATGGTAAAGACCTAGGACTCTGCATGGGTTCTATTTGGATTCTTTTTTTGTCTATAACAGTAACTCTATGACTCACTGGCCACGTCTACCCATATCTCTCAAGTCAAGTTAAGTTGAGTCAAGTAGTTTTTATTGTCATTTCAACCATATACAGTGTTGTACAGTATACAGTGAAAGTAAACAACGTTCCTCCAGGACCAAGGTGCTACACAGAACAATACACAATACAACGTAAAGTGCACGAGTGCTGAAGCATGTGAAATGCCGCAAGACGATTTACAATAAATACACTAAACAAAGTACAATAAATACACTAGACATTAACACTAAATATAGGGAGGGGATAGTGCAGATAGCCCAGTGGTAGTGGGAGCAGTAATGTGCAGTTCTGTCCATTTCTTGTAAACATAAACATTGTGTTTTTAGACTCTCAGACTCATCAGTGGGGAAGCACTTGATCTTTGAAACATGTGTGATTGAGAGCTGACCTACATCAAGCTGCTTCTGGCAGACGTTCAGTCATGTCAGCACTAGTTGACATCTAAACAATGACTAAGCTTTGCCACTCGAGAGTGCACATAAGTGGGCCAGCTTTAAAAAACGAGTCCTGTTCTACCTGACAGATTCTTAACAGCACTGTTGTGTTAGAAAGAACCTGCGTGACCTGAGACAAGCATTCAGGTCAGATTATACTGCAGGCAAGAAGATTGTTTAGCATCAATGTTTTTATATTATGTATTTTATAATATATTTTGTTTGGAAGGATTGGACAAACTTTGTTTCATCTGACGGATCTCCTTTCTTCACAGGTGCTGGGGATTTCTCATCAACCTTTTCTTTATCTTGTGACTCAAAAATCAAACCTCACCGAGTGTCTGAAGAAAACCGTAACCGAGGCTTTACAGCTTTGAGTGTAAGAAATGTATCCACTCTTAAAAAGGTGTTTCATTTTATCTAACTGAGGCTCCATGCTTCTGAATTCATGTTCATGTGTATTTCGTATGCAGTCAGCATGTACGGCCTGCTGTGTGAGAGTCTGCATGACTTCATCAAAGAATCGTACGGGGACGACGTGTGGAAGCTAGTGAGGGAGAGGGCAGATGTCCGACTTCATTCTTTTGTCACGCATCAGGTGAGAGATTACATCCTCGATATTCTTGTGCCTGTAGATTATAACATTACAGAAATCGTAACCAGTGAAGTGACTGAAGAGATAAAATGGTTAGAAAAATATCACAACATTACAATATAATGTGTATTACATTAACACAACGTTTCCAAAGCAAGTACTCGGTTTGATGTTTGAGAGGAGTGATCAGGGTTTAATAAACACCTGTACAATGCTGTATCATATCTTATGTATGCATATCGATTTCCAAAGTGTGACATCACAGTTCATGCAATAAACTCCACTTAACTTAAAAACAATTCAAGCCAGATTTCATATAATTTATTTTTGGGGCACCAGAAGAAAACAAACAAAAACCTTGGGAAAAAACACAGATATACATACATACATGTGTGTCTAAGACTTTTACACAGTACTGTATATATACAGTATTTACGC